>QXEO01000270.1:5371401-5734724 GCA_007115705.1 Dactylis glomerata
TGTCTCTAGCTCAATCTTGTGACTTGGCCGAAGCTCATCGTCGCGGAGGAGTTCGCCGGAGTAACTCCGGTGGTCATTGTCTAGCGGCGCCACCACCAATAGGTTCACCATCGAGTTGTAGTTCATTATCACCAGCTAGATCATCCCGGGAACCTCTAAAATGCGATCTCCGGTGATCACCAGCGGCGAGGGAGCGCCCAGTCAACATTTTGACTCGGTCCTTGCCTGTGTGGCGTCTAACTTTGATATGGGCACGAAGGAGGAGGTGAAGCCCAATTTTAGGACTCCACCAAGACGAGGGAAGCTCGCTGCAGATTGGCACGCCAGGATGACCTAAGATATGAAATAAATTAGTCTAAGGTTGTGTCAGCAATTTACATATCTGTTTATGTTATTTCGTAGCTAGGTCAAGTTGTGGGCCACTTAGGGTTATTTGTGTTTTGGGTTTGGGCCTATCCAAGCCCAATAGTTTTCTGGCCATCTATATAAGGAAGCCAGCAGTCTAGGGTTTAGGGGAGTTCAGTTGTTTAGAGTTAAACTATCGCGTGGTGTTCCACCGTGTATCATCCCTCTGGGGAAACGGCGCTGCCGTGTTATCAAATAAAGATTGCTGCGAGGGTTCTTGTGTTCATCAAGAATTATCAGGCTCAGGTTTGAGGCGTGGTGATCATCATCACATTGCTTGCTGGATTCGTTCCTCTTCTTCAGGTGACGTTCTTCATGTTATTGGAAGATTTCTATCCGGGTAGACTCGCTGTGAAAGATCGGGACAAAACTCCAAGGATCACCGGCATGAACCTTATCATGTGGTATCAGATTACGGGGTTGCTTACGGTGAGATTGATCTGTTGATTGTTCATCATATCGGGCAGTTTTCATATCACTTTGGAGGTGCAAGAACGAAAAAAGAAGGAAGAGCAGATCGCATTGGAGGTTGACGCAGCAATCGGATCTCCTTAAATCGGCTGTCTTCCGTATTCATGGCGCTGTGCAGTTTTTTCTGATCGGGATCTGAGATCCGATTAAAGAAGTCAGCAGGCAAAAACAATGGGACCAAATTGACCAGAACAGATCGTCCTGGTCAGATCGGATCGGTGGAATTAAAAAAAACAACGCCCCGCGTGCGCCTGATCGCGGAGGCTGTCTGGCCTTCGGCGTGATCTCACGATTGAGGGGATCGCTCGACCCTGCGCGTCGCTACTCCCCGCACCAGCGATCAAGGACTTGGCCGCCTCGT
This sequence comes from Dactylis glomerata, assembly GCA_007115705.1. Lineage (NCBI taxonomy): Eukaryota > Viridiplantae > Streptophyta > Magnoliopsida > Poales > Poaceae > Dactylis > Dactylis glomerata. Next base: position 5,372,639 of record QXEO01000270.1, read on the forward strand.
GCAGATAGCGGTCGAGACGTTGTCTCCTGGGCCAGCCCAGTTGACTCGGATCCTCACGCTCAGCCCGAGCGTTCAGCTGAGATCGTGAAGATTGTTGGCCGCACACAACCACAGACGATCTCTGTGGTATTACGAGACCCAGGGCTGGTCGCTAGGAAGTGAAAAAAAACAAGTTGCATCGCTAATCTCTGGTTTGGGACTGAGTCCGAGACGGCTATTGAGGTACTTGATTGCAGTCTATTTGTCTGATTGACAGCGTCGGATTTTTCTCCTAGCTCTACGTTTTAGCCAGCAAGTGGACTATTGCTTCAGTTTTGAAACAGATTTCTGAGCTGATTTTTGTGTGACGGACTGATAGGACAAGCATGGACTCTTTTCTGGGTGATTATTACGGCTATAAGTGTCGCAGTGGCAAGAAATCTAGCGATATTTTCAATGACTATCTTGACCTGCTGGATGGTCTTTTAACATATGATGAATATGAGATCAATTGGTAACTGACCTACCATGCAACAGCTGAAGAGTTTGAGTCATGGGAACGTCATATGCTACAGGGTTTCAACAGATGTGCTACCTATGATCAAAACATGAATGATTCTACCCGTTTGGCTCTTGCAGACCGACGCGTGGATGACAGGCTATACAGTTGGTGGCATAAAGCGTTGTGGGAGAAGAGCATTACCTCTGCAACTTGGGCAAATTTTAGGAAATTTCTACGAGAGTGCTTTATACCTTCTAGCACCGTGGTTCCTTCTTGAAAGTCCATGGTAACCGTAGAAGTAATTAAGCAGCCTCCCAATGTTGTGCATGGGATAGAGGATGTTGGCAAGAGCATAGCTCCTATACCAAAGGTCGCGACAGCTGTGACTACTCCTGAGAAGTTGATAGTTGTTCCATTGCCGACAGTTAGCAAGGTGGCAGCCACAAATTCTGAATTGTCAGCAGTTGATGTTGTCAAGGCTGATGTTGTCAAGGATATCGTGGAGGAGGTTCTACCGTTGAGTGGGCTGGATATGCAACTCAAAAGAGTACATAATGAGACTTGTATGCCAGCGGATAGAGGCCAGCGATGGAATTTATTTCAGGCACAGTGCATAATCAAAGGCACAGCATGCAAGTTGATGATTGATAGTGGTAGTTACTGTAATGGCATTAGCAAGTCAGTTGTGGAGGCTTTGAGTTTATCCACATGGCGTACTCCAGAACCGAGGCATGTTGAGTGGGTTAATACCTGCGGTATGCTGAAGATTACTCACAAGGTGCATGTGCCATTTACAGTTGATGACTATGTTGATGAGGTGGAATGCGATGTGTTGCCATTGGAGGTGTGTGGGCTGTTACTTGGATGTCCATGGCAGTATGATTGCAATGCTATGCATGCTGGGAGAGAAAATACATATTCCTTTATGCATGATGGCAAACAGCGGACTTTGAAGCCTATGCGTGATGATCAAATCAAGTCCGATGTTGCGTTGGTGGTTCGCAAGGAGAAGTTGCATAAAGCTAAGCCACAACCAGGGCTAGCTAAGGTGCAGCATAAGGAGCATGATGCGAATAGCGTCAGTGGTGATATTGTTTCAGCCAAGCCTGTAGATGACAAGCCAGATGTTCTTGTTAGTGACAAGCCGGTTGAAGTCAAGCCTCATATTGATGAAGGGAAGGATATGTCAGCATGTATTCCATGTGTTCCACTTCCAGTTCATGTTGACATGGGTGTTCAGACCGATGACGGTGGTGCTGATCGTGTTCCGGTATATACGGTGCCACGGGTAGTCAGCCACAGTTTTGTTAGAACACCTCAGAGACGTTTTGTTGGAGCAGCAGTGCGTGTGCATAAAGGCAAAGATGGACGTGTTCGTCAGTTGTGTGGCCCGGGCATTACTACTTTGCAGGGTCGTGCTAAGCAGGTTCATGTTTAGCAACGCAAGGTTCCAGCAAGGATTGAGAAGAAGAAGGTGGAGGCGCCTAAGTACAAGTTCATTTGGCGATGAAAAGAGGTGCAACTACCCAGGGCTATATCAAGTCGAGCAGGCCAAGAGGGAGGATGTGGTGAGGAAGGCAAGCAAGACTTGAAGACGACGACTATGCGTGGTGCTATTCTTGATATTCCGCCACCCTTTCGAGCAGACCCTCACGCGTTGAGGACAACGCTTTTTAAAGGGGGGGAGGATGATATGGGCACGAAGGAGGAGGTGAAGCCCAATTTCAGGACTCCACCAAGATGAGGGAAGCTCGCTGCAGATTGGCACGCCAGGATGACCTAAGATATGAAATAATTTAGTCTAAGGTTGTGTCAGCAATTTACATATCTATTTATGTTATTTCGTAGCTAGGTCAAGTTGTGGGCCACTTAGGGTTATTTGTGTTTTGGGTTTGGGCCTGTCCAAGCCCAATAGTTTTCTGGCCATCTATATAAGGAGGCCAGCAGTCTAGGGTTTAGGGGAATTCAGTTGTTTAGAGTTAAACTATCGCATGGTGTTCCACCGTGTATCATCCCTCCGGGGAAACGGCGATGCCGTGTTATCAAATAAAGATTGCTACTTCTTGTGTTCATAAAGAATTATCAGGCTCAGGTTTGAGGCGTGGTGATCATCATCACGTTGCTTGCTGGATTCGTTCCTCTTCTTCAGGTGACGTTCTTCACGTTATTGGAAGATTTCTATCCGGGTAGACTCGCTGTGAAAGATCGGGACAAAACTCCAAGGATCACCGGCGTGAAGCTTATCAGACTTGGCCCTGCCCCACCAGTAAGTGGCAGTGGCTAGGGTGTCTTTTGGTGTAAAAAGTATTTTCCCGGTTCAGTATAAATTCCAGAAAAATACTACAAACTTGCAAAATTCAAAGTAAATTCATTCTAAATTAGAAAAATGCATATAATATACCAAAATGATCACAAAAAGGAAATCTATCTATTTAGATTGCAATATTGTATACTTGTGTAGAATAATTTTGAGTGAAATTTAAAAACATGTTTAAGTACTATTTTTGAATATGAATTTGAAATAAACATAGGAATTGAATAACCTTTCTAAATGAAAAATAGATATTTATAAACTCAAATTACCTTATTGAAACAACATTTCATTATTTATTTTTAGCATTTTAAAACTTTACTATTAGTATTTAATAACCCAAAAACTTTTCCTAAATAATTTTTAAATGCTAAAGTCAAGGAAAAATCATAAATGGATATTAATCTCTGATTTAGAATTATCTCTTAACTACTCCAATATTTCTAGTAGGTAAATAACTACTAAAATGAATCCAATTACTAAATTTCTATTAAGAATTATGTTCTATAAAGGTTATTCTTTTTAAGAACATCAAATAAGCTTTACACTGATTCTTTTGCTTCTAAGTAAACTAATTACTTAAGTTTGTTAAGATTGTTGTCAACCCTAGAACTACTTGGATATTGCTATGTGTATACTTTACATTGAGTTTGCATAATCATGATCAACCAAGGGATTATTAGTAATAAGATGCAGCTTAAAAGTACTACTTTGAAGTCTTTACCTTGTTATTAGTCTTTTGCAATGACCACCAATCATAGTAACCCTAAGGCAAGACTTTATGTTCCGGCTTTATCCTTTTACTTATACATAATAGTAAACTAACCTTAAACACATAACAACCTTGTATGTGCAATTGAACTTAAAAGTGTTATCTTTATGTCTTCACCAATACCCATCATTTTCTTGTGGCAACCAATGATGGCAACCCTAAACATGGTAATCTTCTTTCAAGATTTATTCTTTCACTTATAAAGGCTACTAAATTAACCTAAAACCTTTAACAACATTGTGTGTTTGACTGAACCTAAAAGTGCAACACACCATAAAGAAATCACCATAACTCAATGATAACAAATTATCGGGGTTAGGTTACGCTTAGAGCGATGCATAGCATATCTTATGCATATCATGCTGCAGATTTCTAACATCATCCCTACCGGATGTTGATTGCTATTTTAGAAATTGGGATTTCTATCGTATCGAAGACCTTGACTCGCATAATCTTGCAGTCAAAAAGGCAATTTCACTCTTGCTCATATCTCTTGAGTATTTTTATCAAATTACTTGGAAATATATACCTGTGGTATTACTACTGCATTTAAAAGAAAAAGGTTCTATTTTCATAAATGATATGAAGTAGTGGTTTCAACCGTAATGGTGTTGCCCTAGGATGGGGGGCAGTGGGACCATGGTAGGAGTATGGTGGAGGTCCCACTACAACTGGAAAGTTCACCTAGGATTAATAACCAATGTCGCCAGTGATTCTAGCGCTGTAAGCTATGGTCAACCATAAGATCTGGTATGGGACGGAGAAGTCAGCTATATCTTTTTCCTCTCGCATATCAACGGATGCGCCTTACTATAGCTATTGACGTCCTGCCGGGGGCAACATGAGGGTGGAATCCCTGTAAAGATTCCATGATATTGGGTCCAAAAAGGACAAGCCATGTCGTAGCTGTTGTCAGCCGGAGGAGCAATAGGTGAGGTGGAACCCCTTAATGTTCCACGGTATGGTGGTCTATGATGGATTGTAAGGGTCACCCAGAATGGTCTACTCATAGTGTACAGGTGCGGGCACAGCGGGGTCCAGAACGGTCTGCCTATGGTGGAGTCCATAGTGTAAAGGTGCGGACTGGTGCGCCAGAACGGTCTACATATGTGGTATAGGTGAAGGTGGACTTACAAAAGGGTGGGTCTGCGGGGTCGCGGAGAAGAATAGTGATTGGCTTGGATCATCGACTGGGCCGCACACCAAGGAAGTGTGGATGATGCTAGCTACTCGAAAGTGCAACAAGGCTCTGATCTCTTATGGGTACAAGTGACCACCTTTGCATAGTGTAAGAAAGTATCTGGATACTCCCTGTTCCGGGAAGGAGCTATGAACGCGGCAGGAAAGGAGCCCATCGAAGCTCTAATCAACCTGTGAAGGCTGATGAACCTAGTTCTTCTGAATAAAAGCAACCTCTTGAAGAAATGTTTATGAAAACCTGCATTGCCAAATGACCCTTGGGTCTAAGGCAGTAGATAGTGCATAAAACACCTTATTCCTTATATGAACTTGCTGGGTAACGCTTGTTACTCACCCCACTCCCTCTTAACCCTTGCTTAGATTTGAGGCAACACAGGAGGCAACCTCGAGACACTAAAGATGAAGCCCTCGACCAATGTTAGAATTAGCAATGAAGTCAACGACTACATCAAGTTTGGTGGAAAACTAGAATATGAATAGAAGGGACCCAATTACCTAATCCTAGAACCTAAGTAGTTAGGGTAATTCTGTAGCAAGCCAACTGCATTAGTTGTAGCTTTAATTTAGTCTTCTAGTTGTTCTCTCTTGATTGTAATCGCCAGAACTAAACCTCTACCTGTTGAGGAGATTCTGAAGATCTTCTGTATGCTGAAAATTGTAATCCTATAGACATACCTTGGACCTCCGATGTTTCTGTTGTACCACTCGGATCGATGTAATACTAGTGAGACGGTGTTTCATTGGTGTTATGTCAACGGCTTGCATACTACACATGCAGTGGTATGTTGGGTCACCACAGTTGGTATCAGAGCAAACGCTTTGACCCTAGGATTAAAACCCTTTAATAGGAGACTTGTAGGTTTGGTAACGACTATAGGAAGCCATCTTATCTAAACCAATTCTTCTTATGACTTGGGATGGATATTCAAGAAAAGAATACTCTTGACACACTTGAGTCAAATTTCTAACCTGTCTTCCTAAGTGAAGTTAGATATCTTGCTCCCTACCAAGTAATTATGACATCATTAGAGCCTTACATAAAGGATGAAAGTAAATTACAATTGGCATACAATACATGGTAGTCCAAAGAGAGGATACAACCGGAATGGGAACTATCCTATTGGAAGAAGTATACCAAGGTCGTTGTGTCAAACTTGAGTCATCTGAAACCGTAGTAGGATGATATTGAGTGAGGAAGTGAAGCTATATGAGATAGTAGGACCTCAGGTTAAGTCGGGTATATGGATAGTCAAGAATACCATATACGAGTAAGATGTACCGATAGTATAAACACTTTGATCATGTTAGATTCACCTAAGAATCTTTACATGATGGAGTGAAACCTTATAGTAAAACCAACAATTCCTTGTTGATGAAGAAGATGCTCAAGGAGAAGGATAAATGAAGTGTTCCAAACTATGGTAACTAGGCTAAATATGAAAGAACCGTAGCCCTGGTTGGAGAAGATTTATCAAAGCACAATGGAGAACCCCATGAAAGTCATGGAGTTATGTGAACCGTGCTTCGCGAAGTAGGTGCTTAGAGCAGCTATGCTAGAAGTTTCAAGATATAATGTGAGCTTAGGCTTCATTAGAATGGAAGGGAAGTTATAGTATAATAGGGAGGCATGTTTAGATCAGCTATAAAGACTCCCAAATCCCTTTTGTTCAAATTTATTTGATTGCAATTGAACAATTAAAGTAAATATTGATACAAAATAGTACTCCACCACTATGTGCAATATAGCACGATATAAGCCTATATTATTTGGTGCTATAAAGTACACATCTAAGCCTGAACTTTAGAGATGTTTTACTCGACGGGCTTATGATGATGTATGTTGCCAGCACACATTTGGATTTTTTTTGGAATTTTATTGATTGACTAGATCCATACATGAAGTTTAACTCTGATATGCAAGAGCATGTTGCACTATCAAGTTCTTACTTCATGGTATTGATTTAGAGGGTTAAAGGATTCATGTGAGGGAGAGACAAACTCCTAAGGAAGACAAGACAAGGATGAAGAAATCACAAGAAGAAGGAAGCCAAGTAAGAAGGGAATGCAAGCAAGGTCACCTTACATGTGACAATTAAAGGATTCCAATGGTGAATTTCGTGGAAATCAAGCTTTGAAGAAAAGAGTATGATTAGAAGAACCACTAATTAGGTTAGCTACATTTGAGTTTGAGGCATTTGAGCTCGTTGTTATGCAGCCTTGGTTATGCTTAGTACTTCATGGGTCGATTGAGGTGTTGTAGTACCGATGATCCATTCTGGTACTGCCTACTACTTTTCTCAGCCTGGGAGTGGTAACCCCAGTAACCCTCATTGCTAGCGTGACTAAGACACATAACATTTCTGTATAACTTTGATCCCTAGTCCCAAAATCTTTAATTGTAGATTGGTGGTAAGACATTAGCAATACTTTTTCTTATCTTTGAGTTGTAGTCTTTAGCTACGGACCAAGACGTGTGAGCTTTTCATAGGTCTTCATGTTAATAATGATCTGTCAAAGCCAATGGTTCATTTATAGCATTGTTAGCTCTTATTTTGTTCAACTTATACAATTGCCTGTTGTGGCTGTCCTCTGGTACAAGAGAAACTCTGTCGGATTTCTTCTGTGGCATTGTATATACCCTACCGTCCAAATTATGATTGGTAACGATGGGAAAACCCAATTCTCATCAACCTTTATAACTTTTGGGTAAGTTCATATGTAACACCCCAACTTTTCTAACCATGTTTGAGTAGTATTTAGTGAGCCAAAAATGAGGGCCAACAAAAACTTTTTGTGCTTAATCAGATTTACTTGAATCTATTGCATGTTTGCCTTGCTGCTATGTAAAATTATGTTTGCAGGAGTGTAGTTTGAAGGGTAAGTTGTGGGCCAACTCAATCTTTGTGTTCTTGTGATCAGGCCACCTTTTGTGCTGCAAACCTATTCCTCGAAATAAAGTATCTTGGCACCTCCTTTTATTTTCCAAAAGTTTTACTTTCAAAACAGGAGCCAAGACCTATCTTAAAACAAAAGCTTTGCGCAAACCTGAGAATTTATAAAACTACAAGGATATACTATTGTGATCCCACTATTTTATAAAACTGCTATTTTATAAACCTTTGATAAGTGGTCTTTCAAAATACCTTTGAGAAAAACTTGATAAAGGAGATGATTATGTCTCCATTTGTTTCTGAAAATATCTACTAGAGACTTACTCCTTCCTTGGAACTCTTTCAAACTTTCTCTTGGCTTGATCACTATTTAACACTTGTTTAACCATTACTTCTAGTGGTGCCAGTTTAGCTTCAAATGATTGACCTTGTGTGGTGAGTTGACTTTGTTTGACTTTGATGAATTGCTTGTGTGTAGATATGATCCTCAGGTAGGCCTGTGGCCTAACCTATTCAAAACCCATCAATTAATATTTTGTCCCATGTAAGTTGTTATCATTCTATCTTTCAAATAAAACATATCCAGTTATTTTTCCTCTCAATCTTAAAGCCCTAACTCTAATGTCTTAGTCTTACCATAAGACATTAGGAGCCCCATTTTGAGGAATTTTAAAACTAATCAAACTAGCCCAAGGAAAGCACCCATGGTGTCATTAGAATCATCTACATCCCATCTTAGGAGGCTCCTCTCAGTTTTCACAAAATATTTTCTTGTAGTTATTTTATCAAACACCTAGTGTGCAGACTATCTTAGTGTCTGTTAACAGATTCAATTTTCCAACACTTGTATTAAGCCCATCTATTCTATCCATGACAATGTACCTTCCTAGAACTCATATTTGGCATGTGTTCTTCCATTCTTTCCATTACCACTTGGTCATTTGAGGCCATCTGCTAATTGTTCTAGTCCCGTTTCTGACCCTAATCAAATCACTGACCATTTGACTATTATCAGATGCACTTTTACTCCCACTTTAAAATTTCGAAATAAATTGTTCAGAGACGATCCCATGACCTATTCCTCTTCCTTTGATCTACTCTAACTACCCCTGCACTTGTTGGTGCACTTTGAAGCCTTTCACCCATTTGTGTAACTATGTTTTGAACCCTAATCAAAACTGTATCCACCCATTTTATTTTTCCTTAACCCTCTTGGTCCCTTACCAACATCCACCAACAACTATGTCTATAAATCCAAACCTTCCTCAAATAACACTTGTAAGTGTTATTCATGCCTTCTATCATCTCCTTTTCTTCACAAATACATTTATAAGACCATCTTCTTATTCTATCTTCCTATTAACCAAAATGCATGGGAATGTCAATTATGCCATTCTTGCCCATTTTCTCATCAAATAAATTTGATGAAACTCCACCATGCTCTCATATGAATTTAGAATCATATGAACCCAAAACCCTAGTTGTTCATCTTCAAAATTTTCAAAATCTCGTCTCAAGTAGAATAGGGCAAATTCTCACATCTCAATATTTGGTGATCTTGCCTAACACCAAATAAACTCTTCCAACTTGGCAACATTGTTAGTTTCATCAAATCACACTCATCTAATCCATTGTGCATGCCTTTGTATGGTGCAATATGGGACTATCCCAAAAATCAAGACTCACATCATGCATGCATTCATCGCCATCTCAATCCCTAACTAATTCAAATTTATTTGAAACACCACCAAACCATCCCACTAATCACTCTAGCACCACCACCACCCTCTGGTCGAAAATTACTGCAGAAACACCCTCACCCCCTTGTCCTTTAGTGCTTGGAAGAAGGAGGAAGAGATATATGCAAGATTAATGTTCAACACTAAAATAAGGGGGCAACAGCCATCCTTCTCAGGCAAGGCACTTCCCCAGACCCTCTCTTATCCTCTCCACCGTCCATATTGCCCAACCAGAGGTAGCCAAGCCCACCCCACATTCCAAACCGACATGGTACACCATAGACCACCACCCCTCGGTTTATAAGGCCACCAAGCTCCACAGCCTCTCACTGGACACTCATTCCACTCCCACACACCCTCTCTCGAAATCCAGTAGCCCAGCCTGAGCCCCTTCCCTCTCTGCTGGCCGAGGGGAAGGTTTTCTTCCTCGGAGTTCTGCAAGGAAGAAGGAGCCCATGCCGTCAATCCCGACCCTCTCTCTCCCCTCTTCCTTCACAAAACTCTTCCTCATCGCCGTACCAACCTAACCCTACCTTTTGTTTGACCTAGGGACGTCGGAGCCGAGCCCCTGTGCGCCCGCGAAGTGGACCACACCACTGCCATCGCGCAAATCTTTGTCCTGGAGACCAAACCAGCCATCCCGCACCTCTCTGAACTCGCCGTGGAGCGCCGCTTCTTCTTGTGTCGTCGTCGATGTCAGGGAGGCCCTCTAGGTGAGCCCCCGCATGGACCCGACCTTTCTAGGGTTTCAGACCTCTGTTCCCGCCGCCAGAGGTAGGAGATGACTCCAGACCGTCGATCTTGACTAGATTGGATGGCCCGGGTGGCTCCATACCCTTTCGGTCCCCGCGCCGGCTGACCAGCGGGTCCGGCCCGTCAGCTCGCCTGGGCGCCTTCCCGCCCGCTCCCGCAGCCGATCTGGGCCGGCCCAGCACGGTGCGGCCTGGTTCCCCTCAGATCCGGCCTGCATTTTATTTTTTTCTCTGGAATCTGTTTTTAATTTTTAATATCCCTGGTAGTTTAGAAATTGCATAGAATATTCTCTGAACATGCAAATTGAGTGATTCAAATTTCTATGAGAATCTTGTTTCAATATCTTTCAGATGGCATAGGTCCCATATCTGTAGGATCAAAGTAGATCAAATGATAAATTGTGGAGTTTATTTTGTCTCTTTCCAAACTTAAATGCACATCTTGAGTTTTATATACTGAATATGAGTGAATCCAATTTTTAGTGATAGCTTAGTGAGATATCTTGCATGACCCAGTGGATTTACTATTTTATGATCTATATCTTTGCAGTAGTAATTAATATGGCTATGTGTGTTATTAATCTTAGATAAATTACCATCTGCAGTAGGTTAAGAATCTTGGGTTGAATCCAATTTCTTTGGATTGTGTTCTGGAAGAGCTTTCCAGAACACTTTAGTTCATATTTTTCTGATAATCACATAATATCTGAGATTTATTTAGGTATTCTAGTGTTATTTCTATTGTTTAAATCATAGGAAATCAACCACAAATTGTTTTCAGGTAATTCCAACTTTGTTGGGTTCTTAAGATTGTTGTCTACCTGCAAGTGTGCTGGGTATGTTGCTTGGTCCATTTGAACACCTGCATGCTTGATTGAAGTGAGATGTTGTTCTGTTGCTTTGATTAAGAAACGCTAGTTTCTAATAGGGTTAATTGCTAATTAAAAACCTATAAAACCTTGCTTTGTTTTCTAAACATGTTTATTTCTGATACTCTTTGATTGTGTGATATTGAGTGATAGAATGCTTGTGGCTTGTGCATGCATGTGTATTTGCTTGTGTGTTATTATTTTCTGGCGATAGAATCGAACGAGGAGTGTATCGAAGAGGGAAAAGTCTTTGAGTACCAGGAGGAAGAAGACCAGGGACTAGCCAACCAAGGCAAGCCATCTAAACTTGATGCATATCTGAATCCTATTTACACATTTTGCATGCTTCATAATGTTTTATTAAAGTGCATGATTTTTATATTGCTATAGTCTTTATAGCAATTAGTTGTTGGCTCAAGCTCCACGAGCCAAATTGTTATCATCCATCGAGATGACCCCTTTGATCACCTATTCTTTACCCTTGCAATAGTGGCTTGTTGATTAGCAGCAAAGCCTTTGGGAAACATCTAGTGGAGCGAAAAACTCTAGGGTTTGGGAACACTCAAAGAAAGTTTCAAAAATGCTTTCAAAAACCTTGGAGTAGTATCTACTCCATTGAAATGTTTTCAAAAGTGGTTTTGAGCAAATGGAGGATAAAGGAGTGGGTGGTTTTTCAAATGACATTGGTGATCACTAAGTGTTCGCTCAGAACAATTAACCCGTGCAACCACATTACCCCGGTATGGGACGAGGCCTAGTTTGAAGTTTGTCTGCTTTAGTGCGGGGAGTCTCGTACTATATAAGGGTTCGTGGTACCTTGAAAATATGGTGCATGTTACCCTAGAATCTGGGTTGTCCCCGAGAATGGGGCAATATATATCATGGCATATCCCGAGCCACCGGAAGACACTTGGATTCTCCCGCCGTGGCGCCGGAGTTACGCTCTAGAGGAGGTACTGCCGGGGCGTGCCGCGGAGGTAGACTCCACAGGGTAGACACCTGTACTAAGGTAGATGGATGGAAGACTTTGATTGATTATCCGAACCCCGCATACTGATGTATGACGGTCCGTGGTGGTATCCCGGTGGATTTATCGAATCTTGTGGGTAAAGTGTACAACCTCTGCAGAGTGTAAATCTATTCGAATAGCCGAGTCCTCGGTCATGGACGGTTGGGACGACCGTTACTTAGCCCAATGTCGGTTTTGTTATCAAAGGATGTTTTCAGAAAAATGGAGAAAGGTGCCAGACGGAGTACTCGAAGGGTACTGCCATGGCATGGTTATGGTTCGGAGTACTTGCAGGGTACTGCCGAAGGAAATGAGATGGTCATGCGTGATTGACCTAGAGCTATAAAGGGAGGTGGTCATGTTCGATTGACCACCGGCTCACTCTCTCTCTCTCTCTCTCTCTCTCTTGTTAAGCAAATGTGTTTCCCCCTTTCCTAGGGATTTTACTAAAAAGGTTTTCTAAATGTTTTCTTTAATAAGGATATAGAGATGTCGTAAGACATGCTATATCGACACGAGAATTTGACTAGTTAGGATAAACAAGACTAGAGCCTTTCACCTTGCTATAGCCAAACTGCATGACACCACTTTCCTCTTAGATGGTTTGCGAGTACAATTCCAAAATGTACTCACGGCTTTGTCCCTGGCTATTAACTTGGTCAGATAATGAAGAAGGTTATGAGGACAATGGTGAGAAGTACGATGACGTCGGTGCAAACTAGGAATGTCTCACAGTCAGTTGCCTGTAGGGTAGTTGGCACAACGTGGGTCATCTACGTTGCTGGGTATCCGCTCCTTAGCTGTAAACTTGCCCTGTGTGGCAATATCAAACTTGGTCATGTGTCCAATTGTAAGTATATTATTCGGTACTGTAATGGATGATGTAATTCTAGTATCAACTCGGATATGTGGATTCACGACACACTAATCATAGGATCGTGAATTGTATGCATATCGGGTATTCCGGATAGGTAACCCAGGGTCCCCACAGAGTTGGTATCAGAGCCATACTGACTGTAGGAGGCCTTAGTTAGCATGGGCGTTAGTCAGGAAGGTAGTATTTTGCTAAAAGTAATTGCAAAACTTGTTTTTTTATAAAGTAATCCGACAGCATGGCTTCTATACTTCTCATCTATTCAAAGCTTCAAATCTTATTTATCTGATTGCCAAAGTCTTCATAGCTTTACTATCTTACCTCATCCCCTTCAAAATCTAAATACTAGACGTTGTACCCCGAATAGAACTTAAGTTTAGCAGCACAAGATGGAGCAGATATTCATAAGGACATCTTCAAAACCTGTTGAAAATTACCTTGCCTTTGGTTGACACCAATGGCTCTGTCAAGAAGCTGACCTTGTTCCTCCCTGGACTCGCATATTTGCAGTCGTCAAGGACCAAGTTCTCGGTTACTTGACTACAAATTTTTAGGCCTAGCACGAGACATCATCGCATATGAAGGACTTCAACAACCTTTCCGAAGACCTCACATCCGTGTAATGTGAGCAAGAGTACCTACAAGGTCTGCACTTCTGAACTAAATGTCAACAGCTCAACAACACTGCGGCTACCTCATCGACTACCATCAATCTCAACTGAAGTGAGAGTCAAGGAGAATGAAGACATCAACAACTATGGCCAACCATGACCCTAGGATGAATAGGACTAACCCCAAATAACGCGCGTTGTTAGGCATCGTTGGTACTTGAAGTAGTAATTATTTGTTGTTTGCCTTGTGTGTTCTTGAATAGTGTTTGCAGTTGCTTGGAGTGTTTCTTGAGTGTGTATTGTTACCTTGTGCTTGTGCTTGTTTTTGGCCTCTTGGCCTTAAAAACCCACTGGTGTGTAAAAGAACCTTGGTTAGGAAACCTCTCTATACTGTGTGTTCCCCCTTATCGATTTATGTTAGCTTAAGTAGCATAGATAATTTATTAGTAAAACACTAACTCCAACCTTGAGTGGATTCTAACTCTTCTCGCAACACCTCCCAAAGATCCAACGCGACAATTTTTGCTACGTGCTTCAAGCTTCATCAAGACCTCTCTACAACATCAGGGGAGCACAAGATAGACCCGCCTAGACTACAAGGGACTTCTAGAAGACAAAGACTTCACTAACCCGGATCGCCTAACCTTAAATCTAGAGTTTTGCTAACATTGATGATACTCTTTTAACACCCCAACACTTTCTAATCTTCTAACAAGCCAACTAACATGGAGCATGGAAGTATCAAAGCCAAGCCTAACTTTCGAAGATCAACCCGTTATCGTCACTTGAAGCCCAACGACTCACGTGCTATTTTCTTTAATAAGGATATAGAGATGTCGTAAGACATGCTATATCAACCCGAGAATTTGACTAGTTAGGATAAACAAGACTAGAGCCTTTCACCTTGCTACAGCCAAACTGCATGACACCACTTTCCTCTTAGATGGTTTGCGAGTACAATTCCAAAATGTACTCACGCTTTGTCCCTGGCTATTAACTTGGTCAGATAATGAAGAAGGTTATGAGGACAATGGTGAGAAGTACGATGACGCCGGTGCAAACTAGGAACGTCTCCCAGTCAGTTGCCTGTAGGGTAGTAGGCACGACGTGGGTCATCTACGCTGCTGGGTATCCGCTGCTGGGTATCCGCTGCTTAGCTGTAAACTTGCCCTGCGTGGCAGTATCAAACTTGGTCATGTGACCAATTGTAAGTATATTATTCGGTACTGTAATGGATGATGTAATTCTGGTATCAACTCGGATATGTGGATTCACGACACACTAATCATGGGATCATGAATTGTATGCATATCGGGTATTCCGGATAGGTAACCCAGGGTCCCCACAGAGTTGGTATCAGAACCATACTCACTGTAGGTGATACGGATTGTTTGCCCGATCTTTCACGATGCACCTCCTGATCTGATAGATCTCCCAATCACGTGAGCGGAACACACGACCTGAAGATTGGGGAACGCCAATTCTGCGAGCAACTCGACGATGAACGACGAACCTCACGCTGAATCAACACGCCAACAGCTCGACAACCCTTGACAGATTCGAGGACCTTCGCGCACACAGGATTACTCTTGACAATTCAAGAACTCTCTTGTCTTTATTGATAGATAACTAGACGAACGTCCGAGACGTCGTCTCAATACGCCAACCCCGGAGGGATGGTACATACACGTGGAAACTAAAAGTTCTACATAATTTTCAGCCTCCCTAAACCCTAGCCGTCCAGCCTCCTTATATAGATGGCCAGAAAACTATTGGGCTTGGACAGGCCCAAACCCAAAACATAAAATAAAACCCTAATTGGCCCACAACGTGACCAGGCTAAGAAATAAAATGAACAGATACAAATTAATGACACATCCTTAGACTTAATTATCACATATCGTAGGTCGTCCTGGCGTGCCAATCCTCATCATCCTCCCCTTCTTGGAAAGGCATTGTCCTCAACGCCAGAGGGTCTTCTCGTAAAACGTGGCGTCAAATCTGCAATATCGCCACTGTCTATCTTCAAGCCTTGCCAGCCTGCCACACCACACCTCCCTCTCGGTTAGCCCTTGGCACCTTTTAGTCTTCGGTGCCACCCACCAACAAACCTGATTGAGACACAAACATCATCGGAATGCAGTCTCGAAGCACATGAGCAGATCACCCAAAATGGACAGGACATACTCCTGCACACTAAGGGTCCAAATGAGCTGAATATACCCGCAGACGCAAACTAAATTTTGGTAGCAAATAAAGCACATCACCCAAAACAAACAGAACAATTTCCTGCATGCCAAGGATCCAAACGTACTGAATGTGTTACCTCTTTGGAACTGCTAAGTGTCTCGAAAATAAGAACTGACGTCTCTTTTGTGTATATATTTATAGTCAGATAAAAGCAAACCAAATCTGTTATGCACCAAATTTGTATGTTGCTTTGCCTTTTTCCTTTTCAACACGGGGAGAAAAAAAAAGATCAATTCTGATCCTTTTTTTGTCCAAACGAAAGAAGATGCAGCAGTGCAGCACCAATGCAATCTGACCAATCTTGTTTCACGTAAACTGATGCAAACTTGTACCGATCCATGTCCTAATCTGTGTCAACCTTTCCTTTTTTTATTTTCAGTTTGCTCCTTCCAACCTGTCCTACCTGATCTGAATTTTTCTCCTTTTTTATTAAGACTGATCAGCTCTAGAACTCAATCGCGTGGACTGCTGATCGTAAACCATCGATGGATCCCGACTTGGAGTTGCTCCAGGCGCACGAGCTGGCCATCCTAGCCAATGGGCCGGCCCACTAGAGATCACCAGGATCCCTCCATCAGCGCGGGCATGCTAGCGCGCACGGGGACAGACGGTCTCCGTCCTTAGGCGCGGGCGGCTGATCGCTGTATTTTTTCTTTCTTTCTAAAACTTAGATCGATCAACTAAACCAGATGGTAGATCTGATCGAGACAATTCCTTCTTCTCCGCGAATTCGACGCCTCACGATTGACGGATTGAAAACAGAGTTTAGCTCGTACACGATCCTCATGTCCGATCTGAACCACGCGCAAAAGTCTGCTAGCGTGCTGATTTTCTTCCTTCAGCTGACCACGGAGGAAACCGATCTAAACGGAACTGAAATGCGTCAAGACGGGACATGCGGCCGACTTCTTTGCACGATCCAAACCACACGACCATCTGATTCCCATATCCACATGATCGAAAAAAAATATCAATCTGAACAGCAGTACCAATCGACCTCGCCAAGATCGACCTCTAACAGATAAGGATTTTTTTTTCAACTCGCCGAGTATGCAAAACCAATCTGCGAACTCCAGATCGATCTCCTTAAAGAACTCATCGGATACCAATTCAATCCCCACCAGCATATCGTCGCCCAACAGATCATTGATCTGCCTGACAACGTCAACCCCATCTTGCATCGTAATCAACCCGGCGCTCTGATACCAAGATGATACGGATTGTTTTCCCTCTCTTTCACGATGCACCTCCTGATCTGATAGATCTCCCAATCACGTGAGTGGAACACGCGACCTGAAGATTGGGGAATGCCAATTCTGCGAGCAAATCGACGATGAACGATGAACCTCACGCTGAATCAACACACCAACAGCGCGACAACCCTTGACAGATTCAAGGACCTTCGCGCACACAGGATTACTCTTGACAATTCAAGAACTCTCTTGTCTTTATTGATAGATAACTAGACGAACATCCGAGACGCCGTCTCAATATGCCAACCCCAGAGGGATGGTACATACACGTGGGAACTAAAAGTTCTACATAATTTTCAGCCTCCCTAAACCCTAGCCATCCAGCCTCCTTATATAGACGGCCAGAAAACTATTGGGCTTGGACAGGCCCAAACCCAAAACATAAAATAAAACCCTAATTGGCCCATAACATGACCAGGCTAAGAAATAACATGAACAGATACAAATTAATGACACTGCCTTAGACTTAATTATCACATATCGTAGGTCGTCCTGGCGTGCCAATCCTCATCAGTAGGAGGCCTTAGTTAGCATGGGCGTTAGTCAGGAAGGTAGTATTTTGCTAAAAGTAATTGCAAAACTTGTTTTTTTATAAAGTAATCCGACAGCATGGCTTCTATACTTCTCCTCTATTCAAAGCTTCAAATCTTATTTATCTGATTGCCAAAGTCTTCATAGCTTTACTATCTTACCTCATCCCCTTTAAAATCTAAGTACTAGACGTTGTACCCCGAATAGACCTGAAGTTTAGCAGCACAAGATGGAGCAGATATTCATAAGGACATCTTCAAAACCTCCCCAACCGCAAAGAAAGAAGAGTGTTGAAAATTACCTTGCCTTTGGTTGACACCAATGGCTCTGTCAAGAAGCTGACCTTGTTCCTCCCTGGACTCGCATCTTTGCAATCGTCAAGGACCAAGTTCTCGGTTACTTGACTACAAATTTTTAGGCCTAGCACGAGACATCATCGCATATGAAGGACTTCAACAACCTTTCCGAAGACCTCACATCCGTGTAATGTGAGCAAGAGTACCTACAAGGTCTGCACTTCTGAACTAAATGTCAACAGCTCAACAACATTGTGGCTACCTCATCGACTACCATCAATCTCAACTAAAGCAAGAGTCAAGGAGAATGAAGACATCAACAACTATGGCCAACCATGACCCTAGGATGAATAGGACTAACCCCAAATAACGCGCGTTGTTAGGCATCGTTGGTACTTGAAGTAGTAATTGTGTGCTGTTTGCCTTGTGTATTCTTGAATAGTGTTTGCAGTTGCTTGGAGTGTTTCTTGAGTGTGTATTGTTACCTTGTGCTTGTGCTTGTTTTTGGCCTCTTGGCTTTAAAAACCCACTGGTGTGTAAAAGAACCTTGGTTAGGAAACCTCTCTATACTGTGTGTTCCCCCTTATCGATTTATGTTAGCTTGAGTAGCATAGATAATTTATTAGTAAAACACTAACTCCAACCTTGAGTGGATTCTAACTCTTCTCGCAACACCTCCCCAAGATCTGACGCGACAATTTTTGCTACGTGCTTCAAGCTTCATTAAGACCTCTCTATAACATCAAGGGAGCACAAGATAGACCCGCCTGGACTACAAGGGACTTCTAGAAGACAAAGACTTCACTAACTCGAATCACCTAACTTTCAAAGATCAACCCGTTATCGTTACATGAAGCCCAACCACTCACGTGCTTGATCTCCACTGAGCAAATAGAAGGATGAAGACTCTCCAAAATCAAGCCATCAGTGTCGACTTTGCATTTAGGAGATATCAATGGAGGTAGCAACAAGAAGAAGTGAAGACTTTTCTAACTAACTCGCTCGCTCGTTCAAATTTTGACGGGTTTGAAACCAACGGTGACTTACGACACGAGTAGAAATCCACATGAAGATTTCTTGGAAGATGAAGTCAACTCAAGGTATCCCAATATACTTCAAGAATCCTCAAGGCTACAAGAAGACGGAGGAGCAAGAAGACCTTCCATGGTTTCCACCAAACCGAAGACAAGAAGGAACAGATCCTTAACTACTAGAAGACACACCATTGGTGGTGCGCCGCCACCTGGAGCTTTTTTTAGCTCAATCACAGCACAACCCAGAAGAATGGTTCCTATTAGGACTAACTTGCTCCTTGGTAGTTAGGAAGCATAGTGGACTAAGTCAACAGATTTGACACCCCTGTCAGGACCAAAGAATAAATGCCCTTATCTACCATCCTCAGAGGACTGCAAGCTCAAGATTAAAGTCTATG
Organism: Dactylis glomerata; assembly: GCA_007115705.1. Taxonomy (NCBI): domain Eukaryota; kingdom Viridiplantae; phylum Streptophyta; class Magnoliopsida; order Poales; family Poaceae; genus Dactylis; species Dactylis glomerata. The sequence goes on from QXEO01000270.1 coordinate 5,391,910, forward strand.
CCAACATCGAGATTCAAGGCACAACTCCAAGAATTGAAGGCTCCATCAAGCTACTTGAAAGGAAGCAACAACCACAAGCCAACGAAAGCTACCCGAGGAGCCTCGAGTCTTCAAAATCTCATTTGCGAGCTGAAAACCTTCTAACTCTTGTAGGATCTTTTTGTGCATACTAGGTAGTTTGACCCCACTAACCTTAAAAGTGTCCCAACAAGGTTTCGACAAGATACTTTCGGCAACGTCAACTCTTCAGCTGCCAACTTCAGCAAATGAAGATGAACTACACCTTCGGCAAAGTTCAAGTCTTCGGCGCAACTCAAAGTATCATCAGTGAATTGGAAGAGCAATCGTTGAAGCCTAACTCTAACATAGTCTCTACACTACTCTAGTACTATGCTTAGGAATCTCGGGACGAGGTTTTGTTTAAGGGGGGAAGAGCTGTAACACCCCAACTTTTCTAACCATGTTTGAGTAGTATTTAGTGAGCCAAAAATGAGGGCCAACAAAAACTTTTTGTGCTTAATCAGATTTACTTGAATCTATTGCATGTTTGCCTTGCTGCTGTGTAAAATTATGTTTGCAGGAGTGTAGTTTGAAGGGTAAGTTGTGGGCCAACTCAATCTTTGTGTTCTTGTGATTAGGCCACCTTTTGTGCTGCAAACCTATTCCTCGAAATAAAGTATCTTGGCACCTCCTTTTATTTTCAAAAAGTTTTACTTTCAAAATAGGAGCCAAGACCTATCTTAAAACAAAAGCTTTGCCCAAACCTGAGAATTTGTAAAACTACAGGGATATATTGTTGTGATCCCACTATTTTATAAACCTTCGATAAGTGGTCTTTCAAAATACCTTTGAGAAAAACTTGATAAAGGAGATGATTATGTCTCCATTTGTTTCTGAAAATATCCACCAGAGACTTACTCTTTCCTTGGAACTCTTTCAAACTTTCTCTTGGCTTGATCACTATTTAACACTTGTTTAACCATTACTTCTAGTGGTGCCAGTTTAGCTTCAAATGATTGACCTTGTGTGGTGAGTTGACTTTGTGTGACTTTGATGAATTGCTTGTGTGTAGATATGATCCTCAGGTAGGCCTGTGGCCTAACCTATTCAAAACCCATCAATTAATATTTTGTCCCATGTAAGTTGTTATCATTCTATCTTTCAAATAAAACATATCCTGTTATTTTTCCTCTCAATCCTGAAGCCCTAACTATAATGTCTTAGTCTTACCATAAGACATTAGGTGCCCCTTTTTGAGGAATTTTAAAACTAATCAAACTAGCCCAAGGAAAGCACCCATGGTGTCATTAGAATCATCTACATCCCATCTTAGGAGGCTCCTCTCAGTTTTCACAAAATATTTTTCTTGCAGTCATTTTATCAAACACCTAGTGTGCAGACTATCTTAGTGTCTGGTAACAGATTCGATTTTCCAACACTTGTATTAAGCCCATCTATTCTATCCATGACAATCTACCTTCATAGAACTCATATTTGGCATGTGTTCTTCCATTCTTTCCATTTCCACTTGGTCATTTGAGGACATCTGCTACTTGTTCTAATCTTGTTTCTGACCCTAATCAAATCACTGACCATTTGACTATTATCATATGCACTTTTACTCCCACTTTTAAATTTCGAAATAAATTGTTCAGAGACCATTCCATGACCTATTCCTCTTCCTTTGATCTACTCTAACTACCCCTGCACTTGTTGGCGCACTTCGAAGCCTTTCACCCATTTGTGTAACTATGATTTGAACCCTAATCAAAACTGTATCCACCCATTTTATTTTTCCTTAACCCTCTTGGTCACTTACCAACATCCACCAACAACTATGTCTATAAATCCAAACCTTCCTCAAATAACACTTGTAAGTGTTATTCATGCCTTCTATCATCTCCTTTTCTTCACAAATACATTTATAAGACCATCTTCTTATTCTATCTTCCTATTAACCAAAATGCATGGGAATGTCAATTATGCCATTCTTGCCCACTTTCTCATCAAATAAATTTGATGAAACTCCACCATTCTCTCATATGAATTTAGAATCATATGAACCCAAAACCCTATTTGTTCATCTTCAAAATTTTAAAATCTTGTCTCAAGTAGAATAGGGCAAATTCTCACAACTCAATATTTGGTGATCTTGCCTAACACCAAATAAACTCTTCCAACTTGGCAACATTGTTAGTTTCATCAAATCACCCTCATCTAATCCACTGTGCATGCCTTTGTATGGTGCAATATGGGACTATCCCAAATATCAAGACTCACATCATGCATGCATTCATCGCCATCTCAATCCCTAACTAATTCAAATTTATTTGAAACACCACCAAACCATCCCACTAATCACTCCAGCACCACCACCACCCTCTGGTCGAAAATTCCTGTAGCAACACCCTCACCCCCTTGTCCTTTAGTGCTTGGAAGGAGGAAGAGGTCTATGCAAGATTAATGTTCAACACTAAAATAAGGGGGCAGCAGCCATCCTTCTCAGGCAAGGCATTTCCCCAGACCCTCTCTTATCGTCTCCACCGTCCATATTGCCCAACCAGAGGTAGCCAAGCCCACCCCACATGCCAAACCAACATGGTACACCATAGACCACCACCCCTCGGTTTATAAGGCCACCAAGCACCACAGCCTCTCACTGGACACTCATTCCACTCCCACACACCCTCTCTCGAAATCTAGTAGCCCAGCCTGAGCCCCTTCCCTCTCTGCTGGCCGAGGGGAAGGTTTTCTTCCTCAAAGTTCTGCAAGGAAGAAGGAGCCCATGCCATCAATCCCGACCCTCTTTCTCCCCTTTTCCTTCACAAAACTCTTCCTCATCACTGCACCGACCTAACCCTACCTTTTGTTTGACCCAGGGACATCGGAGCCGAGCCCCTGTGCGGCCCCGAAGTGGACCACGCCACTGCCGTCACGCAGATCTTCATCCTGGAGACCAAACCAGCCATTCTGCACCTCTCTGAGCTCGCCGTGGAGCACCGCTTCTCCTTGTGCCATCGTCGACGTCAGCGAGGCCCTCTAGGTGAGCCCCCGCATGGACCCGACCTCGCTAGGGTTCCAGACCTCTGTTCCTGCTGCCAGAGGTAGGAGATGACTCCGGACCATTGATCTTGACTAGATCGGATGGCCCGGGTGGCTCCATACCCTTTCGGCCCCCGCGCCGGCTGACCAGCGGGTCCGTCCAGTCAGCTCGCCTGGGCGCCTTCCCGCCCGCTCCCGCAGCCGATCTGGGCCGGCCCAGCGAGGTGCGGCCTGGATCCCCACAGATCCGACCTGCGTTTTATTTTTTTTCTCTGGAATCTATTTTTAATTTTTAATATCCCTGCTAGTTTAGAAATTGCATAGAATATTCTCTGAACATGCAAATTGAGTGATTCAAATTTCTATGAGAAGCATGCTTCAATATCTTTCAGATGGCATAGGTCCCATATCTGTAGGATCAATGTAGATCAAATGATAAATTGTGGAGTTTATTTTGTCTCTTTCCAAACTTAAATGCACATCTTGAGTTTTATATACTGAAAATGAGTGAATCCAATTTTTAGTGATATCTTAGTGAGATATCTTGCATGACCTACTAGATTTACTATTTTAGGATCTATATCTTTGCAGTAGTAATTAATATGGCTATGTGTGTGATTAATCTTAGATAAATTACCATCTGCTGTAGGTTAAGAATCCTGGGTTGAATCCAATTTCTTTGGATTGTGTTCTGGAAGCAGAACACTTTAGTTCATATTTTTCTGATACTCAGAGAATATCTAAGATTTATTTAGGTATTCTAGTGTTATTTTCTATTGTTTAAATCATAGGAAATCAACCACAAATTGTTTTCAGGTAATTCCAACTTTGTTGGGTTCTTAAGATTGTTGTCTACCTGCAAGTGTGCTGGTATGTTGCTTGGTCCATTTGAACACCTGCATGCTTGATTGAAGTGAGATGTTGTTGTGTTGCTTTGATTAAGAAACCCTAGTTTCTAATAGGGTTAATTGATAATTAAAAACCTATAAAACCTTGCTTTGTTTTCTAAACATGTTTATTTCTGATACTCTTTGATTGTGTGATATTGAGTGATAGAATGCTTGTGGCTTGTGCATGCATGTGTATTTACTTGTGTGTTATTATTTTCCGGCGATAGAATCGAACGAGGAGTGTACCAAGGAAGGAGAAGTCTTTGAGTACCAGGAGGAAGAAGACCAGGGACTAGCCAACCAAGGCAAGCCATCTAAACTTTATGCATATCTGAATCCTATTTACACATTTTGCATGTTTCATAATGTTTTATTAAAGTGCATGATTTTTATATTGCTATAGTCGTTATAGCAATTAGTTGTTGGCTCAAGCTCCACGAGCCAAATTGTTATCATCCATCGAGATGACCCCTTTGATCACCTATTCTTTACCCTTGCAATAGTGGCTTGTTGATTAGCAGCAAAGCCTTTGGGAAACATCTAGTGGAGCTAAAAACTCTAGGGTTTGGGAACACTCAAAGAAAGTTTCAAAAATGCTTTCAAAAACCTTGGAGTAGTATCTACTCCATTGAAATGTTTTCAAAAGTGGTTTTGAGCAAATGGAGGATAAAGGAGTGGGTGGTTTTTCAAATGACATTGGTGATCACTAAGTGTTCGCTCAGAACAATTTACCCATGCAACCACATTACCCCGGTATGGGACGGGGCCTAGTTTGAAGTTTGTCTGCTTTAGTGCGGGGAGTCTCATACTATATAAGGGTTCGTGGTACCTTGAAAATATGGTGCACGTTACCCCAGAATCCGGGTTGTCCCCGAGAATGGGGCAATACATATCACGGCATATCCCGAGCCGCCAGAAGACACTTGGGTTCTCCCGCCGTGGTGCCGGAGTTACGCTCTGGAGGAGGTACTGCCGGGGCATGCCGGGGAGGTAGACTCCACAGGGTAGACACCCGTACTAAGGTAGATGGATGGAAGACTTTGATCGATTATCCGAACCCCGCATACTAATGTATGATGGTCCGTGGTGGTATCCCGGTGGATTTATCGAATCTTGTGGGTAAAGTGTACAACCTCTACAGAGTGTAAATCTATTCGAATAGCCAAGTCCTCGGTCATGGACGGTTGGGACGACCGTTACTTAGCCCAATGTTGGTTTTGTTTTCAAAGGATGTTTTCGGAAAAATGGAGAAAGGTGTCAGACGGAGTACTCGAAGGGTACTGCCGTGGCACGGTTATGGTTCAGAGTACTTGAAGGGTACTGCCGAAGGAAATGAGATGGTCATGTGTGATTGACCTGGAGCTATAAAGGGAGGTGGTCATGTTCGATTGACCACCGGCTCTCTCTCTCTCTTGTTAAGCAAATGAGTTTCCCCCTTTCCTAGAGATTTTACTAAAAAGGTTTTCTAAATGTTTTCTTTAATAAGGATATAGCGATGTCGTAAGACATGCTATATCGACACGAGAATTTGACTAGTTAGGATAAACTAGACTAGAGCCTTTCACCTTGCTACTGCCAAACTGCATGACACCACTTTCCTCTTAGATGGTTTGCGAGTACAATTCCAAAATGTACTCACGGCTTTGTCCCTGGCTATTAACTTGGTCAGATAATGAAGAAGGTTATGAGGACAATGGTGAGAAGTACGATGACGCCGGTGTGAACTAGCAACGTCTCCCAGTCAGTTGCCTGTAGGGTAGTAGGCACAACGTGGGTCATCTACGCTGCTAGGTATCCGCTACTTAGTTGTAAACTTGCCCTGCGTGGCAATATCAAACTTGGTCATGTGACCAATTGTAAGTACATTATTCGGTACTGTAATGGATGATGTAATTCTGGTATCAACTCAGATATGTTGATTCATGACACACTAATCATGGGATCGTGAATTGTATGCATATCGGGTAATCCGGATAGGTAACCTAGGGTCCCCATAGAGTTGGTATCAGAGCCATACTGACTGTAGGAGGCCTTAGTTAGCATGGGCGTTAGTCAGGAAGGTAGTATTTTGCTAAAAGTAATTGCAAAACTTTTTTTTATAAAGTAATCCGACAGCATGGCTTCTATACTTCTCATCTATTCAAAGCTTCAAATCTTATTTATCTGATTGCCAAAGTCTTCATAGCTTTACTATCTTACCTCATCCCCTTCAAAATCTAAATACTAGACGTTGTACTCTGAATAGACCTAAAGTTTAGCAGCACAAGATGGAGAAGATATTCATAAGGACATCTTCAAAACCTCCCCAACCGCAAAGAAAGAAGAGTGTTGAAAATTACCTTGCCTTTGGTTGACACTAATGGCTCTGTCAAGAAGCTGACCTTGTTCCTCCCTGGACTCGCATCTTTGCAGTCGTCAAGGACACAATTCTCAGTTACTTGACTACAAATTTTTAGGCCTAGCACGAGACATCATCGCATATGAAGGACTTCAACAACCTTTTCGAAGACCTCACATCCGTGTAATGTGAGCATGAGTACCTACAAGGTCTGCACTTCTGAACTAAATGTCAACAGCTCAACAACACTACGGCTACCTCATTGACTACCATCAATCTCAACTGAAGCGAGAGTCAAGGAGAATGAAGACATCAACAACTATGGCCAACCATGACCCTAGGATGAATAGGACTAACCCCAAATAATGCGCATTGTTAGGCATCATTGGTACTTGAAGTACCTCGTGTGATTTCTTTTATTGTTTGTTGTTTGCCTTGTGTGTTCTTGAATAGTGTTTGCAGTTGCTTGGAGTGTTTCTTGAGTGTGCACTGCTACCTTGTGCTTGTGCTTGTTTTTGGCCTCTTGGCTTAAAAACCCACTGGTGTGTAAAAGAACCTTGGTTAGGAAACCTCTCTATACTGTGTGTTCCCCCTTATCGATTTATGTTAACTTGAGTAGCATAGACAATTTATTAGTAAAACACTAACTCCAACCTTGAGTGGATTCTAACTCTTCTCGCAACACCTCCCCAAGATCCGACGCGATAATTTTTGCTACATGCTTCAAGCTTCATCAAGACCTCTCTATAACATCAGGGGAGCACAAGATAGACCCGCCTGGACTACAAGGGACTTCTAGAAGAGAAAGACTTCACTAACCCAGATCACCTAACCTTAAATCTATAGTTTTGCTAACATTGATGATACTCTTTTAACACCTCAACACTTTCTAATCTCCTAACAAGCCAACTAACATGGAGCATGGAAGTATCAAAGCCAAGCCTAACTTTCGAAGATTAACCCGTTATCGTCACTTGAAGCCCAATGACTCACGTGCTTGATCTCCACTGAGCAAATAGAAGGATGAAGACTCTCCAAAATCAAGCCATCAGTGTCAACTCTGCATTTAGAAGATATCAATGGAGGTAGCAACGAGAAGAAGTGAAGACTTTTCTAACTAACTCGCTCGCTCGTTCAAATTTTGACGAGTTTGAAACCAACGGTGACTTACGACATGAGTAGAAATCCACATGGAGATTTCTCGGAAGATGAAGTCAACTCAAGGTATCCCAATATACTTCAAGAATCCTCAAGGCTACAAGAAGACGGAGGAGCAAGAAGACCTTCCATGGTATCCACCAAACCAAAGACAACAAGGAACAGATCCTTAACTACTAGAAGACACACCATTGGTGGTGCGCCGCCACCTGGAGCGTTTTTATCTCAATCACAAGACAACCCAGAAGAATGGTTCCTATTAGGACTAACTTGCTCCTTGGTAGTTAGGAAACATAGCGGACGAAGTCGACAGATTTGACACGCCTGTCAGGACCAAAGAATAAATGCCCTTGTCTACCGTCCTCAGAGGACTGCAAGCTCAAGATTAAAGGTCTATGCCAACATCGAGATTTGAGGCGCAACACCAAGAATTGAAGGCTCCATCAAGCTACTTGAAAGGAAGCAACAACCCCAAGCCAACGAAAGCGACCCGAGGAGCCTCGACTCTTCAAAATCTCATTTGCGAGCTGAAAACCTTCTAACTCTTGTTGGATCTTTTCGTGCATACTAGGTAGTTTGACCCCACTAACCATAAAAGTGTCCCAACAAGGTTTCTACAAGATACTTTCGGCAACGTCAACTCTTCAGCTGCCAACTTCAGCAAATGAAGACGAACTACACCTTCGGCAAAGTTCAAGTCTTGGGCGCAACTCAAAGTATCATCGGTGAATTGGAAGAGCAATCGTTGAAGCCTAACTCTAACGTAGTCTCTACACCACTCTAGTGCTATGCTTAGGAATCTCAGGACGAGATTCTGTTTAAGGGGGGAAGAGCTGTAACACCCCAACTTTTCTAACCATGTTTGAGTAGTATTTAGTGAGCCAAAAATGAGGGCCAACAAAAACGTTTTGTGCTTAATCAGATTTACTTGAATCTATTGCATGTTTTCCTTGCTGCTATGTAAAATTATGTTTGCAGGAGTGTAGTTTGAAGGGTAAGTGGTGGGCAAACTCAATCTTTGCGTTCTTGTGATAAGGCCACCTTTTGTGCTGCAAACCTATTCCTCGAAATAAAGTATCTTGGCACCTCCTTTTATTTTCAAAAAGTTTTACTTTCAAAACAGGAGCCAAGACTTATCTTAAAGCAAAAGCTTTGCCCAAACCTGAGAATTTATAAAACTACAGGGATATACTGTTGTGATCCCACTATTTTATAAAACAGCTATTTTATAAACCTTTCATAAGTGGTCTTTCAAAATACCTTTGAGAAAAACTTGATAAAGGAGATGATTATGTCTCCATTTGTTTATGAAAATATCTACCAGAGACTTACTCCTTCCTTGGAACTCTTTCAAACTTTCTCTTGGCTTGATCACTATTTAACACTTGTTTAACCATTACTTCTAGTGGTGCCAGTTTAGCTTCAAATGATTGACCTTGTGTGGTGAGTTGACTTTGTGTGACTTTGATTAATTGCTTGTGTGTAGATATGATCCTCAGGTAGGCCTGTGGCCTAACCTATTCGAAACCCATCAATTAATATTTTCTCCCATGTAAGTTGTTATCATTCTATCTTTCAAATAAAACCTATCATGTTATTTTCCCTCTCAATCCTAAAGCCCTAACTCTAATTTCGTAGTCCTACCATAAGACATTAGGAGCCCCTTTTTGAGGAATTTTAAAACTAATCAAACTAGCCCAAGGAAACCACCCATGGTGTCATTAGAATCATCTACATCCCATCTTAGGAGGCTCCTCTCAGTTTTCACAAAATATTTTCTTGCAGTCATTTTATCAAACACCTAGTGTGCAGACTATCTTAGTGTCTGTTAATAGATTCAATTTTCAAATACTTGTATTAAGCCCATCTATTCTATCCATGACAATGTACCTTCCTAGAACTCATATTTGGCATGTGTTCTTCCATTCTTTCCATTACCACTTGGTCATTTGAGGCCATCTGCTAATTGTTCTAATCCTGTTTCTGACCCTAATCAAATCACTGACCATTTGACTATTATCAGATGCACTTTTACTCCCACTTTTAAATTTCGAAATAAATTGTTCAGAGACCATCCCATGACCTATTCCTCCTCCTTTGATCTACTCTAACTACCCCTGCACTTGTTGGTGCACTTCGAAGCCTTTCACCCATTTGTGTAACTATGTTTTGAACCCTAATCAAAACTGTATCCACCCATTTTATTTTTCCTTAACCCTCTTGGTCACTTACCAACATCCACCAACAACTATGTCTATAAATCCAAACCTTCCTCAAATAACACTTGTAAGTGTTATTAATGCCTTCTATCATCTCCTTTTCTTCACAAATACATTTATAAGACCATCTTCTTATTCTATCTTCCTATTATCCAAAATGCATCGGAATGTCAATTATGCCATTCTTGCCCATTTTCTCATCAAATAAATTTGATGAAACTCCACCATGCTCTCATATGAATTTAGAATCATATGAACACAAAACCCTAGTTGTTCATCTTCAAAATTTTCAAAATCTTGTCTCATGTAGAATAGGTCAAATTCTCACATCTCATTTTTTGGTGATCTTGCCTAACACCAAATAAACTCTTCCAACTTGGCAACATTGTTAGTTTCATCAAATCACACTCATCTAATCCATTGTGCATGCCTTTGTATGGTGCAATATGGGACTATCCCAAAAATCAAGAATCACATCATGCATGCATTCATCGCCATCTCAATCCCTAACTAATTCAGATTTATTTGAAACACCACCAAACCATACCACTAAACACTCCAGCACCACCACCATCCTCTGGTCGAAAATTACTATAGCAACACCCTCACCCCCATGTCCTTTAGCGCTTTTGAAGAAGGAAGAAGAGATCTATGCAAGATTAATGTTCAACACTAAAATAAGGGGGCAGCAGCCATCCTTCTCAGGCAAGGCACTTCCCCAGACCCTCTCTTATCCTCTCCACCATCCATATTGCCCAACCAGAGGTAGCCAAGCCCACCCCACATGCCAAACCGACATGGTATACCATAGACCACCACCCCTCGGTTTATAAGGCCACCAAGCACCACAGCCTCTCACTGGACACTCATTCCACTCCCACACACCCTCTCTCGAAATCCAGTAGCCCAGCCTGAGCCCCTGCCCTCTCTGCTAGTCGAGGGGAAGGTTTTCTTCCTCAGAGTTCTGCAAGGAAGAAGGAGCCCATGCCATCAATCCCGACCCTCTCTCTCCCCTCTTCCTTCACAAAACTCTTCCTCATCGTCATACCAACCTAACCCTACCTTTTGTTTGACCCAGGGACGTCAGACCCGAGCCCCTGTGCACCCCCAAAGTGGACCACGCCACTGCCGTCATGCAGATCTTTGTCCTGGAGACCAAACCAGCCGTCCTGCACCTTTCTGAGCTCGCCGTGGAGCGCCGCTTCACCTTGTGCCATCGTCGATGTCAGGGAGGCCCTCTAGGTGAGCCCTCGCATGGACCCAACCTCGCTAGGGTTTTAGAGCTTTGTTCCCGCCGCCAGAGGTAGGAGATGACTCCGGACCATCGATCTTGACTAAATCGGATGGCCCAGGTGGCTCCATACCCTTTCGGCCCCCGCGCCGGCTGACCAGCAGGTCCGGCCCGTCAGCTCACCTAGGCGCCTTCCCGCCCGCTCCCACAGCCGATCTGGGCCGGCCTCGCGTGGTGCAGCCTGGATCCGCTCAGATCTGGCCTGCATTTTTTTTTCTAGAATCTATTTTTAATTTTTAATATCCCTGCTAGTTTAGAAATTGCATAGAATATTCTTTCAACATGGAAATTGAGTGATTCAAATTTCTATGAGAAGCTTGTTTCAATATCTTTCAGATGGCATAGGTCCCATATCTGTAGGATCAATGTAGATCAAATGATAAATTGTGGAGTTTATTTTGTCTCTTTCCAAACTTAAATGCACATCTTGAGTTTTATATACTAAAAATGAGTGAATCCAATTTTCAGTGATAGCTTAGTGAGATATCTTGCATGACCCACTGGATTTACTATTTTAGGATCTATATCTTTGCAGTAGTAATTAATATGGCTATGTGTGTGATTAATCTTAGATATATTACCATCTGCAGTAGGTTAAGAATCTTGGGTTGAATCCAATTTCTTTGGATTGTGTTCTGGAAGAGCTTTCCAGACAACTTTAGTTCATATTTTTCTGATACTCAGAGAATATCGGAGATTTATTTAGGTATTCTAGTGTTATTTTCTATTGTTTAAATCATAGGAAATCAACCACAAATTGTTTTCAGGTAATTCCAACTTTGTTGGGTTCTTAAGATTGTTGTCTACCTGCAAGTGTGCTGGGTATGTTGCTTGGTCCATTTGAAAACCTGCATGCTTGATTGAAGTGAGATATTGTTGTGTTGCTTTGTTTAAGAAACCCTAGTTTCTAATAGGGTTAATTGCTAATTAAAAACCTAAAAACCTTGCTTTGTTTTCTAAACATGTTTATTTCTATTACTCTTTGATTGTGATATTGAGTGATAGAATGCTTGTGGCTTGTGCATGCATGTCTTTCCCTTATGTCATCAAGTACAAAAAGGGCAAAGAAAACGTGGTCACGGATGCTCTATCTCGCAAAAATACCAACCTTCTCACTCGCATTGACACACATATTTTGGGTTTGGATGAGTTACCAAATTTGTATCCTCCCGATGCTTTCTTTGGAACCATATTTGAACAATGCTCAACCTCCCGAAGGGTCGATGATTTCTATTTGCATAAGGGTTTCCTCTTTAAAGCTAACAAATTATGCATACTCGAGTCCTCTCTTCGTATGTTGTTATTGCAAGAGGCACATGGTGGAGGACTCATGGGACATTTCGGACGCGAGAAGACTTATGCCATGCTTTCCACACACTACTTTTGGCCAAGGATGTACCGCGACATCAAGAGGCACGTCCAACGATGCACTACATGCATACAAGCTAAGTCCAAAACTAACTCCTTGGGTCTCTATATGCCTTTACCTATCCCACATGCACCATGGTCGGATATTAGCATGGATTTCGTTTTGGGTTAGCCACGTACTCAAAATGGACATGACTCAATTTTTGTGGTCGTTGACCGATTTTCCAAAATGGCACACTTTATTCCATGCCATAAAACCGACGATGCTTCACATATTGCTAATTTGTTTTTCAGGGATATCATTTGACTTCATGGGTTTCCAACAAGCATCGTGTCGGATCGCGACGTCAAGTTCATGAGCTACTTGTGGAAGACCCTAATGGCCAAGCTAGGGATCAAGCTCCTCTTTTCTTCATCATCACATCCTCAAACGGACGGACAAACCGAAGTGGTCAATCAGAGTCTTGGAAACCTCCTACGCATGTTGATCAAGAAGAACCCCAAGTCGTGGGAGGAATGCATTCCTCATGTGGAGTTCGCCTACAACCGCGCCAAACATAGCCTCACCAAGCGAAGCCCCTTCGAGATCATCTATGGGTTCAACCCACCAACGGCACTCGACCTTCTACCACTACCACTTCACGAGCGCGTCAACAAGGACATCACCAAGCGAGCCGACGTCATGAAGAACTTGCACGACAACACATGGAAGACAATTGAAGAACAAGTCAATCGTCATACCGCCAAGATCAACAAGAACAAGAATCCACACATCTTCGAGGAAGGCGACCTTGTTTGGATTCATTTGAGCAAGGATCGGTTCCCACATGACCGAAATTCCAAACTCAAGCCATGGCGTGATGGCCCCTTCAAGGTTCTCAAGTGCATCAACAACAACGCCTACGTCATCGACATTCCAACCTCCAAGTACCTTGTGAGCAACACTTTCAAAATCAAGGATCTCTCCCCCTTTCATGGTGAGATGGTCAATGAAGAGTCGAGGTCGACTCTTTTCCAAGGGGAGGGAGATGATACGGGGTGGCCTTCGGACACCTCCGCCTCGAGACCGCCAAGCCCCCCGCAAGGACCCATGACAAGAGCTCGAGCTAAAGCCCTCCATGATAAGGTGAATTTGCTCCTAAACAAACTTGATTTAGAGCATACTTTGAATGGTTCGCTACCTCATTGCCACTCCTTTTGTGCAGTTCGGTACGAACCACATGGAACAATGACCAAGAGTGAGGAACACAAAGAGGAAGCCTGGACACGCCGGAAGAAAAAGACGGAGTAAAAGCCGAACCGGCTAAAGCCGGCCCCAGCACCGGCTATAGCTGGCCCCCAGCTTAAGCCGGCCCCAACACCGGCTATCGCCGGCCCCACCGGCTAAAGCCGGACTTAGCACCGGCTATAGCCGGTCTAGCCGAGTCAACGCGTCCTTGGCCCTGAAGCCTCCTATGTAATCTCTCCTAAATTATCAATTTGCCCCCGGGTCATGGCTGCCTACTTATATGGCTCTCTTTCCCCACTTTAGGCTTTAGATAAGAATTAAGATAAAACATGGCTTCATGCCCTTTCCCTTAGGGAACTTGCTACTAGATCTCAAATCTAGAGTAAACCATCATCCCTCTTTGTTTGGGGTCTCTTCTATTTGGGGAATTCTACCTTGTAGTGGATCTCTTGCATACTTTTGTGTGTAATTCTATTCATTGATTTGGTCTCTTCCCCAAGTGGAATTCTACTCCTAGCAAATCAATCTCTCTCAAGGAATTCTACTCTTGGAGTCTCTTCCTTGTGATTCTATTGAGTTGGTGAATTGGGCCAACGAGGACAACCGATGTGTATCTTGTGTGTGTGTGTTTGCCTTCGATTTGTTCATCGTGTTCATCATGTTCATCATGTTCTTTGTGTTCATCCTCGTTCCCCGCCACAAATCTCGTGAATCCGTGAAGATCGGGCCACACCCAAGAGGTCACCCCTCATCAGTACTGCCATGGTACGAGGGTGGGTCGGAGTACTTGGAGGGTACTGTCGACGACTTAAGGTGGTCATGTCTGATTGACTACCGATTTATCTTGAAAATGAGTTTCCCCCTTTCCTAGAGATTTTACTAAAGGGTCTTTATAAAAGTCTTCTTTAATAAGGATATAGAAATGTCATGAGACATGCTATGTCGACGAGAAAACTTGCTAGATCAGAGTTTCATTAAAACCAAGCCAACCCTTGCTACACTTGCTAGATCAGAGTTTCATTAAAACCAAGCCAACCCTTGCTACAACCATATAGCATGTAAATGTTTCTCTCTTAGATGGTTTGCGAGTACAATTCCAAAATGTACTCACGGCTTTGTCCCTGGCTATTAACTTGGCCAGACTTTGGTGATGACAATGAGGAGGACGATGAGGAGGACGATGACGCCGATGCGAATTAGAATCATTTCCCGGTCAGTCGCCTGTAGGGTAGTAGGCCTGACTTGGGTCACTACGCTGCATGTCTTCCGCTGCTACTTAGTGAATAAATGTGTCAGTTGAACTTGCCCTGCGTGGCATTTGTATTCAGCCAAGCGGCTTATGTAAGACTTTAATACTCGTTATGTAATGGATGTTGTAATCTGAAATGCCAACTCTGTTATGTGGATTCACGACGGTCTTCCTGGGATCATGAATTGTATGCATAACGGGAATCCCGGGTGGTAAGCCGGGGTCCCCACAGAGTTGGTATCAGAGCCATCCTAACCTTAGGAAACCCTAGTTTAGCATGGGCGCTAGATCGGACCAAAAGTTTATTTTCTACAAATTAAAAGAGATGGCTATATATATATCAAAGGTAAATATATATTGCTCTCATCCCTTCCCTTATTCTTTAAGCATCTTTAATTACTTGCATTTTAATTCAAGCTTTTACTTATGCATAAATTTTGCACACTTGGGTAAGTCATTAATAAACTCTACTCTAAAATTTGTGTAGATGGATGCTCCTACTGCACATCGACAGATCGGCACCCACGAGGACGTGCTGATCTTCGAGCGAGACTTGGTTGAGTTGGACGCACGCCTTGGACGCTCGCGTCCCGAGGTGCGAGGCTACCGCCTGTTCGAGGAGGGTACCCGGGAGCTGGCTATCCAGGTGGTTTGCCAGGTCCGCGGGAAGGAGGTCCCGCCTACCTCACTAGAGTTCACCTTTGAGGTGATCGAGCACAACTGGGGCGATGGCTTGATGTGTGTTTTGCGACACGCCATCTCGCGCCTCGTCCACCTCCACTATGATGAGCTACTTGGTACCCGCTACGAGCACTACGGGAGGGTCGACTCCGATGGCCTTCCCTACCAGGCCGCCGCGCACACCCCCTTCAGCCGCCACTTCTGCCACACGGAGGCTCTACTTCACCACACGCAGGAGCATCTGGACCACGTTTGGATGGTCGCCGACGAGAGAGGGCTAGAGCTAGCCGTCCTTCGTGAGGACCTTCAGGAGTCTATCTTCTCATGTCACCGTCTACTCGCTGCTAAGAGGAAGATCGTGAAGAAGAACAGGACTCTTAGGCAGCGCGTCCGCGAGTTGGAGGGCCACTTGGCTTCTCTTGAGATCCACGTGTCTGAGCTGGAGGAGGAGACTGCCGAGCTCCGCAAGGAGAACGAGGCGATACTCGGCCGCGACGACGACCACCAGGAGGCCTTCGATGAGGAGCCTGCTAGCACCAACGACGACGACCAGGGTAGCGAGAGTGGTGATGACCGCAACGCTATCTTAGACTTCTACGCTCCTGAGACTCCTAGTGAGGAGGACCCCGAGGAGGTAGTCCCCCACGTTAGCGGCAACGAGTAGTTCCACCACCCTACCCCTCGCACGTAGGTTGCCGCGTAGTGGTTAGATTACTCCCTTTTGCGTACCCATGTTGTATGGTCTTTCTAGAACCATTTGCTATGTGTGTTGTATGAGACTCTGTGGTTTGTGCGTGCCTGGACATGTTTGGCACTCTTTTGCTTGTATATATTATGTATGCCTGGACTTGTTATGCATGGTTGTTGTTGGAGCATGTTATGTATGGCTGCTATGGATGTTATGTTATGCATGAGTTTGGTTCTTTTAATTGAAGCATGCCTAAGTTTCCTTGTTATTAATATCATCGAAACCACTTCTCTCCAGAATGGCTCCGGAAACGCGAGGCCAAGTTGGAGGCAATCCGCCACCACCCCCTGAGCCCAGCATGGAGCAGCTGGTGCGGCTCATGCTAGAAGATCGTGAAGCTGCGCGAGCCAAGCGCCAAGCCAACCTCGCAACCCTACAGCACCTTGCGCAAATTGCCACCCACCACAACAACCCTGGTGGCAATGACGACGAGGAACCCCGCAACAAGCTTAGGGATTTCCAAAACTCCAACCCTCCAACCTTCACCAAGTCCACGAAACCATTGGACGCTGACGATTGGCTCCGCACCATCGAGAACAAGCTCGAATATGCGGGAGTTGGAGAAAACGAGAAAGTGTTCTACGCCACCCACTTCCTAGCAGGAGCAGCGGGTGCATGGTGGGAGAACGTCTGTGCCATGCAGCCCGAAGGCCAAGTAATGACTTGGGAAGCTTTCAAGACCAAGTTCCGCAAAGCTCACATTCCCTTCGGACTCATCAAGATCATGCGCGACAAGTTTCTCAACCTCAAGCAAGGTGGTATGAGTGTCACCGAGTACCTCAACAAGTTCACCACTTGGGGAAGGTATGCCCCGAATGACGTCGACACCGATGAGAAGAAGAGGGAATGCTTCCTGAATGGACTTCAGGAAGAACTGCAAACTTATCTGGTAGCTGTGCCCTACAATGACCTGGAAGCCCTGGTAGATGCTGCCATTATGGTGGAAGACAAGAACAAAGCCGCCCGCGAAAGCCAAAAGAGAAGGATGATGAGTCAGGGTGGACCAAGCAGCCAAAGGTCCCGCAGCGTGCCCCCATCCAGTTCTGCGCCACCCCCTCAGAGGTTCGCCTCTCAAGCTCCCAGGCCCAACAACCCCAACCGCCATTACCAAAGCAACCGCCCTGCCAGCGGGAACTTCTCAAAAGGTAACAGCAACACCTTCAACCCCACCAACCACAGCCAAGGAAGTGGCTGCTACACTTGTGGCCAGCCAGGACATTTCTCTAAGGAGTGTCCCCTGAAGAAGCCTTCTGCGCCGAGCCTCAGCGCGCCGAGACCCAATCAAGGTCAAGGCCGTGGACCCCCTGGGAGGAACCCGAAGAGTCAAGCAAATGTTGCTCGAGGCCGCCTGAATCATGTCAACGCCGCTGAAGCTGAAGAAGCACCCGATGTTGTGCTTGGTACGTTTCTCGTCAACTCCGTGCCTGCAAAAATTCTATTCGATTCTAGCGCATCACATTCGTTTGTCACGGAGAACTTCGTGGTAAGGGTAGATTGAAACCTAGTCGCAGGGATAGACTGATGATAGTACAAATCCCTGGGTCAACGGTCAAGACCCAGCTGTCCTGCAAAAATGTCCCAGTAAAACTCTATGGAGAGAAGTTCCAAGCGGATCTGATTGTTCTAGGCACAAAAGGATTAGATGTGGTACTTGGAATGGACTGGATGTCCAAGTACCAGGGGAACATTGATTGTGCTCGGAAAGTCATAACCGTGGCCAGCAGTAGTGGGGTTCAGATTGAGCACGTCGCAACCATGCCATCCCGCAAAGCCTACTAAAAGAAGTCTGTCTCTGGACCGACTCTTGATCAAGTTCCAGTGGTATGTGAATACCCTGACGTCTTCCCTGAGGAGTTGCCAGGTATGCCCCCTGACCGGGATATCGAGTTCGTGATAGAGTTGATTCCCGGAATAGCTCCCATTGCTCAGCGACCCTATTGTATGAACCCCCAAGAACTTGAGGAGTTAAAGAAGCAACTTGCTGACATGCTCAGCAAAGGCCTTATCCGTCCCAGCGCTTCGCCTTGGGGATCGCCTGTTCTATTTGTGGACAAGCGAGATGGTACCATACGACTGTGTGTGGATTACCGTAAACTCAATGAAGTGACCATCAAGAATAAATACCCACTCCCAAGGATTGAAGACCTGTTCGATCAGCTGAATGGAGCCAAAGTGTTCTCCAAGATTGATCTCTGCACTGGATATCATCAGCTGAAGGTCAGAGAGTCCGATATTCCCAAGACCGCTTTCACCACTCGCTATGGCCTGTTCGAGTACACCGTCATGTCCTTTGGCCTAACCAATGCCCCTGCCTATTTCATGAATCTCATGAATAAGGTATTCATGAAGTTCCTCGACAAGTTTGTGGTGGTCTTCATCAATGACATCTTGGTCTATTCTAAGACCGAGGAAGAGCATGCAGAACATCTGCGGCTAGTATTGGGAACCCTGCGCGAGCACCAACTTTACGCCAAGTTCAGCAAATGTGAGTTTTGGCTGAAAGATGTTGGATTCCTAGGCCACGTACTCTCAGCCGGTGGAGTATCCGTTGACCCCTCAAAGATCACCTCCATCATGGAAAGAAAAGCCCCAACTAACCCCACCGAAGTTCGAGCATTCCTTGGGCTAGCCGGGTATTACCGGAAGTTTGTAGAAGGGTTTTCTAGCATCACTCTCCTATTGACTCAGCTGCTCAGGAAAGATAAGAAATTTGAGTGGACTGAGAAGTGCGAGCAGAGTTTCCAAGAGCTCAAGAAGAGACTAGTGACAGCTCCTATCCTAACCATGCCCGATATTACCAAGAGCTTCGATGTCTACTGCGACGCATCCAAGCTTGGTCTCGGAAGTGTCTTGATGCAAGACGGCAAAGTTATCGCCTACCTATCCCGTCAACTGCGCCCTCACGAGCTGAACTACCCTACCCATGACCTCGAGCTTGCCGCTGTTGTCCATGCCCTCAAAACATGGTGACACTATCTTATGGGGAACCGTTGTGAGATCTACACCGACCACAAGAGCCTGAAGTACATCTTCTCCCAGAAAGAGTTGAACATGAGACAAAGGAGATGGATTGAACTTATCAAAGACTATGACCTAGGCATTCATTACCATCCCGGTAAAGCGAATGTGGTTGCCGATGCCCTCAGCCGAGAGCCTTGCTCCCTAAATGCCTTACTGAAGACCAGCCAACCAACCCTAGGCGAGGAGTTTGAGAAGTTCAGACTTGAGCTAGTAAGCCATGGTTTCTTGGAAAACCTTGAGGTCCGACCCACTCTCTTTGACCAGATCAAGGGAGCTCAGAAGGGTCATGAGAGTATCGAAGGCATTAAATGTAGGATGGGACGAGAGGAAGTATCTGGGTTTTTAATTGACCAGGAAGGTGTGATATGGTATAATGGCCGCCTATGCGTCCCTAGCATCGAGGTTTTGAAACAATTCATTCTGAGGGAGGCTCATGATACTCCCTATTCTATTCATCCCGGAGGCACCAAGATGTACCAAGACTTGAAGGAACGGTTTTGGTGGCACGGTATGAAAAGGGAAATAGCCTCCTATATCGCCCGGTGCGACGTCTGTCAGCGCGTCAAGGCCAAGCATCAAAGGCCCGCAGGCTTATTGCAGCCCCTGAAAGTGCCTCTATGGAAGTGGGAGGAAGTCGGAATGGATTTTATTACTGGGCTACCGACATCCAATCGGGGACACGACTCAATATGGGTCATTGTGGACCGCCTCACCAAGGTCGCCCACTTCATCCCCGTCAAGACCACTGACCATGGGAACCGTCTAGCAGAATTGTATATCTCCCACATAGTCAGCCTTCATGGTGTTCCCAAGACCATAGTTTCAGACCGAGGCCCTCAGTTCACCTCGCGATTTTGGGCAAAACTCCAGGAAGCTTTAGGCACCAAACTATCCTTCAGCACAGCTTATCACCCGCAAACTAGAGGTCAAACAGAGCGAGTAAACCAAATCCTTGAGGACATGTTGCGAGCTTGTGTCCTATCATATGGAACCAAGTGGGAAGATTGTCTGCCGTTTGTGGAGTTTTCCTACAATAATAGTTACCAAGCTAGTTTGCAAATGGCCCCTTTTGAAGCTCTCTATAGACGCAAGTGCCGTACCCCTCTCAACTGGTCCGAAACGGGAGAAAGCCAAATCTTTGGCCCTGATATCATTAAGGAGGCCGAGGAGCAAGTCCAGCTCATTCGGAATCGTTTGAAGGCAGCCCAATCTAGGCAGAAAAGTTATGCCGACTCTAAGAGAAGACTTGTTACCTTCAATGTGGGAGATTTTGTCTACCTTTGAGTAACCCCACTCAAGGGTATGCAGCGCTTCCATGTTAAGGGTAAGCTTGCACCCCGCTACATTGGTCCATTTAAGATCCTAGAATGCCGTGGGGAGATGTCTTTCAAACTGGAGCTGCCCGTAGAGCTATCTGAATTCCATGATGTCTTTCATGTCTCGCAACTCCGCAAATGCCTTCAAGTCCCCAACAAACCTGAGACCTTCACGCAAGTTGATCACAACTCTGTCGACCTAAATCACGACCTCACCTATCAGGAGAGACCTATTCGCATTCTCGAAGAAGACGTCTGTCTTACCCGTAGACGCAAGATCAAGATGTATAAGGTGCAATGGAGTAACCACACCGAAGACGAAGCTACCTGGGAACATGAGGATTATCTCCGACGAGAGTTTCCTAGACTACTTCATGCTTAGCTACCAAATCTTGGGATGAGATTCTTTTCAAGGGGGGAAGGTCTGTAACACCTCACTTTTTGTGGGCCAAATGAAAACCTTGTCTTAATGTTTGTCTTGGGTGAATTAAAAACTTTTATTAAGCATTGAGCTTGTGTGCTATCATTCATGATTTCATGTGTGTGTAGGTGCATGATTTCATGTGCATGTATGTGTGTGGATTGTGACATGTTATTTTTTTAAACACATGTGCATTAGGGACTAGGATTTGTGTTATGATTTTATGCATGGATTTTTACCCTAAGATCAGCTAGCATGTACCAAAGATCTTAGTTAGTCCTTTTGCTTAAAAATCATCACCTATTTTCTTTTTCTTTTATTTTTGACCCTTGTATCCGAAATTGGAGACATCTCCAAAACCCTAGCTTATCTAATTCAAAAATTCCCAAACTTTGGCCATGAGCCCTAGAGCATATTAGAAACCCTGGAAAACAACCTAGGCAAAAAATTTCAAACCTAACCCGATTGAATTCAAATTAAAAATTTGAATTCGTCTATGCCAACCCTAGACTCCAAACCCTTCTCTTCCCTCTCTCTTTCTTCTTCTTTAGCCGACAAAAAGAGGAAAAGGGAGCTGCTATGAATCTCCCTCTCTATAGTCATAGGATCTTGGAGAAATTTCTTCTCCTTGTCGTTTTTAGTTTGGAATCGAGGGAGAGAGGGAGCCTGAGGCAAACTCCTCACTGCCAAAACCCTCCCATCTCTTCCCCAGCCGATCTACCCCCAACCAGAGAGCACCGCCATCCCCAATGGAGCCCACGACCCCACCTCTCAGCCTCTCGAGCAGACCTAGCCTTCCCCAGCGCCGAGACCCTGGGAGCGCACGCCGTGGACACCCAGCGCGGCCAGGGCAGCACCAACCACCCCCTAGCCTGTCACCTCGCCATCGAGCTCTCCTAGCTATCTACGACCAATTCCACGAGACGCCGCCCCCTCGGACCCACCCTGCACCGTACCGTGGCGATGCCACCCCGGCGTGACCATGCCGCCTAGACCACCGAGAGCGGCACCCGTGTTCCCGTGCACCCATGCACGCGCCAGTCCCGAGCCTCACCCGACCGTGCACGGCAACCAGCCCCCGACGCCATACAACCCACGCCTTGCCCCCTTGCCGATCGGACCGACCCAGGCAAGCCAGGTTTCAAACACGCCCGAACTGAACCTGAGGCCACCCTGACCGAACCGTCTTGCCACCGACAGCAACACCTACACCACTGGACTCAGTGTACAACACCGCCCCAGAACACCGCCCATCGAGCCCTATCACATCCACTCGAGACCACCGTGGCCGAGCTCACCGCAGCGGTATAAAAACCCCTAGACCCTCTCGTTCCCTCCGCTGCTGCTCATTCACCCCCACTCGACTCCCCTCAGCGTGCAGAACTCCTCTCCCATGGAGCCACTCCCTCTCCACTGCCTTTGAAGCCCGAAACCTTCGTTAGATCGCCAGCCACCGGTGGAGGTTACCATTGATCTGATGCATCTTTCTGCTCCCTCGCTGCATTCAGATTCTTCCTCTCCTTGAGGGCTATCTCACCCTGCGCCTCGTTGCCTTGCAGTGACCTGCAGACGCCGTCATTGCTGCCACCTGCCCGGGCGCAAACCGGTGACTTCGGCGTCACCTTGAGCGCTACAAGCCCTGCATGCAAGCAAGAACACCCGCGACCCCCTTCTGACCACCTCCACCGCCGATCCAGCCCTCGTCGACCGCTGCAGCACCCCTGGTGAGCGCCGCTCCTCGAAACCCTAGCCAGAGGCGTCTGGCTAGCTCACGCTCGCAGCAGCCGCGAGGAAGATGACCCCAGCGCCGTCCGATCTCGATCGGACGGTGGCGTACCCGTTCGCTTCGGCGAGGCCAAGCAGGCCACCGGATCTGGGCCGGCCCAGCATGGCTCCGCTCAGATCTGCTGCTCTGGGCCCATATCTTTTTTTCTGAGAAATCCTTTATTGTTTGAAAAATCCTGCTAGACTAAAAATGGCCTAAAAATTATTTTATGCATCCAAAATTAGTGATTCAAGTTTCTGTGGGATCCTTATGTTGTATACTATCCATTACTACTGCATCCAAGAATTTTTGGACTCTAACTATGTTCTGGTAATTAAATAGTGTAGATCTATTGATTTTCACTCATATTTGCAAATATGTTGTTCTGTGTAATGAAAATTGGTGATTCCATATTTTCACTCATATTTTTGCTGAAGTATAGAAACTAGATTTACCATTTTAGGAGCTGTGCACTGCCTGCAGTAATTATTTTAGTGATATTAGTTTTTTGCCTTGAATTAATTATTGTGCACCATAGGATAATTATTTTTGGGTGATTCCACTTCTGGTGTGTTGTACATTGCATTATCTTTCCAGAATGGTCTCTAGGGGAATTTTAGGACCTACAGAAAGTTTTAGGGAATTATATTGCTATTCTAGTGTTAAGTGGGAATAGGAAATTCATTATATTTCATCTTTTTAATCTTTCAGTTTGTTTCCAATTGTGTTGGTCCTGTAATGTTGTTAGCCACCTATATGCATGTTGAATGCCATGTTTTGATTAACCATGTTACCTGCAAGTTGTTTGTTTGTGATTAGGGTTACTATGCTAATAGAAATTAATTGTTACTATTATATTAGTTTATTCTTTTGTAAAATAGATATTGGTTCAGATATCTAAACATGTTTGTTTCTGATACTCAATGCTTGAGTTGTGTGATGCATGTGTTGGTTGTGAATCATGTATGCTTGCATGCTTATTGTGTGTGTTGTTGATTTTCCGGCGATAGATTCGAACGACGAGTGTGCGGAGGAAGGGGAGGTATTTGAGTACCAAGAAGAAGGAGATCAGGGACAAGCCAACCAAGGCAAGCCATCTATTTGATGCATATCTGAATCCTAATACTTCACATTGCATGGTTTATGTTACTACTTTATATTTATGCATAGTTTCTCTATATTGCTATTGTTCCCTATATGGCAATAATTGGCGACTTAGCTCCACAAGTTGATTTGTTATCATCTTTAAGGATGACACCCTTGACACCTACTCAATACCCCTGAATGTAGAGGCTTGATGATTAGCATCGAAGTCTTTGGAAAACTTGTAGTGGAGCCAAAAACTCTAGGATTGGGAGTACTCTCTGGAAAGATTTTCGAAAATGTTTTTGAACACCTTAGAGTAGTTGCTACTCCATTGAGATATTTAAAAATGGTTTATAAACATGAAGTTAGACATGGGAGGTGAAGGAGTTGGTAAATTTTCTAAAAAATGGTATTGTGTATAAGTGTTCGCCAAACCAATTACTCCCGTGCAACCACATTACCCCGGTATGGGACGAGGCTTAGTTTGACGTTTGTTTGCCTTAGTGCGGGGAGCCTCACAACTATATAAGGGTCTGTAGGACCCCGGAATCCGGGTTGATGCCAAAAGAGGGTCAACACATATCACGGCATATCCCGAGCCGCCGGAAGACACTTGGGTTCTCCCACCATGGCGCCGGAGTTACGCTCTGGAGGAGGTACTGCCGGGACATGTCGGGGAGGTAAACTCAACAAGGTAGGCACCTGTACTAAGGTAGATAGATGGAGGGCTTTGATCGATTATCCGAACCCCGCATACTTGTGTATGACGGTCTGTGGTGGTATCCCGGCGGATTTATTGGATGGTGTGGGTAAAGTGTACAACCTCTGCAGAGTGTAATCTATTCGAATAGCCGAGTCCTTGGTCATGGATGGTTGGAATGGCCATACTTAACCTATGTCGGGTTTTGGTTTACAAAAAGGTTTTTCTGAAAAATGGAGTTGGTACCGGACGGAGTACTCGGAGGGTACTGCCGTGGTACGAGGGTGGGTCGGAGTACTTGGAGGGTACTGCCGATGACTTAAGGTGGTCATGTCTAATTGACTACCGATTTATCTTGAAAATGAGTTTCCCCCTTTCCTAGAGATTTTACTAAAGGGTCTTTATAAAAGTCTTCTTTAATAAGTATATAGAAATGTCGTGAGACATGCTATGTCGACACAAGAAAACTTGCTAGATCAGAGTTTCATTAAAACCAAGCCAACCCTTGCTACATCCATATAGCATGTAAATGTTTCTCTCTTAGATGGTTTGCGAGTACAATTCCAAAATGTACTCACGGCTTTGTCCCTGGCTATTAACTTGGCCAGACTTTGGCTATGACTATGAGGAGTACGATGACGCCGGTGCGAATTAGGATCGTTTCCCGGTCAGTCGCCTGTAGGGTAGTAGGCCTGACTTGGGTCACTACGCTGCATGTCTTCCGCTACTACTTAGTGAATAAATGTGTCAGTTGAACTTGCCCTGCGTGGCATTTGTATTCAGCCAAGCGGCTTATGTAAGACTTTAATACTCGTTATGTAATGGATGTTGTAATCTGAAATGCCAACTCTGTTATGTGGATTCACGACGGTCTTCCTGGGAACGTGAATTGTATGCATAACGGGAATCCCGGGTGGTAAGCCGAGGTCCCCACAACCGTTACTTAGCCCAATGTCGGTTTTGCGTTCAAAGGTTGTTTTCGGAAAAAATGGAGAAAGGTGCTGGACGGAGTACTCGGAGGGTACTGCCGTGGCACGGTTATGGTTCGGAGTACTTGTAGGGTACTACCGAAGGAAATGAGATGGTCATGTGTGATTGAACTAGAGCTATAAAGGGAGGTGGTCATGTTCGATTGACCACCGGCTCTCTCTGTCTCTTGTTAAGCAAATGAGTTTCCCCCTTTCCTAGAGATTTTACTAAAAAGGTTTTCTAAATGTTTTCTTTAATAAGGATATAGAGATGTCGTAAGACATGCTATATCGACACGAGAATTTGACTAGTTATGATAAACTAGACTAGAGCCTTTCACCTTTCTACAGCCAAACTGCATGACACCACTTTCCTCTTAGATGGTTTGCGAATACAATTCCAAAATGTACTCACAGCTTTGTCCCTGGCTATTAACTTGGTAAGATAATGAAGAAGGTTATGAGGACAATGGTGAGAAGTACGATGATGTCGGTGCAAACTAGGAATGTCTCCCAGTCAGTTGCCTGTAGGGTAGTAGGCATGACGTGGGTCATCTACGCTGCTTGGTATCTGCTGCTTAGCTGTAAACTTGCCCTGCGTGGCAATATCAAACTTGGTCATGTGACCAATTGTAAGTATATTATTCGATACTATAATGGATGATGTAATTCTGGTATCAACTCAGATATGTGGATTCACGACACACTGATCATGGGATCGTGAGTTGTATGCATATCGGGTATTCTGGATAGGTAACCCGGGGTCCCCACATCATACCTCCAAAAGTGGAATAGAATGCTCTACCTATACACATAATCAAAGAACTCTTACCGGATATCCACAATTGTGTGGGTACACCGTAGACTTCTTTGAGAAAACTATTAGAAATACGTAATAGTAAGGCCAACCAAGACTTATAGTCTAACCATAGAGTCCAAATGGTTAGAGGACAGGACTTATAGAAACTATCAGAAGAGCCTAGGGGAGAGTAGGCTTTGAGTTTGAAAGAGACCAAATAAGTTGGACTAAGAAGAAAATCTAAATGAAGGAGGATTTCAGAAAGCTAATGGTGTTGGAAGTTAGAGGAAGTATGTAAGAGCATCTCCAGCCATCTCCCTGACTCGGCCCCGGCATCCTTTTTTTCATTCGGACGGCGGCATTCAGCCCAGCCGCGCCCCTGGTTCCTCGTTTTTGCCCGGATGGATGCCCCGGCTTTCTAATGCATGATCGGAGACTCCGGACGAAACAAAAACGCGTGAAATATCGAGCGGGCCCAGGCTGTCGGTGAGAGGAAGGGTAGTTCCCCCCCATTAATTTCATTTCCCTCCAAAATGTGCCGCATATACCCATTTTCCCCACCGAAATCCCCCACAGTTGCAGCTCCTCCTCTTCTCTTCCACCACCATGCCGCCGAAGAGGATCGTCGACGACGGCACGCCGAAGGCGAGGAAGCCGTGGGCCCCCAAAGAGAGGCTGGCGGGTATGACAAACGCGGCGTGGGCGGCGGATGTGGAGCGCCAGCAGATCAAAACTCGCGGCAGGGCGGAGAGGGAGAAGAAGCTCGCGGCGAAGAGGGTGGCAGCGGCGGATGAGCAGGCGAGGCTGGTCTCCATGGCCATGGGACAGGCGCGCTTCGGCCAATTCCCCGCCGGTCCATGGCCAACCCAAGGTACGAACGGCTCACCTTCCACCTACTCGGCGGCGGCGTCTTCGCCCATGTTCCATGAGACCTACGTCCCCGGCATGTCGAGGTTCACCCCATCGCCGCCGGAGTACGACACTGCGATGCACGAGGGCATCTCGCCTGCCCTGCGTTGAGGGCCACTCTCCTTCTCCCACGGGATGCCGCCGCCGAATGACGGTGTGATGCACGACATGATCACGTCGGGCTCCATGGCCACCGTGTCAAGCCCAGGTTTCTTCACGCAAGAGGAGGCAAGGGCGACGGAAGCCATCGCGGCAGCGTCGCGGGGTGGCGTCGACAGGCTCAGAGACACCACCCAAGATGTCGACAAAGAAGAAGAGGAGCAGGCCCAGGTCGACGAGGAGGATGACGCACCTGAGCCGACATCAACGTCGAAGGGGAGGAAGAAAAGGATGAAGAACTCGTCGCCGACCGAGCCGCGGATCAAATGGATGGGCAAAGAAGAGGAGTGCCTCGCCGAAGCTTGGAAGACCGTTTCCATGAACGGCATCACCGGCGCCAACCAAAACTTTGACACATATTGGCAGTGGGTCAAGATGGCGTTCGACGAGCGCAAAATCGTCAATCCCTACTTCAACAAGATGGTGATGGTCCGCGGCAAGAAGGACATGGCCACGTATTGGGGGATTATGCAGGCCGTGTGCAGCAGGTGGCACAGCATAAAAGAGGAAATCGCCGATCGTCTGGTGAGCGGCGCCGACTTTGAGTGCAAGGTATGCTTACTCGCTGTCTCCGTCGACCCTAGATCGCCGAGTTGTGATTCACCGGCTTCTCTGTGCAGATGCGGCGGGCATTCCACATGTACGGCGATGACACCGACGACCGGCAGTTCAAGTACCTCAACGTCTTCGCCCACATTGAGACCTGCGAGAAGTGGGCGGAAGTACACCGGAACCTCTCCAAGAACAAGGACGAGCAGTACAACCCCGATGCTCCAGCCGCTGCCGTGTCGACGGGCTTCCCCGAGCTCGGCCAAAAGAAGCTGAAAGAACAGAAGAAGTCGGGGCATCCACGGTGAAGAAGAGGAACACCGACCTTGCGTTCCTGATCGACGACAATAACACTGCGATGGACGAGGAGAGAGGGCTTGGTACGATGCCCATCGCCAAGCCATCCTCCGGGCCTCCGTCGACTGTGTCGTCCTCCCCTTTGATGACGTCCACTCTGGTGCCTGACGATGCATCGCCGCCCAAGGCACAGGAAGGCACCGCCGACGAGCCTGTTGTAGTCTAGTTTCTGATTCGATCGCCGGATTGTGGCTGATCCGATTGCCGAACTTGTGGGGGCGATGCTTTTGTGTAGTGGGAAGACGCTATTTTGAAACTATATCCGCGGTGATGGTCGAACTCCGGGGTGCCGACTGGAAAAATGATGCCACCCACGCCCGTTTTACATCCAATACGGGCAAAAATATCACCGGATTTTGGCCCAGGGCCTCAAACAGCTGGAGATGCTCTAATAACTAGCGTTCCTAAGATTCACCGTAGCTCCATTTGGAGAGTAGAGAAGGATTTAGACAATTATGGACCATGAACCACACCTAGTAGGAACCACAGTTAGTAACTTTTTGAGCATAGAAGACCAAGATCAAGTTTATGAAGGTGAACCAAAGCCCTAGGTTGGATAGGCTAAATGAGTCTAATCCATTCCTTGGAATTGAATCTTTAGGTATGCCTATGCCTTAACGGACCTCTTAAGTATCACTATGAGCTCTGTGAAACCTTATTTTATGAACCATAAATATACCTAAAGTAGAAGGTTGATACCCCACTATGGAGACCTCAGCAAAACAGCTTGTAAAAAATAAGTAAATGAAGGAGCTGAAAAGTATTGGATTCACCAAGAGTGTTGGAAGATAGCGTAGGATTGATTCCAGTGATAATTGTTCAAAATCAGACAAAGAGGATTCAAGAGACATCCTGAACAAAGAGATATCATCTATAACGAATCAATTGGAGGAGGAGTTGCAACATGGATGATAACAACAACAAGTTCATCCCACAATGTACGAGAGCCCAAACTTCGGGACGAAGTTTATTTTAAGGGGGAGAGTCTGTAACATCCCAGGATGTGAGGCTAAAAATAGATATGAAACCAAAGTGTGCATTGCATTCATGCATAGAAAATCTGGGAAATTTTTGTGCTTTTAAATAAAACTTGTCAAAGTGATTGAAGTTTCTCTTAATTAAGTTGGTGGAACTGAAGTAGCTCATCAACTGAAGTGTGATAAACTCCAACGTGACCTTTGTTAACAAACATGTTTTGGGTAGAGATAATTATATTAACTAAAAGAGATGAATGTGAGGTAGAATTAGAATGTAACACATCATTTTAGAACCTTATATCCAATTCTACCATGATCATCATGGCATTCCTTAAACCTAAATCAATAAAACCATATCTAGTATTAAGGGAGACAACACAAGTCTTACCCTTGGATCTTGATCTATGATATCCTCATGTCTTGATCTATTCTATTCTTTCATATCTAAATTCATTCATCTTCCAAGCAAGGGAAGAGAGTCTATATCAATTTCAGTATCTTTCTCATCTCTTGAAATGGAACTTTAGGATCTAATCCACAAACCCAGGAGGAGTAGAGATTAACCTAATACCAAGTTGATGAGGAGATATCCCAACTATAGGTATGGTGTGTACCATAAGAAGATTAGAACCATTACTAGGAAGATATCAAATGTGTAGTATTCTGGAGTTAAGTAATGTGGAGTTCTATTAGCTATATGGATGTTTTAAGAGAATAGCTTAGTACAAGTTAACCATGGATCTTGATTAGCCAAATGGAAACCAAGCCATATGATCAAAGGATTGTAATGATCATCTTGATATCACATTGAGTGTGGAATACATGATCAACCCAATAGAAACCTAAGCTATATGATCAATGGATCAAAATGATCATTATCATGTCACATGAAGCGGGAGAGTGATAAATGTGAATTCAAGGGATCAAGGGTAGCCAACTTAGGAATCATATATATATAAGTTGGACACATGAGAAGTACTATTTATGTGGTGGGAGATAGATCTTAAATGGATACCACAATTGTGGAGATTATATTCTTAATCTCTGAAGGTAGATACAATCACGTATTGATGCCTGGAGACAAGGAGTAAACTTAAGAGAAGAAGCAACCACAAGTTGGAATGTGGATGGTTAGTAGTATAGTATCCTAGCCCTAGAAGTCAACATCTAGGGTAATGCATGGATTGGATTAACTAGATCTCAAGGACAAGTGTTGATGATGATCTTAATCATAAAACCTTGAGAAGGAGTAAGAATGATTTTTAGTTAAGCGCTCAAAGGGAGTGAGTTGAATACCCTTTGGATTATAGAGGATACAAAGGTTGTCTCTAATAAAATTATGTAAGAGCTTTAGTGTCAAGCTTAGAACATGGATTTAGGATGAGAAGTTAATGAAGGAAATAAGAAGATACATGATGGGAGTTGGTGAAGGAAATAAGAGGATCATGTATAGTACATGATTATATTTGTTGGATAAAGATTGTAAGTTATCTATGAGACCTAGTTTGGTAAGTAGATATCATCCATCATAGGTGAGGGTAGGAGAGTTTAACCTAATTTCCTTAATGGGGAAGCATTCTTATGGAAGCTATAGGTAAAACCTTGGTTTAGATGCAAGTTTACTATTAGTAAGAAGGAACTTGTTCTAGGTAGGTGGGACCACAAATCTACACCCTAACTCCTATTTTGTGTAGCCTATATCACACTAACCATATCTTGGGGATGATCACTATCTTCTTAAATAAGATTGAGACACTTCTATGATATTTCATATTCTTTCCACCTATCCATTTAAAACTCTACTCTGTTGTCCAATTCTAATTCTGCATCTATGGGTGATATAAACTCATCCAACCCAATGTCCTTCCATTTAGCCATTTGGAACTCTATTCTATTAATTTCACTTCCACTTCTACTAATGTATCACTGATGATCATAAGCAATGTCTTTACTAATATCTTAACTCTAAATCCTAGGATTGTGTCTAAAACAACTATTCTTACAAGTCAACTTAAACTCATTACACTCATGAACAATTCACAAGTGTGTATCCAAATCTTAATTCCAAATAATCATTTCTTGTGAGAGGTATGCAATATCCTCAAAATATCAAACTAAAGAATCAAGAAACTACTAATAACCTTGGAATTGCCCATAGGCATTTCATGACATTAATAAAATATGTTTAGCTTAGAAGCCATGCTATTGAAACATATTCTTAAATAAGAAGTTAGCAATTATAAAATCCATTTAAGTCTTAACAAAATATTTTGAACACTCAAGAAGTAGTGTTTGAATTAATCTTTATCAAGATCTTAATTAAAATCATAATAATTTAAATTACTCATGTATAGACACATCAAATAATGTTTTATTGTAATAGGTTGGAAACATGTCATACTTATTAAGAATAATTGCTAAATCAAAATCCTGCAAGACAGAATTGAAAACCACATCAAAATTCATACAAAGAAACCAAGAAGCAAAATAGAAAATAGACAAAGCAAAAAAAGGAACAACGGCCAGTGGACCGCAGCCCACCAAACCGGCCCACCTAGCCAGCCCAAGCCGGGCCAGTCCGCTTACCTGTTCACAGTGTCGCTGATAGAGGGGACCCAGCCGACAGAAGGGAGTCATCGTCTTCCTCTTTTCCTCTCTGGCCGGATCAACACGAGGTGATCGGAGCCACGTCGATGCAGCGGATAGGAATGACCCCGGATGCTGATGACCTGCCAGAGCTTTGTTCTCATCCTTCCCGCATCCACTGCCAGTCAGAACATCAAGATTCCCACCTAGACGGAGGTCCCTGACACCGACGCATCTCGGCCACTGCCGCCGCCATGATGATGATGCCCGCAACGCCATGACCTATAAATCTGCCTGGAGCTTCAAAAAGGAACCCTAGTTCATCTCCATCCTCTCAATTTCTCTCGTTCTCTCTCTATATCTTCCACAATTCCTGAAGGTCATCGTTGACCGTTCTCCGGTTAGCCGGCGATGGAGACCACCCTGGAACCTATAGGCTAGACGAGGAGAAGCGCCTCGTCGAGGAGATCGTCTGGAAGGAGCAGAGTATGCAGAGGAGCTCCATATCAAGCTAATCGACCCGATTCTTCCTGCAGTAATCCGCCGGAATTCATGTCAATATCTGCAACTCCGACCATGATTGGCTTCTCTGAGCACACCATCTTCCTCAGGGTGAGCATACGAATCTCTGCATCCTTTTATTGCATCAAAGGGGCATCTCTGGCTCGATCTTGTGACTTGGACGGACTCACCGTCGTGGAGGAGTTCGCTGGAGTAACTCCGGTGGTCATTGTCGAGCGGCGCCACCACCAATAGGTTCACCATCGATTTGTAGTTCATTATCACTAGCTAGATCATCCCGGGAACCTCTGAAACGCGATCTCTGGCATTCACCGGCGGCGAGGGAGCGCCCAGTCAACATTTTGACTCGGTCCTTGCCTCGGTGGCATTTGACCTGGCCTTGCCCCACCAGTCAGTGGCAGTGGCTAGGGTGTCTTTAGGTGTAAAAATTATTTCCCAGTCCAGTATAAATTCCAGAAAAATACTACAAACTTGCAAAATTCATAGTAAATTCATTTTTAATCAGAAAAATGCATATAATACACCAAAATGATCACAAAAAGGAAATCTATCTGTTTAGATTACAATATTATATACTTGTGTAGAATAATTTTGAGTGAAATTTAAAAACATGTTTAAGTACTATTTTTGAATATGAATTTGTAATAAACATAGGAATTGAATAACCTTTCTAAATGAAAAATTAATGTTTATAAACTCAAATTACCTTATTGAAACAACATTTCATTATTTATTTTTAGCATTTTAAAACTTTACTATTAGTATTTAATAAGCCTAAAACTATTCCTAAATAATTTTTAAATGCTAAAATCAAGGAAAACACATAAATGGATATTAATCTCTGATTTAGAATTATCTCTTAACTACTCCAATATTTCTAGTCGGTAAATAACTACTAAAATGAATCCAATTACTAAATTTCTATTAAGAATTATGTTCTACAAAGGTTATTCTTTTGAAGAACATCAAATAAGCTTTACACTGATTCTTTTGCTTCCAAGTGAACTAATTACCTAAGTTTGTTAAGATTGTTGTCAACCTTAGAACTACTTGGATATTGCTATGTGTATACTTTACTTTGACTTTGCATATTCGTGATCAACCAAGGGATTGTTACTAATAAGATGCAACTTAAAAGTACTACTTTCAAGTCTTTACCCTGTTATTAGTCTTTTGCAATGACCACCAATCATAGTAACCCTAAGGCAAGAGTTTATGTTCCAGCTTTATCCTTTTACTTATACAGAATAGTAAACTAACCTTAAACACATAACAACCTTGTATGTGCAATTGAACTTAAAAGTGTTATCTTTATGTCTTCACCAATACCCATCATTTTCTTGTGGCAAACAATGATGACAACCCTAAACATGGTAATCTTCTTTCAAGCTTTATTCTTTCACTTATAAAGTGATGAGGACAACTCTACCATTCTTCCATTAATCACTGAAGATGATGATGCAAAGATTCAAGACACGAATGAGATTAGAATTGGACCCATTACAAGAGCTAGAGCCAAGTTATTAAATCAACAGGTGAACTCCTTCTTAGTTGGTTCTGGAATATTACTTAATGAGAATTTTATACTACCTAAATCTTTGCATCTATGTTTGATCAGGTTTGAGGAAGGCTATGGAGTTGAAAGAGAAGAGGCAAAGCTGCAGCCAGAGCATGAAGGAGCCACGACAGAAAATAGCACGTTTTCCCTGCCGCGGCAGAGAACTACCTCTGGGTCTGGCGCTAGGGGAGGAGCTGGAGGCGTGCGCCAGGGAGAAGTCGAGGACCAGGAGGTGGGGCCTAGCATGGGTGCCCCACGTGGCTAGGTGTGCTGGGCGCACCAGGGCTGAGCCCAACTAGGCCAGGCTGCCTCCTCCATATAGCCAGCCACCACCCCTTATTTCAGACTAGACTACGTTTTGGTAAAACCCTAGATTAGATTGCTTTAAGCATTCATCTTGAATCCTCTGAATTTGTGACTGTGTTTCGCTAGACAAATTCAACTACCGGCTCTAATTAAGTGTTATCTATCGTTCCACTGGGAATTGGTAGATTGCAAACTGTTCGTGATCTGGGATCGCGGGCACAAGTGTGTGGTGTTGCGAATATCATTGGGTTGAAGATCTATTGCATCTGGCAATAGGGGAATAGCCGTTGAGAGTTCGTCAGCTTCGTGCAATTTATATCCACTCCACCGTCATCATCGACGCTGCTCACTGAGAAGATCGGGCCACCCCATATCATCTTGGTATCAGATTCCAGCGTTTCCTTGGTGAGCATCCACAATTTCATCCCTTTAGATTCGTTGTTATTTTCGTCCTATCCAGAAAAAGCCTCAAAACAAATTAGGGTTCATTTCGCCATAGCCTACATTGCATCGAGTTCCTTGTTTTAGTCGCTGATCATCTTTTCGAGTATCTTTTAATCCAATCTGTTGGAGTTTAGGATCCTTGTTCTTTTCTGTATCTTCATTTCGGATTTGGTCTTCGTCTGGTCGCTGTTGATCTCGCTGGAGCCAGCGGCTGTGCACTTGTTTTCGTCACGAAGCACCTTTGGCAGATCCGATCAGCAGCATTTTAGTAAAAAAAGGAAATGAGCGCGACCTCAGACCGATTCTATGGTCGAGCGCGAGCTCGCGTCGCAGCGTGGGGCGCAGATCCCGACCTCAGACCGTTTCTGTGGTCCGGCGCCAGGCCCAGGCCCAATTTTTGTTCGTTAAAAAAAAGGCAAAAAAAAGGGGGACGTACACTGCAACTATCTTGCGCAGTACACGCTGCACCAAAATCAACAAAAATAAGACAAACAATACTTCGGCCTCGCCAAGTTTTTCTGTCGCGACACGCGTTTCTGACTTCTTTCTGTCGTGACAGCGTGTACCCGGTATTTGCTGTTGCGCGTTGTTTCCGGCGCCATACACTTCTGCCGTGACACGGTTTCGGTCTGTTTCTCTGCCACGATGTCCACATAGCGTCACTCCTGCATATTTTGAGAGCTTTAGCTATAGCCATTCTACAGCATCGAGTTAGGAGCTTACCCATCGAGACTAGCTTTTTTGTGCTTATCAGGATACTGCCGTGTGTGTGCGCAAACTTGTGCATGTTTTCCTTTGAGCCAGCTAGCGTCTCTCTTATGCATTGCAACACAAGCTCTTGTGCATTGTCACTTATATCTGTTAAGCTCTTGTTCAGAGTTGCTTTGCCCCGTTTATCTCCACCGTGTGTGTTTCCATGGGTCTTGTCATACGATCAGCACTAGGACTTGTCCTTTGGTGTAGATAGGTATCCATACCAAGCCCCACCATATACCCTGTTGTCGTGTGATAGTCTTTTCCTTGGTATTCGCATCATCACATCTGTGCACGTGTTCTTGATCATCTATTGGTAAGCACTTCTAATTCACTTTGGAGCGGTAAGATTTCCTTTCTTTGAGTTGCTTAGTGATTTTGAGAGTTTCCACCATACTGAGATTTTGTTTTGTGCACTAACATACTAATCATGTCTGTTCATGGTGAGTTTGATGCGATGCAGAAAAAGGACTCTAATGCTCTAGTTTTGTGGAGTGATTTTGAAGGATTACGTGACAGCTTGCAGCGTTCTATTCAGCTCACAGCCGATGGTCTGGATGCAGATGTTCAGGCTATCCAAACCAAGTTGCAAGAGATGGATACATTAGTCAAAGCCATCCAAACACAAGTGACAATGTTACAGACCTCTGTCAATGTTTTGACACAGTCAGTGGAGGCTATTCGCGTTATGATGCAGCGCAATGAGGCGCAGCACCCTGAAGCTCAGTTTAATGATGCTAGCGTTGGTGACAATGCTGAGAATCATTTTGCTCTGGCCATGGTCGTGGGTACCGTGGTCGTGGTTTTGCTCCCATCGGTGCTCAGCGTGTTCCCGTGTTTCCTGCTCCAAGGGCTGCCCCACGCCATGATGGTGGGCCAGCTAGGGCGAAATTCACTATTCCTCAGTTTCATGGCAATGATGTTGAAGAGTATCTCAACTGGGAGCTGAAAGTGGAGAAGCTGTGGCGTTTGCATGAATACACTGAGGAGTGCAAAGTTCAGTTGGCATCTTCTGAGTTTGAAGACCTGGCATTGATATGGTGGGATCATGTCTGTAATGCTCATGTTATTGATAGAGTTCCTGCTATTGTTACCTGGCGTGCTATGAAGGAGGAGATACGACATCATTTTGTCCCAGCAAATTATGTTCCTTCACTATATGATAAGTTGACAAATTTGAAGCAAGGTCTGAAGACAGTGGATGAATATTTCTATGAGATGGAGATGATTATGCAGCATGCTAAAGTTCGTGAGCCTGAAGATCAAACAATGCAGCGTGTCCTTGCTGGATTATCTTTCCAGATTCGGCGCATTGTTCGACACCATCCTTATGAAGATATGTGTGAGCTCTTACATCAGTGTAGAGAGGCTGAAGCTACTGTGGCCAAGGAGGCCAGGTTTGCAGTATGTTCTCCGTCAGTAGATGACGCTTTCCATCATGTTCTCCCTCTATTGGTCAGAATTCTGGTGGTGTTTGTGAGGCTAGTTCTGTTGGTGACCGTACGAGTACTCCTGTGAAGCCTGCTGTGTCCAACAACAAGCCTTCTCCTGCTATGAGTGGTTCAGGTTCCACTTCTTCCACAGCTAGAAATCGAGATATGAGTTGTCACACCTGTGGTGGCAAGGGACACTTCAAGCGTGATTGCCCCAATAAGAAGACCATGATAGTTGATGCTTATGGTGGGTACGAGACTGGGGATGATGCTGATTCGTTTGAAGAAGAACCTGTAGAGGTCAATGAGGACATTTATTATTGTGATGCTTCTCCAAATCCGGTGTTTGCGTGTTCCCCTCGGGTCTTGCAAGTCAGTTCAAGTCCAGATGATCAATGATGTAATTTGTTTCAAACACAGGCTCTACCTTCATTCACATCCTAGCCCATATTTTATTCAATGGTTGAGTGATGCTGGTGAGATGAAAGTTAGCCATATAGTACGTGTGGATTTTCAGATTGGGGCCTATAAAGATACTGTCAAGTGTGATGTGGTACCTATGACAGTGTGTCATCTCTTGTTAGGCCGTCCATGGCAATATGATCGGGATGTTCGTCACAATGGCAAGGCAAATACAGATGAATTCAAATGGCAAAGCAAAGATGTGGTAGTGAGACCTATGTCTCCCCAGGCGATTGTTAATGAATCCCGTCAGAAGACCAAAGTTAATCTTGAGCATGAGCATGAGAGGACACAACGACAAGAACCTGCTTTGATAGTGCATGATCAAACATCTTCAGCCGTGGTACACTTCACTGCATGCTTCGCTGCCGCGGCCCAGCTTTCCAGCCACTTTGCTACCATGGCAGAGCCACCGTTTCTGACCTCTGCCACGTCAGAGATTCCTTCCTTTTCTCTGTCGCGGCACACCTCACTGCCGACGCCTGCCATCATCCCTGCCGTGGCACAAGATGTGGCCAGTTCTCTGCCGTGGCATCACACCGAGCAGACTCCTGCCGCGGCACCATCTCAGGCCAGCCAGCCTGCCATGCCAGCGTTGTCTGCCTGCTCTGCTGGAGGAGCTGATGCATTCATGTTGATGGCTACCAAGGATGATTTGAGGGAATTTGGAGATACCCATTCTGCCATGCCACTAGTGTTGGTGTACAAGGGTGAAATTTTGGTTTCTAACGATATGACCCCTCTCTCTATTCGTGTCTCCACTGTTTTGCAGGAGTTCCGTGATGTGTTTCTGGAGGAGGTACCCGATGGTTTGCCACCATTGCGGGGTATTGAGCATCAAATTGATTTGATCCCAGGAGCATCATTGCCTAACCGGGCACCTTACCGCACCAACCCCGATGAGACTAAAGAGATTCAGAAACAAGTACAAGCACTTCTTGATAAAGGGTATATTTGTGTGAGCCTTAGTCCTTGTGTTGTTCCTGTTATTTTAGTTCCTAAGAAAGATGGTACCTGGTGCATGTGTGTAGATTGTCGAGCTATTAATAACATCACTATTCGATATCGTCATCCTATTCCCTGTTTAGAGGACATGTTAGATGAATTGAGTGGTGCTGCTGTTTTCTCTAAGATTGATCTGCGTAGTGGTTATCATCAGATTAGGATGAAAGAAGGGGATGAGTGGAAAACTGCCTTTATAACGAAATTTGGTTTATATGAGTGGTTAGTCATGCCTTTTGGTCTCACTATTGCACCTAGTACTTTCATGCGCTTGATGAACCATGTTTTGCGAGATTTTATTGGCAAGTTTGTGGTTGTGTATTTTGATGATATATTAATCTACAGTCGTAATGAATCTGACCATATTGTTCATATTAGACAAGTTTTGCATGTGCTACGTGATGCTAAATTGTATGGTACTCTTGAGAAGTGCACTTTTTGCAAAGACAACGTCATATTTCTGGGATATGTTGTTTCGAAGAATGGAGTTGAGGTAGATAATTCTAAAAAAATTGCAATACAAAATTGGCCTACTCCTATGAATGTTAGTCAAGTTAGAAGTTTTCATGGGCTTGCTGGTTTCTATAGACGTTTTGTGAAGGATTTTAGTACCATAGCCGCACCTCTGAATGAACTTACTAAGAAAGGTGTTGCTTTTGTGTGGGGGGCCTGCCCAAGATAATGCTTTTGATGAGTTGAAAAGATTGCTCACTTCTGCACCTTTACTTGCACTGCCTGATTTTACTAAGCAATTTGAGATTGAGTGTGATGCTAGTGGCATAGGTATTGGTGACGTGTGAATGCAAGAGGGTCGGCCTATAGCTTATTTTCTGAGAAGCTCAGTGGTGCTCGTTTGAACTATCCTGTGTATGATAAAGAATTATATGCTCTTGTGCGTGTGCTTGAAGTTTGGCAACATTATTTGTGGCCCAAAGAGTTTATTATACATTCTGATCATGAAGCTTTGAAGTATTTGAAAGCACAATCAAACTTGCATAGGCGACTAGCTAAGTCGGTTGAATTTATTGAGTCTTTTGAATACATCATTAAACATAAGAAAGGAAAAGACAATGTGGTCGCTGATGCTCTCTCTCAGAAGAACATGTTAACACAATTGGATGTGAGAGTTCCTGGTTTAGAGAGTTTGTGTGATTTGTATGCTACTGATCATGATTTTGCTGCCCCATATAAGTTGTGTGCTAATGGGAAAGCTTGGGAAAAATATCATATTCATGATGGTTTTTTTGTTTCGAGCTACCAAATTGTGTGTTCCAGAATCGTCGGTGTGTTTGCTCTTATTGCAGGAAGCACATGCTGGTGGCTTGATGGGCCATTTTGGGCGTGACAAACACTCCTCATGCTCGCTGATCACTTTTATTGGCCTAAGATGAGGCGTGATGTGGACAGATTTGTCAAGCGTTGCATCACTTGCAACACATCTAAGTCGAAGTTGAAGCCTCATGGTTTGTATACTCCTCTACCTGCACCTACTACTCCATGGGAAGACATTAGTATGGATTTTGTATTAGGATTGCCTAGAACTAGGAGAGGACATGATTCTATATTTGTGGTAGTGGATCGTTTTTCTAAGATGGCACACTTTATTGCCTGCCACAAGAGCGACGATGCGTCGCATATTGCTACTCTATTTTTCAGGGACATTGTGAGATTACATGGAGTACCAAGGACAATTGTTTCTGATCATGATGTGAAGTTCATGAGTTACTTTTGGAAGACACTTTGGGGAAAGCTAGGGACAAAGTTACTATTCAGCACTACTTGTCATCCCCAAACTGATGGACAAACAGAGGTGGTGAATCGCACATTATCCCAGTTGCTGCGATCTATGATCAAGAAGAATCTGCGTGTTTGGGAGGATTGCTTGCCACATGTTGAGTTTGCTTATAACAGGGTTGTACACTCTACTACGCAGTTATGTCTGTTTTAGGTGGTCTATGGTTTCAAACCTATCACACCACTTGATTTGTTGCCTTTGCCTATTCAAGAAAGAGAGAACATGGAGGCATCCAAGAGGGCAGAGTTTGTGAAGAAGATACATATGAAGACAAAAGAAGCTATTGAGAAGAAGGGCAAGGACAATGCTAGCCGTGTCAACAAGAAGCGAACGGAGGTGCTATTTCAGCCAGGAGACATGGTGTGGGTTCATTTTTGCAAGGACAGATTTCCTGAGAAGCGTAAGTCCAAGTTACTCCCACGAGGTGCTGGTCCTTACAAGGTTCTTGCCAAGATCAATGATAATGCATATAAGATAGATTTGCCTGTTGAGGAGTTTGGTGTCAGCAATTCTTTGAATGTGGCTGATTTGACACCGTATGAGGAGGAAGATCTTGACGTGTCGAGGTCGACGCCTTTTGAAGGGGGAGGATGATGAGGACATCTCTACCATTCTTCCATTAATCACTGAAGATGATGATGCAAAGATTCAAGACACTAATGAGATTAGAATTGGACCCATTACAAGAGCTAGAGCCAAGTTATTAAATCAACAGGTGAACTCCTTCTTAGTTGGTTCTGGAATATTACTTAATGAGAATTTTATACTACCTAAATCTTTGCATCTATATTTGATCAGGTTTGAGGAAGGCTATGGAGTTGAAGGAGAAGAGGCAAAGCTGCAGCCGGAGCAAGAAGGAGCCACGGCAGAAAACAGCATGTTTTCCCTGCCGCGACAGAGAACTACCTCTGGGTCTGGCGCTAGGGGAGGAGCGGGAGGCGTGCGCCAGGGAGAAGTCGAGGACCAGGAGGTGGGGCCCAACACGGGTGCCCCACGTGGCTAGGTGTGCTGGGCGCACCAGGGCTGAGCCCAACTCGGCCAAGCTGCCTCCTCCATATAGCCAGCCGCCACCCCTTATTTCAGATTAGAGTACGTTTTGTTAAAACCCTAGATTGGATTGTTTTAAGCATTCATCTTGAATCCTCTGAGTTTGTGATTGTGTTTCGCTAGACAAATTCAACTACCAGCTCTAATTAAGTGTTATCTATCGTTCCACTAGGAATTGGTAGATTGCAAACTGTTCGTGATCTAGGATCGCGGGCACAACTGTGTGGTGTTGTGAATATCATGGGGTAAAGGTGCCTGATCTTTCGATGAGACGATAACTATCGATTATGGTGGAGGTCGACGTTGACGATCCGACTACAAACGTGCGAGACGTTGCGCCTTGGCAATCGATACACCAACTTCCAAGGCTATTGATCACGCCGGAGCTAGATCAGCCTGATCACGAGGATCAATCCCTGCAAGCAATCGAAGAACCAGCAAGAATTATAGATGCAATCAAGATATTGCGAATATAGATGAAGGCTTTATTGAAGAGGTGGGATTCTGTCTGTGCGTAGTACAAAAGGTCGGTTTGACACTTGTGCCTATGGCGAAGAGTAGCTCGTGGCTAAGTCTTTAACTAAACAAAATCCAAGTCCGAATGACGGCTAGGAGGAGGTATATATGAGGGAAAGGGCAGGGATTTTTGTACAACCCTAATGGGCCATCCGAAAATAGCCCTAGATGGGCCCTTTTCCACTCAAACAGCCTCCAAAAAATCCCTAAAATACCTAGGATGAAAATACATGGGTTTAACCCAT
Source organism: Dactylis glomerata (assembly GCA_007115705.1). Classification (NCBI taxonomy): domain Eukaryota; kingdom Viridiplantae; phylum Streptophyta; class Magnoliopsida; order Poales; family Poaceae; genus Dactylis; species Dactylis glomerata. The sequence continues at coordinate 5,433,818 of QXEO01000270.1, forward strand.
AAAATAAGGTGACGCAGCACCATATAAAGCCTTGGATGAATTTTATGATTTGGTAACTTGTGAATTTCGTCCAAGCATCCTTGCATCATTATGGTGGATTCAAAGTTCGGAAATCTTCACTTGTAGTGTCATCCTGAATCCTCACACGATTGCTACCATCATCTCCATGCATGATCATGCTCCAATGCTTGTCCCTCTCATCCATGCTAGGCCCATCATTCCTAAGTAACATAAACACATCTGATTTAGGCAGCATCATATTCTCATGAATATTAGGAATAGTTCCTAGAAATGAAAGTACCTGATAATTTAATTGGCGTGCACGAGCTCTTGTGAGAGGTCCTTGGAATTGTGGAACATGAGGAAGTGTGGCTATAGGTTCAACGTTTGTATCAACCGTAGGGATGTCCTCATCATCCTCCCCTTCTTGAATTGAAGTCGTCCTTGACGTAATCTCATCTTCTTCTCCAAAGTATGGTTTCAAATCTGCAATGTTAAATGAAGGACTTACCGTGCCCATCTCTGCAGGAAGCTCAAGTTTATATGCATTATCATTCATTTTCTCTAACACTTTAAAAGGACCAGCAGCACGTGGCATTAATTTAGACTTGCGCAAATCAGGAAAATGATCTTTGCGCAAATGCAACCAAACTAGATCTCCCACATCAAACACAATATGCTTGCGTCCTTTATCACCAGCAACTTTATATTTAGCATTCATATGTTCTATATTTTCCTTAGTAATCCTATGCAACGTAAGAATCTGTTCAGCCCGTTGTATAGCATCAAAATTATGTTGCACCAAAGATGGAATAGGTAATAAATCAATAGGTGCACAAGGAACAAAACCATATACAATCTCAAAAGGGCATAACTTAGTTGTAGAATGCACGGAATGATTGTAAGCAAATTCAATATGAGGTAAACAATCTTCCCACATTTTTAAGTTCATCTTTAAAACAGCCCGTAACATGGTAGACAAAGTTCTATTTACTACTTCAGTTTGTCCATCAGTTTGGGGATGACATGTAGTACTAAACAACAATTTAGTCCCCAACTTAGCCCATAAACATCTCCAAAAATGGCTAAGAAATTTAGTATCACGATCTGAAACAATAGTATTAGGCACACCACGCAAGCGAACAACATCATGAAAGAATAATTCAGCAACATGAGCAGCAGCGTCACTCTTATGACAAGGAATAAAGTGTGCCATCTTAGAAAATCTATCCACAACCACAAAAATACTATCCCTCCCCTTCTGTGTTCGAGGTAATCCTAAAACAAAGTCCATAGAAATATCCTCCCAAGGTACACTAGGAACAGGAAGATGCATATATAAACCATGTGGATGTGGATTAAGGCGGGACTTAGCTTTTTGACATGTTGTACAGCGAGCAATAAACCTCTCAACATCCCTTCTCATGCGTGGCCAAAAGAAGTGTGTAGCAACTACGTCTTCTTTCTTCTTTACTCCAAAGTGACCCATCAATCCTCCTCCATGCGCCTCCTGCAACAACAAAAGACGAATGGAACTTTCTGGAATGCATAGTTTGTTAGCACGGAACACAAACCCATCATTGAGGATGAATTTGTTCCAAGTTCTACCCTCTAGACAATGCTGCAAAACATCTTTAAAATCGGCATCATTCACATATTGTTCTTTAATAGTTTCCAATCCAAAGATTTTGAAGTCAAGTTGAGATACATGGTATAACGACGTGACAAAGCATCAGCAATAATATTATCTTTACCCTTTTTGTGTTTAATAACATAAGGAAAAGATTCAATGAATTCAACCCACTTTGCATGACGTTTATTCAACTTAGCTTGACTACGAATATGCTTCAAAGATTCATGATCAGAATGTATAACAAATTCTTTCGGCCATAAATAATGTTGCCAAGTTTCTAATGTCCGAACAAGAGCATATAATTCCTTATCATAAGTAGAATAGTTCAAACTAGCTCCACTCAATTTCTCACTAAAATATGCAACAGGTTTGCCCTCTTGTAACAACACTCCTCCCAAACCAATTCCACTAGCATCACATTCCAACTCAAAGGTCTTATTAAAATTAGGCAATTGGAGTAAAGGAGCATGTGTAAGCTTATCTTTGAGTAACATGAAGGCTTCTTGTTGCGCATCGACCCAAACAAAGGGCACATCTTTCTTAGTAAGCTCGTTCAGCGGCGCTGCAATGGAACCAAAATCTTTGACAAATCGCCTATAAAATCCAGCGAGGCCAAGGAAGCTCCTCACTTGTGTGACTATTTTGGGTTGTGGCCAACTCGAAATTGCTTCAATCTTGGCGGGATCAACTTCAATACCCTGTGCTGTAACAACAAAGCCAAGAAAAGCAACTCTATCCTTGCAAAAGGTGCACTTTGCAATGTTACCAAACAAACGTGCAGCACGTAAAGCATCAAAAACAGCACGTAAATGTTCCAAATATTCTTCTACAGATTTGCTATATATCAATATATCATCAAAATATACCACCACAAAATGTCCAATAAAAGCACGTAAAACCTCATTCATTAATTTCATGAAAGTGCTGGGAGCATTAGTTAAACCAAAGGACATCACTAACCACTCATATAGGCCAAATTTAGTTTTAACTGCAGTTTTCCATTCATCTCCTAACTTCATACGAATCTGGTGGTAACCACTACGCAAATCAACCTTAGAGAACATGGTAGAGCCACTCAATTCATCAAGCATGTCATCTAAACGAGGAATAGGATGACGATATCGAATAGTAATATTATTGATTGCTCTACAATCAGTACACATGCGCGAAGAACCATCTTTCTTTGGTACCAAAATAATAGGAACAGCGCATGGACTAAGAGACTCACGAATATGACCCTTGTCAAGAAGTTCTTGAATTTGTCACTGAATCTCTTACGTCTCCTCCGGACTAGTACGATATGGCGCACGGTTGGGCAAAGATGCTCCAGGAATCAAATCAATTTGGTGCTCAATTCCACGAATAGGTGGCAGTCCTGGAGGTACATCTTGTGGGAAAACGTCCTCATACTCCTGCAAAATGTTAGCAACAGCAGGTGGCAAAGAAGGAGGCATCTCCTCAGCCAAAAACAACACTTCTTTGCAAATGATAGCATAACATGCAGTAGTACTCACATCAATTTCAGAAATATCAGATTTGCTAGCTAGCAAACAAGTACTTTTCAAATGAATTTCATTAGCATGTTTTGGATTAGATTTAGAAGTACTTGAAGAAGGCATAAGTTCCTTAGCAACAATATGATTTTTGCTCAGCTTTTTCCCCTCATTATGTGCTCTACTAGCTCTAGCAAGATCATCTTTTAAAATACTTTCAGGAGACATGAGAAGTAACACAATTTTCTTATCATTATGAACAAGAGAATACTGATTTGTGCTACCATAGTGTATAGAATTTGTATCAAATTGCCATGGTCTACCAAGTAAAAGAGCACATGCTTGCATAGGAACAACATCACACTCAACATAATCAACATATGCAGCAATAGTAAAATGCACACGAACTGTACGTGTTACCTTAACCTTGCCGCTGTTATTAAACCATTGAATGTGATATGGACGAGGATGGGGTCGTATCGTAAGAGAAATGATGAGGATACAATCATGGATCATGCTGATTTTGAGTGTTTGAGCTGGAAGGAAATATTGAGTCTAATTGATAATTATTATAAGGTGAATTCTTTCCTAGTTGAAAAGAATGTATTGATATCTCCGAATTATATACTACCTAAAGCGATGTACTATGTTGTATTTAGGTACGTCATCTGTCAAGATATCGCCAGCGGGAGGAGAGGGAGGACGGCGATCGAGAGACAAGTGGAGATCAAGTCTGGATGAGCACGAGCATATGATGGCGCACTAGGACTGCCTATGACACGATATCTACATGTCTAAGGCGCGCTACACACATGGCCTGCGTGCCAGAAATAGGCCGAACCCATATATGGGTCGGTATGTACCCGTTTGAGTCGAACCGAGTCAGTTTGGGCCCAAACCAGGCATGTTTTGGGCCAGGTCTTTGCTGAGGACGCCTGGCCACCTATAAGTACCCCTGGGCACCCCCTCAATTAGGGTTAGACCACGTTTAGACTACAGATTATTTCGTTGAACTGCTGTAAGCATTCATCTGAATTCCTCCGCACCAATTCATCTGGATTTGGTGTTATACTGCTGTGAGTTTAGTGTGATCTGTTGTTCTATTGGGAATCAGTAGATTGCAAACTACCGTTTCGTGGTCGACGGCTACGTGCGCAAGTGTGTGGAGTCGTGAATATCCTACAGGGTTTGAGAGCTGTTGCATTGGCATCAGGGTTCAAGCGAGGAGAGTTCATCGGTGACGCCAACTTATCCCCGACAATCATCCGCTGCCATCATCATCATCGCCTCACTCACGAGAAGATCGGGCCACGCCTTATCATCTTGGTATCAGATTTCCACGGTTTACTCGGTGAGCATCCACAAATTCATCCCTGCAATTCATTTTTGTTTTCAGTCCTATCCAGAAAAAGCCAAAAAAAATTAGGGTTCTTAGTTTCTGCCATAGCCTAGATTGCACCGTTCTTGAGTTTTAGTCGCTGATCGTCTTTTTGCGTATCTTTTCTTCCAATTTGTAGGAGTCTAGATTCACCGATCTTTTCTGCATCTTAGTTTCGAGTTTAGATCTCGTTTGAAGTCTTGTTGATCGTGGTCTTTTTTCCTTAGTCTGGATGTTTTGTTTGGAGTCGCTCTCGTGCACGTCCAGATCCGATCGACAAAGAAGTCTTTCAGTTACACGTTGTTTCACCAGATCCGATCGCTCGTTGAAAAAAAAACAAAGAGCGAGCCCTGTGCAGATCGGATCCCTCGCTGGGAGTTCAGCGTGGCCACTGTTCAAATTGTTTCCTAGGATTTTTCTCGCATTGAGCAGGCCCTGGCACCGATTGCTAATTCCAAAACAAAAAAAAAGCAAAAAGGGACGTGTACTGCACACACGCCGCCCCTATATTAAAAAAAAGAGACAAACTATTTTGTCTGTTTCGCGTCGCCGTCGCGCTGCCGTGTGTTTCTGGCGTCGAATATCTCTGTTTCGACACGTTTTTCGTCGGTTTCTCTACCGCGACAGCGTGTTACCACTGTGTCCACATAGCGTCCTTTCTACACGATTTTGATCGCTTTAGCTACAGCCTGTCTACAGCATCGTGTTAGGAGCTTGCCCATACGAGACTAGCTACTTCGTGCTCATCAGGCTGCTGCCGTGTGCACAATCTTGTGCCTGTTCATCGAGCCAGTGCTAGCATCTCTCTTGTGCATTGCAACACGAGCTATTGTGCATTATCACTTATATCTCTTGAGCTCTTTTTCAGAGTTGCTTTGCCTCGCTTATCTCCACCGTGTGTGTTTCGTGGGTCTTGTCATACGATCAGCACTAGGACTTATTTGCGGTGTACTTAGGATACCATACCTATAGCTCCACCATATATTCCTGGTTTGTCGTGTGATCGCTATTCTACCCTCGGTATTCACTTCTTCACATCAGTGCATTGGTCGTTTATCCGATTTGGTAAGCATCGCTATTCACCTTGGAACGGTAAGATTCACCTTTTCTTGTCAGTTTTGAGTGAGTAGAGTGTTTCACTATATATACATATTTGTTTCTGCACTAATTATGGCAGATGACATTATGGATACTGTGGAGGCTGGAAGATACCAATTTTTCAGCCACAGATATTGTAGTGCCGCTTTTTGGGAGGAAGAACGTGGCAACTTTGACGATGATGGTCTCTTTCACCATGGTGTGATGATTGGAGATAGATATGCTGCAACCACCATTGACCACATCTCTACCATCAATTTAATCAGCATTGAGGTCATCGAGATGTTGCACCTAGCCAGACATGCCAGTACAGCGCCATACCTCTTGCGTTCCTCCTATGGCACCTTGTTGATTTCACACATCGCTGACGTTCCTGTTACTTACAGAGGGCATACCGAGGTTATTCGTTGTGGTGTATCCCCAATGCCACTTGAATCTTGTCATATTCTATTGGGTTATCCTTGGTTCCACACCTATCATGCTCAGCCTTGTCGTGATAGGCCGGCAGTATCGTTCAAGTGGAATAAGCAGCGATGTGCTTGGCTGCGTCTAACAGCTGAACAGTTTCATAAGAATCATCTTCTTCGCAAGGAGAGGACAAAGGAGTTCTGCTTGTCGCCTAAGCACAAGGTCATGATGGATTGTGGCAGTCCCATTTTGTTGCCATCTTGACCATGGTGTGCTTCACAACCCATGTGAGAATGAGAGCCACATAGCCACATTGAGTGAGAGTGTTATAAAAAGTGAGCTATGTGATTCCACCAAACGTGAGGTTGAGAGCATACACTTTGAGAGTATGAGCAAAAAACAAAGCACAAGAGTAGTCAACGATAGGATATGTGAGGATATTTCAACTAATATAACTTTGTCTACTCCTAGTGTTGTTTCTTGTGATATGCAGTTTGCTTTTGAAGAAAGGGAGCTGCCTATTTTACAACCTGCATCACCGGTTTGTGCATTATCACTTGCGGAGGATGTTCCAGTGCCTACTTCTTCTGACGAGCATGTCATTGACATAGGTACTGATTTGGAACCACAACCAGCAGCTATGGATAATATTTGTGAGTCTACTCCTTTGATGGTTCCTTCCAGTGATTTATCTTGCACTAATGTTTTAGCACCATGTGATAATTTGCATATTTCGAATTTTGATCATGTGGTAGTGCTGACATATAAGGAAGTACTTGCTAGAATACCATCAAATGACATTGTGTATTCCATCATGCTAAAAGAACCTCTTAGTTTGCGTTGTGCTATGAATAAGATTTCTACAATTTCATATTTGAATTCTAGCACACATGCCTATTGCTTCATGTTTAACTTGATTGGTGAATATAGCATGAATGATAATTTTCTTATCGATCACATATGCATAACCTGTGATAGAATTAATGAATTGAAACTTGCTGTTTTCAGTCCTATATGCTATGTGTCGCAGTCCTTTTGCTGTGGGACACTACATTATGTTCGAAATAGTTTGCTGCATTCTGGTCTAGTTGAAGTGTTTCAGCCCACAAAACACTATATGTTGGGTTGCTCTCATCTTGCTAGTTTGCCATCAAATTGGTTCAATTCATTGTGTTTGTTCCACAATTTGTTGCCTATGTGTGCTACTGATCCCTACTTCATTTATATTAGCACATTAAGTTGCATGTTACCTATAGGACATAATGATCATGAACACATCACTGAATACTATTGTGTCCGTTTAGCACTTGTTCATAATAATTCGAGTAGCACAGCTGAGGCATGGCATAAACCAATTTTGTTTTCACATGTTTTGGACTAGTTTGACCTTATTCATCATAAATTTGATCATCGGTCTTCTTTGCGAAAACTGAATTTAATATTGAACAACAAGACTATATATCTCTTTGTTTTTCACCATTATGATGATTCTTTGTACTTCACTTATACCTGCAATTTAAGTTGCTTGATGTATAGTCAACATATTTTTCATGTGAACAAAAATAATACAACATGTTATGTATACACATACTCTGCATACACGTTGTTCTTTTTGTTCCTACCACTTTCAGCTTACCCAAAGCCGAGGACGGCTTTTCTTGAAGAAAGGGAGGATGATGAGGATACAATCATGGATCATGCTGATTTTGAGTGTTTGAGCTGGAAGGAAATATTGAGTCTAATTGATGATTATTATAAGGTGAATTCTTTCCTAGTTGAAAAGAATGTATTGATATCTCCGAATTATATACTACCTAAAGCGATGTACTATGTTGTATTTAGGTATGTCATCTGTCAAGAGATCGCCAGCGGGAGGAGAGGGAGGACGGCGATCGAGAGACAAGTGGAGATCAAGTCTGGATGAGCACGAGCATATGATGGCACACTAGGACTACCTATGACATGATATCTACACGTCTAAGGCGCGCTACACACATGGCCTGCGTGCCAGAAATAGGCTGAACCCATATATGGGTCAGTATGTACCCGTTTGAGTCGAACCGAGTCAGTTTGGGCCCAAACCAGGCATGTTTTGGGCCAGGTCTTTGCTGAGGACGCCCGGCCACCTATAAGTACCCCTGGGCGCCCCCTCAATTAGGGTTAGACCACGTTTAGACTACAGATTATTTTGTTGAACTGCTGTAAGCATTCATCCGAATTCCTCCGCACCAATTTATCTGGATTTGGTGTTATACTGCTGCGAGTTTAGTGTGATCTGTTGTTCCATTGGGAATCAGTAGATTGCAAACTACCGTTTCGTGGTCGACGGCTACGTGCGCAAGTGTGTGGAGTCGTGAATATCCTACAGGGTTTGAGAGCTGTTGCATTGGCTTCAGGGTTCAAGCGAGGAGAGTTCATCGGTGACACCAAGTTATCCCTGACAATCATCCGCTGCCATCATCATCATCGCCTCACTCACGAGAAGATCGGGCCACCCCTTATCAAGAAAGCTTTTCAACCATCTCCATGCTCGCCAAGTTGTTGCAGCTCCCTCCATCAATAATAATGCGAATACAGCGATCTTTAACCATGCCCTTGGTATGGAACAGATTATGGCGCTGGTCGGGCTCGGCCTTGGTAATTTGTGCACTCAAGACTCGTTGTGCAACTAAACTCGGGTATTGCTCAACATGTTCCGCAGCCATAAATTCAGAATCTTGCTCCGTGGGTGCTACAGCACATTGCTCATTAGATGCAATAAGAGCCAAAGTATCTTCATCATAATCACTGGCGAAGTCGTATCCACCATCCTCAAGAGCAATCATCACAGGGGAGGAGGTACAATCACGTGCAAAGTGACCAAGTCCACCACATTTGCGGCACTGAATTTGGCTGGACTTGCCCGTAGATGCCATGGAGGATGCAGCACTCGGGGCTGGTCCCGTAGTAGTCTTCCATGCAGCAAACGGAGGTGGTGTAGATGCTGCAGATCGCGTGGATGTGGTCGCTGGAGGTGTAGGTGCAGCAGCCCGTGACGCCGAACTCGGTGATCTCCAAGTAGAATGCCCTGCAGAATAATTAGTTCATGTCGCCTCGCGCCGATCCTGCACTTCACATTCAGCATTGCAAGCAAGATGGAACAAACGGGTAATAGCGTCGATCCTGCACATCGATATCCAAAAATGGTCTGAATTCACTTATTTAACCCGCCTACGAATCGTGCCTTTAATGCTTCATTATCCTCCTCTATACCACAACGCAACATGCCAGTTTGCAACTCCTGATAGTAATCCTCTACAGAATTTTTCCCTTGATCTAGACGTGCTAATTTGGTAAGCATGGAACGCTGATATATGGTGGAACAAAACGAATACGCATAGCATGTTTTAAAGCATCCCACGTAGTGATTGGATTAGCATGATTAGCACGATAGTATTCAGACCACCATATGGAAGCAAAACTAGTGAACTCACAAGTAGCAGCATTAACACGTCTATCCTCGGGATAATTTAAGCATGCAAAACGCTGGTCTAATTCTAATTCCCAAGAGAGGTATGCATCAGGGTTATAGCGACCATCAAACGTATGAACATTGAATTTCAGTTTAGCAACATGGTCATCATCACGTACCAACGGACAAGGAGGTGGACGGCGAATGTAGGGCCTAGGATGACCAGGTGGCTGATCAACTGTGAAGTCGTCCGCGTACTTGCCCTCGTACTCATCTTCCCCGTAATAATCATCCAACTGTGCATCATGGGCCTGTGGAACACCCGTAGCTCCTGCAACGCCAGCAGCAGCAGTGCTCGCAGCAGCACCCGCAGCCGAAGTTTGTGCCGGTGGTTTGAGAACACGCTGTGCACGTCCCAAAAAGGTCGGTGTAGGAGCCACCCGAGTCGGCTATGGAGGAGGTGCGCGAGTCGGCGGTGGTGGTGGTGGTAAGTGTGCTAGCACCTCCTGGAATTTAGCGTCGAGTTTGGCGGTGAAGGTGGTCTCGAGTCCCTCGAGTTGCTCCATCATGTCACTAAAACGCTTGTCCACATCCTGCATATGGTCAGACAAAAGTTTGGTGACGTGAGCCTGCAAGGCTTCACCCTCCAGTGGCTGTGTCTCGGTGTTGTCTGGTGGCATGATTAGTACACAAAAGCACAGTTATAGAATAGAGATACAGGAACAGGGGTGGAAAACGCTTAATCTGTCAAGCAAACCAATACTCTTACCCGTTCTTACCTTGCAGCAGGTGGCGATCAGCAACCGTCGTGATCAAACTTCAGGAAGATTGAATAGAGCGATTGCCAGGTGGTGTCAACACACGGTCATAGAGATATGTGGAGTTGTAGGAGGCTGCGATATCTGTAGCAATAATTCAAAACAGCAATGCAACAAGTAGAATAAATGCTCAACGACGGTACCGTGCTGGCCGTAGGCTAGATCGTGCTAGAGACGCGAGCCTAGGAGACCAACTACTCAATGTGCGGCGGCCAGAAGCACAAAGGAATAGCTCAAAAGCAAGATATAAGTGAAGATCATGGAAAAATTGCTGGTTTTGAAACTTAAAAGGCCAAAAACTCACCCTTCCCTCACTTTTTTGACAATTACGAGTGACTTTTGGTACTTTTCAAGTACTTTTCCCAAGATTTCCGATATAACTTTTGATTCTAGACAGTTTGACAGGTCGCACATCGAAAATGGAGTTCGTATGCAAAAGTTATGGCCAGTTAAAGTTTGCAGATAAAAACTTCCCAAAACAGCGCGACAGGGGTGGGGTGGCTGGTTCGGCCCCCACATCCCCTCCTTTTTTTAACTGAGAATTAGGTGCGGTGTGGGGTGGCTGGTTTGGCCCCATGTCCCCTCCTTTTTTTATGGACGGAACAGGGAGAGAAACCCTAAGTCGGGGGAAAGGGTGTGGCGGCGGTAATGAGGGTGGGGGTGGCAGCGGTCGATGGATGTAGTGGGGATGATTATGGTGGCGATGCGGAAACGAGTGGTGGCGGTGGATAGGGTTTTTGGTGGTGGCAGTGCAGCGGCGGCGGCAAGACATATGTGAGCAGAACTTGAAACTCTAAGGATCAGGATGCTACAGCCAGCACTCGACACGACGATGCAGACACGAATTCAACAATGCAAATACTCAAAAGAAAAGATGCAAAGGCTCGAACTGTTTCTAGGAAAAGATCTAATCCTAATATTTTTGGCTTTTTCATGGATTCTAGGTATGAAGATGCAATCTAGACTACGAAAACAGTAAATCTCACCGATCAACCTAAAATCTGATACCACTTGATGGGGTAAAGGTGCCCGATCTTTCGATGAGACGATAACTATCGATTATGGTGGAGGTCGACATTAACGATCCGACTACAAACATGCGAGACGTTGCGCCTTAGCAATCGATACACCAACTTCCGAGGCTATTGATCACGCCGGAGCTAGATCAACCTAATCACGATGATCAATCCCTGCAAGCAATCGAAGAACCAACAAGAATTATAGATGAAATCAAGATATTGCGAATATAGATGAAGGCTTTATTGAAGAGGTGGGATTCTGTCTGTGCGTAGTACAAAAGGTCGGTTTGACACTTGTGCCTATGGCGAAGAGTAGCTCATGGCTAAGTCTTTAACTAAACAAAATCCAAGTCCGAATGACGGCTAGGAGGACGTATATATGAGGGAAAGGGCAGGGATTTTCGTACAACCCTAATGGGCCATCCGAAAATAGCCCTAGATGGGCGCTTTTCCACTCAAACAGCCTCCAGAAAATCCCTAAAATACCTAGGACGAAAATACATGGGTTTAACCCATAAAATAAGGTGACGCAGCACCATATAAAGCCTTGGACGAATTTTATGATTTGGTAACTTGTGAATTTTGTCCAAGCATCCTTGCATCATTATGGTGGCTTCAAAGTTCGGAAATCTTCACTTGCAGCGTCATCCTGAATCCTCACATGATTGCTGCCATCATCTCCATGCATGATCATGCTCCAATGCTTGTCCCTCTCATCCATGCTAGGCCCATCATTCCTAAGTAACATAAACACATTTGATTTAGGCAGCATCATATTCTCATAAATATTAGGAATAGTTCCTAGAAACGAAAGTACCTGATAATTTAATTGGCATGCACGAGCTCTTGTGAGAGGTCTTTGGAATTGTGGAACGTGAGGAAGTGTGGCTGTAGGTGCAACGGTTGTATCAACCGTAGGGATGTCCTCATCAGAATATCATTGGGTTGAAGATCTATTGCATCTGGCAATAGGGGAACAGCCGTTGAGAGTTCGTCAGCTTCGCGCAATTTATATCCACTCCACCATCATCATTGACGCAGCTCACTGAGAAGATTGGACCACCCCATATCATAAAGGCTACTAAATTAACCTAAAACCTTTAACAACATTGTGTGTTTGACTAAACCTAAAAGTGCAACACATCATAAAGAAATTACCATAACTCAATGATAACAAATTATCGGGGTTAGGTTATGCTTAGAGCGATGCATAGCATATCTTATGCATATCATGCTGCAGATTTCTAACATCATCCCTACTGGATGATGATTTCTATTTCAAAAATTGGGATTTCTATCGTATCAAAGACCTTGACTCGCATAATGTTGAAGTGAAAAAGGCAAGTTCATTCTTGCTCATATCTCTTGAGTATTTTTATCAAATTACTTGCAAATATATACCTGTGGTATTACTACTGCATTTAAAAGCAAAAGGTTTTGTTTTCATAAATAATATGAAGTAGTGGTTTCAACCGGAATGGTTGTTGCCCTAGGATGGTGGGCAATGGGACCATGGTATGAGTATGGTGGAGGTCCCACTGCAACTGGAAAGTTCACCTAGGATTAATAACCAATGTCGCCAGTGATTCTAGCGCCGTAAACTATGGTCAACCATAAGATCTGGTATGGGATGGAGAAGTCAGCTGTATCTTTTTTGTCTCTCATATCAATGAATGCGCCTTACCGTAGCTATTGACGTCCTGCCGGGGGCAACATGAGGGTGGAATCCCCGTAAAGATTCCACGATATTGGGTCCAAAAAGGACGAGCCATGTCATAGCTGTTGTCAGCCGGAGGAGCAATAGGAGAGGTTGAACCCCTTAATGTTCCACGGTATGGTGGTCTATGATGGATTGTAAGGGTCACCCAGAACAGTCAACCCATAGTGTACAGGTGCGGGCACGGCGGGGTCCAGAACGGTCTGCCTATGGTGGAGTCCATAGTGTAAAGGTGAGGACCAGTGCGCCATAATGGTCTACATATGTGGTATTGGTGCAGGTGGACTTACAAAAGGGTGGGTCTGCGGGGTCGCGGAGAAGAACAGTGATTGGCTTGGATCATCGACTGGGTCCCACACCAAGGAAGTGTGGACGATGCTAGCTACTCCGAAGTGCAACAAGGCTTTGATCTCTTATGGGTACAAGTGACCACCTCTGCAGAGTGTAAGAAAATATCTGGATACTCCCTGTTCTGGGAAGGAGCTATGAACGCGGCAGGAAAGGAGCCCATCGAAGCTCTAATCAACCTGTGAAGGCTGACGGACATAGTTCTTCTGAATAAAAGCAACCTCTTGAAGAAATGTTTACGAAAACCTGCATTGCCGAACGACCCTTGGGTCTAAGGCAGTAAATAGTGCATAAAACACCTTATTCCTTATATGAACTTGCTGGATAACGCTCGTTACTCACCCCGCTCCCTCTTAACCCTTGCTTAGATTGGAGGCAACACAGGAGGCAACCTCGAGACACTAAAGATGAAGATGAAGCCCTCGACCAATGTCAGAATTAGCAATGAAGTCAACGACTACGTCAAGTTTGGTGGAAAACTAGAATAGGAATAGAAGGGACCCAATTCCCTAATCCTAGAACCTAAGTAGTTAGGGTAATTGTGTAGCAAGCCAACTACATTAGTTGTAGCTTTAGTTTAGTCTTCTAGTTGTTCTCTCTCGATTGTAGTCGCCATAACTAAACCACTACCTATTGAGGAGGTTCTAAAGATCTTCTGTATGCTGAAAATTGTAATCCTATAGACATACCTTGGACCTGCTATGTTTCTGTTGTACCACTCTGATCGATGTAATACTAGTGAGATGGTGTTTCATTGGTGTTATGTCAACGACTTGCATACTACACATACAGTGGTATGTTGGGTCACCACAGTTAGCAACATCTTTTCTTATCTTCGAGTTGCAGTCTTTGTCTACAGACGAAGACTTGTGAGGTTTTCGAAGGTCTTCATGTTAACAAGGATCTGTCAAAGTCATTGGTTCGTTTATAGCCTTGTTAGTTCTTATTTTGTTCACCTTATATACAATTGCCTGTCGTGGATGTCCTTTGGTACAAGAGAAACTCTGCCAGATTTCTCCCGTGGCTTTGTATATACCCTACCATCTGAATTAGGATTGATAACGATGGGAAAACCCAATTCTCATCCACCTTTAGAAACTTTTGGTATGCACATACAACCAAAAGTGGGATAGAACATCCTACTTAAACATATAATCAAAGAACTCGTACCGGATGTCCACAATTGTGTGGGTACACCGCAGATATCTTCGAAAGACCATCAAGGAGATGTAGTTGTAAGACAGACCAAGACAAATAGTTTAACCGTGGAGACCAAATGGTTAGAGTACAGGGTTTTTAGAGACCTCTAGACAAGCCTAAGGGGGAGAGTACGCCACAAGTTGGAAGTAGCAAACCAAATAAGTTGGAGTAAGAAGAAAACCTGGATGAAGAAGGAGGAGTTCAGGAAAGCAAAAGGTGTTTGAAGCTGAATGAAGTACAATAAGTAAACTTTCCTAAAGTTCAGCTTTCCTCCGTAAGGATAAAGGTGAAGGAGTTAGAAGAAGTTAACCATGAACCACCACTAGTATGAACCACAGTGGGTAACTATTCGAGCATCGAAGACCAAGATTAAACTCATGTAGGTGAACCAAAACCCTAGATGGAATAGCCTAAATGATGTGGGGTGGCCTTCGGATCCCACCACATCATGTGCGTCAACACTCAAGTCCGATATCATCGAGGCGTGGAAGAGAAGGAAGAAGAATAACCACCGGAAAGAAGCTTGGAAGCGCCGCAAGAAGAGGCGGTGACTGAAGCTGGACCAGCTAAAGCCGGTCCCACACTGGCTTAAGCCGGCCCCACTGGCTAAAGCTGGCCCCACCGGCTAAAGCCGGACTGACCGCCGGCTATAGCTGGTCTGCCCGAGTCAGCTACATCTTGGCCTTGAAGCCACCTATGTTATCTTTCTCCCTAGTGACCAAACTATCCCTAGCTCATGGCTCCCTATATATATGGGTCACTTTCCCCCTCCCTAGGATAGAGATGAATTACGATAAGAATTGGTATGATGCCTTCTCCCTTGTGGAAACTAATAAGGGGTGTCCCGATCTTCTCAGCGAGCGCGAGGTAGATGGCGATGATGGTGATGAGGATAACTCGAGTGTCGCTGTAAACTCTCCGGCTAATCCCTGCTGCCAGCACAACAGCTCTCAACCCTTTGGATATTCGCAACGTCACATGCTTGCGCACGTAGCCGCCGACCACGAAGCGGTGATGCAATATACTAATTCCCAATGGAACAGCAGATTACACTCAGACTTTCAGAAGAACAAACACCAGATCGATAAGAATTGGTGCAAATAATTTCAGAGGAACACTTGGTTCTGTCTAGAAACTAGGGTTTTGTTTAAACGTGGTCTAAGGGACTTGAGGGGGCACCCCTGGCTACTTAAGGGAGGCTGGGGCGTCCTCATCATGGACCTGGCCCAAAACCAACCTGGTTTGGGCCCAAACTAACTCGGTTCGACTCAAACGAGTACATACCGACCCATATATGGGTTCGGCCTATTTCTGGCACACAGGCCATGTGTGTGTGGCGCGCCTTAGACGTGTAGACATCGTGTCGTAAGCAGTTCTAGTGCGCCATCACATGCTCGTGCTCATGCAGACTTGATCTCCACTTGTCTCTTGATCGCCGTCCTCCCTCTCCTCCTGCTGGCGATATCTTGACAGATGACATACCTAAATACAACATAGTACATCGCTTTAGGTATTATATAATTCGGCGATATCAATACATTCTTTTCAACTAGGAAAGAATTCACCTTATAATAATCATCAATTAGACTCAATATTTCCTTCTAGCTCAAACACTCAAAATCAGCATGATCCATGATTGTATCCTCATCATCCTCCCTTTCTTCAAGAAAAGCCGTCCTCGGCTTTGGGTAAGCTGAAAGTGGTAGGAACAAAAACAACAACATGTACGCAGAGTATGTGTATACATAACATGTTGTATTATTTTTGCTCACATGAAAAATATGTCGACTATACATCAAGCAACTTAAATTGCAGGTATAAGTGAAGTACAAAGAATCATCATAATGGTGAAAAACAAAGAGATATATAGTCTTGTTGTTCAATATTAAATTCAGTTTTTGCAAAGAAGACCGATGATCAAATTTATGATGAATAAGGTCAAACCAGTCCAAAACATGTGAAAACAAAATTGGTTTATGCCATGCCTCAGCTGTGCTACTCGAATTATTATGAACAAGTGCTGAACGGGCACAATAGTATTCAGTGATGTGTTCATGATCATTATGTCCTATAGGTAACATGCAACTCAATATGCTAATATAAGTGAAGTAGGGATCAGTAGCACATGTAGGCAACAAATTGTGGAACAAACACAATGAATTGAACCAATTGGATGGCAAACTAGCAAGATTAGAGCAACCCAACATATCAAGTTTTGTGGGCTAAAACACTTCAACTAGACTGTAACATCCCAAGATTTTATCGAATTTTGGGGGAAATTTTTTGTTTTTGTCTTGTTGTGTTGATTGATTTTTCACTGGGATTTAAATTTTTTTGAGTCTATTTGAAAGCTTTATTAGAAAACTATTTTAAACTTTCTATTATTTTCTTGAAGAACTTCTTTGAGAAAGATCAAGTACCAAAATACTATTTTGCATACCTTATTCAAACCTATGCAAGCTTGCTTGCAAAGGAGTGAATCACAAATGTATTTTATTTAGTAAAGATTGTATTTTAAAGAACTAAGTTTGAAAGATAATTTCAAACATTATTTTATAAAGTATTATCTCTTATTTCAACGGATTTTATTCTCAAACCCTAGTTCTATTTTTGTTATGCAAGCAAAGTCCTTTTTGCCAAGTTCATAAAGTTTTATTGGAAAGTCTTATTTTATTTTAAAAACCTGTTTCTTACTGTCCCACTTTGATACTTAGAATTTTAGAAAAATTTACAAAGTTGTTTGAATCTTTTTGGAGCCAAAATGCAAAAGTTATAAAGAAAAGAGAAAAACAGAAAATGGAAAATGAATCAGAACAAAAAAAAGAAGAAGAAAGGAAGAGGCCAGCCCACTTGGGCCGATCCGGGGCCCAAACCGGCCGAGCCAGCCCAGGAAGGAAACCCGAACCGGTACCCTTTAGTTTTCTTCTCTCCCTCTGACAGGCGGAGCCCACCTGTCAGCACCATCTTCTCCAGCCGTTTCCTCTCACTGGTAACGAAACCTCGCCGGAGTAACGCCCCCCCCTTGATTTCGCGCAAGTAATTGGCCATCAAGCCACGGCTATAAGAAGCACATACTCCCCTCCTCCATATCCCTTTCGTCCTCCCCCAAGAACTGCCGCCAATCCACGACGATTGCTCGTCGGAAACCGAAGCTCCGCCGCCAGAATTTGCGCCCCTGCCATCGAACCAGAGGTCGAGCGCCGCCGATACTTGTCCATATCTCCATCCCTCTCTTTTTCGCTCCTCGTCAGACAAAATCCTCTCTTTCTCTCGTAGTAACTCGACCGTTTGAAGACGACCGGAGCCGCCGTCGCTTGGAGACCTCCGTCCGCGTGCAGACACCGCAGAAGACCCCGCCGAGGCACTCCGATCATGCACGCGAGTTCGCCGAGTCTCACCGCCCCCCGTGCACCTCGCCGTTGATCACCGGAGCGCCGCCGACGACCACCTCCAGTGCGCAGACCTCACCGGAGAAGTTCACCGGAACCCTAACCTGGTGAGATACTTTTCCCACTCTCTCTCGTCCGTCCGATCGTGATCCAGTGGTCCAGTTAGATCCACTTAACCGAATCGGTACCGGTCGATCCAGTGCGCCCAATCCACTTTAGATCCAACGGCTTAAAACGTCGATCCGACCAAACCGGTACGAGCCAATAAAAAGCTGCCACGTGCCGGCCTCTGATATAAAACAGATTCGAATTAGAATTTCAAACCAGAATTCCATTGAATCTTGTAAAATCCATATCTTTTGATCCCTAGGTCCAAAAATTGCAAATGATATACCGTTGGAATCCTTAGAACATCTAGAATCCAGTAGTATAATAAAACTCCATATTTTATGGGTTCAATTTGAAACTATTTTCAAATTGGAATCAAACCCTCTGTTAGCATGATTAATTCATATCTTTAGAACCAAGTGTCCAAAAATTACAATTTTGTAGTCTCTGGAATCCTCTCATCTTGTAGAACATCATAGGATCAAGAAAATCCAAATTTGATACGTGCACACACTTTGTGCGTTCAAATTTGTCCAAATCACTATTTAGGTGATAATTCAAATTCTATAACTTATTTTGGAGTGAAACCAATTGCTGCGACTTTGTATTACTGCAAGCTATCCAGTAGCATTGCGCCCATAATATCTTGAACCACTTCACAATTATTCAAATTCTAATATGAGAATTTGAGTATTCCTATATAGATTAATTCTATTTCTATTTCAATCAATGATTCCTTCTACTTTAGCAAATCCTATAATCATACCTAATCATCAACGTTATCTAAATAACATCTTGATCAAGACCATATCTACTTAGACCTATCTTGCTTAGTTCACACATATTCAAATTACAATAGGGTTGTTTGAGTAAAGTGTGATACATCTCAATCATGGATTTTATTCTTGCTATCTTGTGGTGTTGATCTAACCAACATGATAGCATCTATCCAATACTCCATGTACCTAATAGAAACCTTAAACCATAATCTCAAATGTTATCTACCCATACTCAATCCTCTGCCCACTTGATCTTGATTTCATGTGTAGAGCTATTCGATTAACAAATGAGTTAATTGAGTAACTCAATGCTTCATGAATCCTAACCCATTGCCTAAGTGTAATATATATACAATTTAAGAATAATTGTTGTCACACTTATTCAATAGTATTGCTATTGCACTATTTTGTCTCTTATGTGAATTACCCACATGAGATATTCCAAGATTCAATATGCTTTGATAAAGCATAAAGATCTCACTCATCATATTTTGTCTAATTCATACATGTACTCAAATTGCAAATGTGCTACTTGAGTAGAATATGAATTCATCTCAAACCTAGATTTTGTTAATGAGGAGATGTTATAACCCGTACCATAGTATGTGTTATACACCATGTTGACCAATGAACCATTTGAGCCATGACCCCAAATATCAATCTTTCATACTCAATCCAATGCCTACTTAGTCTTGTTCACATGTATTGAACTATTCAACTTGCAAATGTGCTAATTGAGTAGTTCAAGCATTCCTAAAACCTAGCATAGTTCCTAAGTGCAATAGATGCTATTTAAGAGTAATTGTTGTCAATTTACTCAATAGTGTTGTAGTTGCACAAATTGACTCTTGTGTAATTTATTTCACATGAGCTATTCCTAAAACTCTTATATGCTTTGATAAAGCATAAAGACTTTATCAATTATATATTGCCTGGTCCAATTCTCTCTCAAATCATATTGATCTCTCCCAACTAAGCTCTCCGATTCATATCTCCCAAATCATGATCCTTTACCATATCTTTCTATCATAACATCTCAATAAATCTAAATTGTTAAACAAATACTTTTCAATTGTTTGATTTGTTTGATTGTGTTGGTATGGAATGTTTGTGTATTGCTATTTCTGTGTTATAGTTTGTGCGAAGAGCTACGTGCTTAGTTGAGAGAAGTGAAAGATCGTATTCTTCAAAAAGGCAAGTGACACACATGTTCCCTTTACCCATTTTACTTATGCATTAGTAATTTTCACCTCTAGTAGTAGTATGCATGATAGGTGATTTATTCAACTGTTTTATCAATGCTTAGATCCTAGTAGTGTGTAGCAATCCCTCAAACCCCACCTGTTAGGATGCTAAATACTTTGAAAAATATTGATGCCATGCTAAGGTCACTTAAAAAGTGTTTTGTGAACAACTTAAGAACTTCAACTAAAATGAAACACCTGGGTGGATTGGTTTGATGATGGAGGCGATGTTGAGTGGCGACCTGGGGCTACACATTGTGTAGTTGCTGCCTGGGCGTACACTTGTGGTTTGCCACCCAGGAACAAAGAGATGGCTATGTCTTCCATGCTTAGTGTACTTCCAGTGCAGCCTTATGACATTATGGGCTCTGTCTTGACTGATTAGAATGTGGGAGTGCAACTTGTCGGCAAGAAGATGGTGGTAGCTAAATTATAGGTTGGGAGCGGATCTTGCCCAGTTAGTTGTCCTCTCTTCTAAAAGGTCTTGTTTCATTTTATGTATGGGCATAAAATGAATCGTAAGGTGAAAGTGCACAACCCTTGCAAGGTGTTTAAAACTAATCGATTAGCCGTGTCCTCGGTTATGGACAATTGAGTCTCTAGACATGGAATGTATGGAAGAATCTCATCACCATTTCTGAATTATTAAAATTTGTCTAGAAACCCTTAGGCAGGAACTAAGGACCATACACTCCGAGGGGTGGTGGTGCCTGAGGTTCCAAACTTTGTTGAGTTTCGCCCAGAACTACATACCGGCCAGTATGTGGTGTATGGGGGTTGTCTTGACCCTTGAAAAATAAAATTTGTTGAAAGAAAGTATTAAAATGGATTATAGGATAAAATTGGCTTTATGCAAATCAGCCTATGAGATCCACCAGCCAAATGTCATGTAGTATAGTCTTTCCACAAAATACCACCAAATAAGTGTCATTTGCCAGTACATCATTGTACTGACCCCTCTGGGGCTGCATATTCAAATGTGCAGGTTTTATTTCGAGTAAGGAACCAGGAGTAGGATCTCGAGCTTACATTCCAACATGTCTGCCTGTGGCACTTGATGAAGATGGAAGCTCACTGCAATCTATGCTTTATGCTGTGTACTCATAAGGTAGAAGACCTATGTAACTGGATTTACGTTGTAATATTGATGCTATTGCAATGATTTCTCATTTTGTACTGTGGTGCTATCTACTGATCCAGGGAATGGCACAGATACACAGGAGTTCTGCCTTTAGCGAAAGGCGGGGCGTCACAGAATGGTATCAGAGCGTAGTGTTGCCTGTAGGATCGAGACCCTAGGTTTGGAATAGACTAGGAAGCCCTAGGGTTCTTTTCTCGCCCTTCACAAGAAAATCAATTCAGTTTTCTAAATGAGATCAATCTATATACTTTTAGTTTGAAATTCTCTTGTAAAGACTTACCCCATTCATTTGTTTTACACTACTCTTCTTTCTAATTTAGATGACCAGCCTCATTGAATCACTGAAGAAAGGACCAGTGATGATCATGACCTTGAAGAGTGAGACTGAGTTTCCCAGAGCATTGAAGAACCTCATGTTAAGCATGGCAATGCAAGGAGAAGCTGTTTACAAAGGATTTCCCGTGATTGATGAAGGTCAAGAATATTGGTGGGTGCAACTCCACCTGTACAAGAATAAAGAAGATGACCCCAAGAAGATGGGACTTTGGATGTTCACCAACTTCAAGATGTATCCATCATTTCTTGACTCGGCAAGATGTGCTGCTTGGTCAGCCATAAAGGAACTTGGAGAAAGACTCAAGTGGAGACTTCATAATACTCAGCAAGACCTCAAAGAAGAGAAGGAAGACACTAGTACATTGAAGGAAACCATAAGCCAATTTCAAGGTGACATGGAAAAGTTGGTATCTGAACTTAGTGTTCAAGGAGACCTCATCAAAACCAAGGACGAACAAATTGCCAATCTACTGAAGCAGCTGGACCAGAACAATGGATCTGCTTAGAAGAGTACCAAGAAGCTTTAGTTGGACCTCCATTTAGGAAATTTTAATAAGCAACGATGTGTAATAAATGTTATGGTCATGCCGACTTGTGGATGATCGTACCTTCCCGTTTGGTTGAAAACTAGTTTGCTTGTTATGATGAATGTTTGTTAGATATTGCTTGTAGGATAAATTGTTTTGATCTATTGTTTTGGGTAAGATTTTCTTCTTTAGACCTCTTCTATCTAATTCTCATCTATGCTAAGACCTAAACTTGTCCTAAAACCCAAACCAAAGTTTTCTCAACGATAGAACAACTACAATGACCCTCTGTTGGAGATAAGGATACAGAGTACAACAACAAGAAGTAGGGTTGCAAGCACAAGAGACTGAAACATTACGCAAGAGGATGCACAAAGAATGATACCCCAAGACTCCAGTAAGCTAGGATGACTGAAGGATACCACGCAAACAATAAGAAGACACCCCAAGGTGTAGCTAATGTGGAAGTAATACTATTCAACCACCTCATGCAAGAAAGGTGGAAAGAACAAACAGAGCAATGGAAAGAGCAAACAGAGCAATGGAAAGGATTTTAAATTCCTCTTAAATGACAAACCAAAGGATCTACAACTTAAGGATTATTGCCATGAGCATTGTTGAAAACCTCTAGCTAGGAACGATAGATTTTGTTTTCAAATTTCAAAATAGGAATTGGGAACTTGGTTCCAATTTCAATAAAACTTTTGTCTAAAAGCTAGTGAGGTTGACCAAGAGTTAGAATGCGAGATTGCACCAAACCAAATACGAGGTAATGATTGAGTGCGACATGGATTCGCGCCCATGACGACTACTCATATTGTTCGCTCTTGTATGAAGAATGGTAAATCTAGAGAGACATACCTATATGAGAGACGACGCCGTTAAACCTTAACCTTAGGGGGATAATATATTACATCCCTTATAGTGAGCCAGTGGCCAAAACGTAGGAATACGGTGAGAACTTGGATTTCTGAACGGCTACACGAATCGGAAACGTGTTGCTCAGTGGACCTTGAATGCGAAGACTGTTCAACTTCGGTTGCTGCCTGATCGATTCATTTTCCTGACTCTTCGTTTCGACTCCCCGCGTGGCCTGTTCAGCTACCTCCCTAAGCCTATAAAAGAGAGATCACTCCTCTCCAGAGAGTCACAACAAAGACAACCACCACTACCTATGCGATTACCTCCTGATTCCAAAGCCTTACGCCACCGAAGTCTACCCCATCCCGACCTGCGACGTTATGAGACAACTCTCCAAATCCCTGAAAATACTTTCCTGCCCATGAGAGCTTCGTTAAATCCCTTATTCTTGCAAAGGAATTCACCTTCGAGATATGATCAAGTTGTCCAACGTCACCCAATGACTATGAAGATGGTTGCGAAAGGAATTCTTAAGGACCATCTGGCACTAATGGCAGATAGCATGATGAACACCAGTATCAAGAAAAGATTCAACAATGCTGGTTATAAGGCGACCTTCCGTCCCTTAAAGGTGCAAGTACCTCTTACAGAGTCCACCTTGTTTACCCCTATGAAATGCATGAGAAGACTGCAGAGAGATGCCATCCTAATTCATTGGGATGTGTGGTCTCATCATGTTCACGGGGCAAGCGTGCAGTACTTGGCACTGAATCATCTTTTGAGATTCTTGGAATAAAAATCAGCTAAAAAGCAACAAGGAGTATGGTGATGCCCTATATGATTTCCTGGCCTTGATGAGGACCGACCGAGAAAAGGCTAGATACACATTCTTGGAAGATGTACAACAACAAGGAAGGTTACCAGAACAGAATGGTATAAGGAAGCAACCATAAGATGAAGAACCTCTAAGGATGATGATAAGGAAGGTTGGTGCCCGGATTTGTGAATAGACACCCACCGATTGTAAATGAAGATGTGGACTACCTTGTTGAAGACAACGCGATGGATGATATCTGCTTATCACCAGAATTGGATGGAACCCTTGGTGTGCCCACTTTTGAACATAGATGTGGACATCAAAACTCCTGAGAAGTACGATTCAAGGAAAAATGACACTACAGTGAATGCAAGCTGGGAACAAAATGCAAGTGCCTAAGGAAGCATCAAGATACCACCAAGAGGAATTTTCTTTTAAGGGTGGTAGCCACCCAGATACCTAAACCGAGATAACCTAATACCTACTTTCTTTTTAGCCTTCCTCCAATCTCGAGGACGAGATTTCTTTTAAGGGTGGTAGTCTGTAACATCCCAAGATTTTATCAAATTTTGGGGGAAATTTTTTGTTTTTGTCTTGTTGTGTTGATTGATTTTTCACTGGGATTTAAAATTTTTGAGTCTATTTGAAAGCTTTATTAGAAAACTATTTTAAACTTTCTATTATTTTCTTGAAGAACTTCTTTGAGAAAGATCAAGTACCAAAATACTATTTTGCATACCTTATTCAAACCTATGCAAGCTTGCTTGCAAAGGAGTGAATCACAAATGTATTTTATTTAGTAAAGATTGTATTTTAAAGAACTAAGTTTGAAAGATAATTTCAAACATTATTTTATAAAGTATTATCTCTTATTTCAACGGATTTTATTCTCAAACCCTAGTTCTATTTTTGTTATGCAAGCAAAGTCCTTTTTGCCAAGTTCATAAAGTTTTATTGGAAAGTCTTATTTTATTTTAAAAACCTGTTTCTTACTGTCCCACTTTGATACTTAGAATTTTAGAAAAATTTACAAAGTTGTTTGAATCTGTTTGGAGCCAAAATGCAAAAGTTATAAAGAAAAGAGAAAAACAGAAAATGGAAAATGAATCAGAACAAAAAAAGAAGAAGAAAGGAAGAGGCCAGCCCACTTGGGCCGATCCGGGGCCCAAACCGGCCGAGCCAGCCCAGGAAGGAAACCCGAACCGGTACCCTTTAGTTTTCTTCTCTCCCTCTGACAGGTGGAGCCCACCTGTCAGCACCATCTTCTCCAGCCGTTTCCTCTCACTGGTAACGGAACCTCGCCGGAGTAACGCCCCCCTCCCTTGATTTCGCGCAAGTAATTGGCCATCAAGCCACGGCTATAAGAAGCACGTACTCCCCTCCTCCATATCCCTTTCGTCCTACCCCAAGAACTGCCGCCAATCCACGACGATTGCTCGTCGGAAACCGAAGCTCCGCCGCCAGAATTTGCGCCCCTGCCGTCGAACCAGAGGTCGAGCGCCGCCGATACTTGTCCATATCTCCATCCCTCTCTTTTTCGCTCCTCGTCAGACCGAATCCTCTCTTTCTCTCGCAGTAACTCGACCGTTTGAAGACGACCGGAGCCGCCATCGCTTGGAGACCTCCGTCCGCGTGCAGACGCCGCAGAAGACCCCGCCGAGGCACTCCGATCATGCACGCGAGTTCTCCGAGTCTCACCGCCCCCCGTGCACCTCGCCGTTGATCACCGGGGTCACCGGAGCGCCGCCGACGACCACCTCCAGTGCGCAGACCTCACCGGAGAAGTTCACTGGAACCCTAACCCGGTGAGATACTTTTCCTACTCTCTCTCGTCCGTCCGATCGTGATCCAGTGGTCCAGTTAGATCCACTTAACCGAATCGGTACCGGTTGATCCAGTGCGCCCAATCCACTTTAGATCCAACGGCTTAAAACGTCGATCCGACCGAACCGGTACGAGCCAATAAAAAGCTGCCACGTGCCGGCCTCTGATATAAAATAGATTCGAATTAGAATTTCAAACCAGAATTCCATTGAATCTTGTAAAATCCATATCTTTTGATCCCTAGGTCCAAAAATTG
Organism: Dactylis glomerata; assembly: GCA_007115705.1. Lineage (NCBI taxonomy): Eukaryota > Viridiplantae > Streptophyta > Magnoliopsida > Poales > Poaceae > Dactylis > Dactylis glomerata. The sequence continues at coordinate 5,459,663 of QXEO01000270.1, forward strand.
CAAATGATATACCGTTGGAATCCTTAGAACATCTAGAATCCAGTAGTACAATAAAACTCTATATTTTATGGGTTCAATTTGAAACTATTTTCAAATTGGAATCAAACCCTCTGTTAGCATGATTAATTCATATCTTTAGAACCAAGTGTCCAAAAATTACAATTTTGTAGTCTCTGGAATCCTCTCATCTTGTAGAACATCATAGGATCAAGAAAATCCAAATTTGATACGTGCACACACTTTGTGCGTTCAAATTTGTCCAAATCACTATTTAGGTGATAATTCAAATTCTATAACTTATTTTGGAGTGAAACCAATTGCTGTGACTTTGTATTACTGCAAGCTATCCAGTAGCATTGCGCCCATAATATCTTGAACCACTTCACAATTATTCAAATTCTAATATGAGAATTTGAGTATTCCTATATAGATTAATTCTATTTCTATTTCAATCAATGATTCCTTCTACTTTAGCAAATCCTATAATCATACCTAATCATCAACGTTATCTAAATAACATCTTGATCAAGACCATATCTACTTAGACCTATCTTGCTTAGTTCACACATATTCAAATTACAATAGGGTTGTTTGAGTAAAGTGTGATACATCTCAATCATGGATTTTATTCTTGCTATCTTGTGGTGTTGATCTAACCAACATGATAGCATCTATCCAATACTCCATGTACCTAATAGAAACCTTAAACCATAATCTCAAATGTTATCTACCCATACTCAATCCTCTGCCCACTTGATCTTGATTTCATGTGTAGAGCTATTCGATTAACAAATGAGTTAATTGAGTAACTCAATGCTTCATGAATCCTAGCCCATTGCCTAAGTGTAATATATATACAATTTAAGAATAATTGTTGTCACACTTATTCAATAGTATTGCTATTGCACTATTTTGTCTCTTATGTGAATTACCCACATGAGATATTCCAAGATTCAATATGCTTTGATAAAGCATAAAGATCTCACTCATCATATTTTGTCTAATTCGTACATGTACTCAAATTGCAAATGTGCTACTTGAGTAGAATAAGAATTCATCTCAAACCTAGATTTTGTTAATGAGGAGATGTTATAACCCGTACCATAGTATGTGTTATACACCATGTTGAACAATGAACCATTTGAGCCATGACCCCAAATATCAATCTTTCATACCCAATCCAATGCCTACTTAGTCTTGTTCACATGTATTGAACTATTCAACTTGCAAATGTGCTAATTGAGTAGTTCAAGCATTCCTAAAACCTAGCATAGTTCCTAAGTGCAATAGATGCTATTTAAGAGTAATTGTTGTCAATTTACTCAATAGTGTTGTAGTTGCACAAATTAACTCTTGTGTAATTTATTTCACATGAGCTATTCCTAAAACTCTTATATGCTTTGATAAAGCATAAAGACTTTATCAATTATATATTGCCTGGTCCAATTCTCTCTCAAATCATATTGATCTCTCCCAACTAAGCTCTCCAATTCATATCTCCCAAATCATGATCCTTTACCATATCTTTCTATCATAACATCTCAATAAATCTAAATTGTTAAACAAATACTTTTCAATTGTTTGATTTGTTTGATTGTGTTGGTATGAATGTTTATGTATTGCTATTTCTGTGTTATAGTTTGTGCGAAGAGCTACGTGCTTAGTTGAGAGAAGTGAAAGATCGTATTCTTCAAAAAGGCAAGTGACACACATGTTCCCTTTACCCATTTTACTTATGCATTAGTAATTTTCACCTCTAGTAGTAGTATGCATGATAGGTGATTTATTCAACTGTTTTATCAATGCTTAGATCCTAGTAGTGTGTAGCAATCCCTCAAACCCCACCTGTTAGGATGCTAAATACTTTGAAAAATATTGATGCCATGCTAAGGTCACTTAAAAAGTGTTTTGTGAACAACTTAAGAACTTCAACTAAAATGAAACACCTGGGTGGATTGGTTTGATGATGGAGGCGATGTTGAGTGGCGACCTGGGGCTACACATTGTGTAGTTGCTGCCTGGGCGTACACTTGTGGTTTGCCACCCAGGAACAAAGAGATGGCTATGTCTTCCATGCTTAGTGTACTTCCAGTGCAGCCTTATGACATTGTGGGCTCTGTCTTGACTGATTAGAATGTGGGAGTGCAACTTGTCGGCAAGAAGATGGTGGTAGCTGAATTATAGGTTGGGAGCGGATCTTGCCCAGTTAGTTGTCCTCTCTTCTAAAAGGTCTCGTTTCATTTTATGTATGGGCATAAAATGAATCGTAAGGTGAAAGTGCACAACCCTTGCAAGGTGTTTAAAACTAATCGATTAGCCGTGTCCTCGGTTATGGACAATTGAGTCTCTAGACATGGAATGTACGGAAGAATCTCATCACCATTTCTGAATTATTAAAATTTGTCTAGAAACCCTTAGGCAGGAACTAAGGACCATACACTCCGAGGGGTGGTGGTGCCTGAGGTTCCAAACTTTGTTGAGTTTCGCCCAGAACTACATACCGGCCAGTATGTGGTGTATGGGGGTTGTCTTGACCCTTGAAAAATAAAATTTGTTGAAAGAAAGTATTAAAATGGATTATAGGATAAAATTGGCTTTATGCAAATCAGCCTATGAGATCCACCAGCCAAATGTCATGTAGTATAGTCTTTCCACAAAATACCACCAAATAAGTGTCATTTGCCAGTACATCATTGTACTGACCCCTCTGGGGCTGCATATTCAAATGTGCAGGTTTTATTTCGAGTAAGGAACCAGGAGTAGGATCTCGAGCTTACATTCCAACATGTCTGCCTGTGGCACTTGATGAAGATGGAAGCTCACTGCAATCTATGCTTTATGCTGTGTACTCATAAGGTAGAAGACCTATGTAACTGGATTTACGTTGTAATATTGATGCTATTGCAATGATTTCTCATTTTGTACTGTGGTGCTATCTACTGATCCAGGGAATGGCACAGATACACAGGAGTTCTGCCTTTAGCGAAAGGCGGGGCGTCACATAGACCAGAATGCATCAAACTATTTCGAACATAATCTAGTGCCCCACAGTAAAAGGACTGCGACACATAGCATATAGGACTGAAAACAGCAAGTTTCAGTTCATTCATTCTATCACAGGTTATGCATATGTGATCGACAAGAAAATTATCATTCATGCTATATTCACCAATCAAGTTAAACATGAAGCAATAGGCATGTGTGCTAGAATTCAAATATGAAATTTCAGAAATCTTATTCATAGCACAATGCAAACTAAGAGGTTCTTTTAGCATGATGGAATACACAATGTCATTTGATGGTATTCTAGCAAGTACGTCCTTATGTGTCAGCACTACCACATGATCAAAATTCGAAATATGCAAATTATCACATGGTGCTGAAACATTAGTGCAAGATAAATCACTAGAAGGAACCAGCAAAGGAGTAGACTCACAAATATTATCCATAGCTGCTGGTTGCGGTTCCAAATCAGTACCTATATCAATGACATGCTCCTCAGAAGAAGTAGGCACTGGAACATCCTCCTCAAGTGATAATGCACAAACCGGTGATGCAGGTTGTAAAATAGGCGGCTCCCTTTCTTCAAAAGCAACCAGCATATCACAAGAAACAACACTAGGAGTAAACATGGTTACATTAGTGAAAATATCCTCACATGTCCGAGCAACTCTCTCGCTCAGTTTTTCTGGAACAATGACACTCTCACTCTTGTGCATACTCGTATCTACACATAATGTGGAATCATGCAAGTTAACTTTAGGTGGCTGAGATGTACACATGGTGGGAATACATAGGCCAGGTGGTGTAAGAACAGGAGCAACATGTGGTTTTATTGGGAGGGCTGCAGGTGGACGTAGGTTTTGACGCCTAACCTCCTGAAATTCCTTAATGCAAATATATGACAACCACATGTGCTTACTATTCCAAAAGATGGAGGGGTCAGGATGATTGCTACCAAAAACAACCTTAAACTGAGAACACCAAGATTTGCCCAACAAAATATGGCAAAAATTTAGTGCTCTAGGAACCACATCACAACGAATATGAATTGTATGGCCATAAATGGTAAGAGGAACATGAGTGGTTCACGTAATTGGTAGTGCATGATCATAAGAAGCCAACATATATGGTTGAATTTTTCCATAAGTACGCAATTGCATCTTTTCAACAACCTCAATACTAACCAAGTTTGGTAAAGAACAGTTATCAATGGTAACAGCAGCAGGTCTACCATTAATATCTGCAGTGAAGTGGAACAAACCTGAATGAAGCACCACTCCAGAATCCTCCTCCCAAAATGTATTGCTGCAATCAAACTGCAATGGTAATGGATCCTCCTCGTCATCATCTGCCATTATTAGTAAAGACAAAGGAAATGGCAGCAATATATATATGGTGGAACTCTCAGCTCACTCAAAACTGAAAGAACAAGGTATCTTACCGTTCCAAAGTGAATTATGAAAGCTTACCAACTTGTAGTGGCAGAACATGTGTGGATGTGATGAAGCGAATACCGAGGGTATAAGAAACTATCACACGACAAACCAGAGTATATGGTGGGGCTTGGTATGGATACCTAACTACACCGAAATACAAGTCCTAGTGTTGATCGTATGACAAAGACCCACGGAAACACACACGGTGGAGACAAACGGGGCAAAGCAACTCTGAAAAGTGAGCTCAAAAAAATATATGTCGGAGTATATGCTTGTGTTGCAATGCACAAGAGAGACGCTAGCAATAGCTCAATATGACCAGGCACAAGATTGCTCAAACTACGAGTGCACAAATTATGAACTAGGCCTCTCAAAACTGTGTAATGGAGCAGCAAACTTTCAGCTATTTTGTGTCTCTTTTTTTTATACAACTCTTTTTCTCTCTCTTTTTTGCTTTTTGAAACTATATGCTTTTTCTCGCTCCTCTTTTCTATACGGCCACATGATGTAAAGCACTCAGAAAACCTACAGAGCAGCCTGTCGAGCAATGGTATGCTAGTCTCGTAGGAAAGGTACCTACACGATGTTGTCGAAAGGCTATGACTATGGCTTTCAAAAGATGCAGGAAGGTACGCTATGTGGACTCAGTTTTGGAAGGAAACGAGAAAGACACAACTCACCGAAGTTGTACTGCGGCAGAGAAAGGTCATAGAAATTGTGCCGCAGCAATGCGACAGCAAACCCGCAAAAAAGTGTGCTGCGGCAAGACTAGGATGGTGTCGGACACGGGCGTGAAGCTGCAGCAGGTCACGGTCAAAGTGGGCAGGGCGTACAGCAGCAGCTTGGGGAAAAGAGCAGGCCCGGTAGCGGAGCAACAGTCAACGTTTGGTGTCAGACAAAAATAGCACAAAGTCTGGTCGCTAGCGTTCGAGGCGTACGCACCCAACCAGACAAAACCGAAATTTAGTCTGATCGCTAGCGTTGTCCAGCAGCGAACAAACAGAGAAGCGTGGATACGATGGACTCCTGGCGAGCGATCGACCCGATGGCTGGGTGGTAGCGTACCTCGTTTTTTTTCTTTTGTATTTCTGGATCGCTGTAGGCCTGGATAGCTGTTGGAGATCGATCGCGATTGTTTTTTTTTGTCTAGAACTAGCGATCGGATCTAGCTGACAAACAGAAATCGGAAACAATCGGAAAACAAGGAACACGGCAGACGCGAGACTGATTTGATGAAGACGCCGACGACACAGAAGATAGAAAACAAAAGGAAAATTAGACACGGGTAAGATTTAGAATGATAGAAAAGGCTACGCAAAAGAGCTATGATCAGCAACTAAAACAAATACTTTGATGCAATCTAGGCTATGGCAAGAACTAAGAACCCTAATTTTTTGTATGTGGCTTTTTCTGGATAGGACTGAATACAAAAATGAATCTACGAGGATGGATTTGTGGATGCTCACCGAGGAAACGCTGGAATCTGATACCAAGATGATAAGGGGTGTCCCGATCTTCTCAGCGAGCGCGAGGTAGATGGCGATGATGGTGATGAGGATAACTCGAGTGTCGCTGTAAACTCTCCGGCTAATCCCTGCTGCCAGCGCAACAGCTCTCAACCCTTTGGATATTCGCAACGTCACACGCTTGCGCACGTAGCCGCCGACCACGAAGCGGTGATGCAATATACTAATTCCCAATGGAACAGCAGATTACATTCAGACTTTCAGAAGAACAAACACCAGATCGATACGAATTGGTGCAAATAATTTCAGAGGAACACTTGGTTCTGTCTAGAAACTAGGGTTTTGTTTAAACGTAGTCTAAGGGACTTGAGGGTGCACCCCTGGCTACTTAAGGGAGGCTGGGGCGTCCTCATCATGGACCTGGCCCAAAACCAACCTAGTTTGGGCCCAAACTAACTCGGTTTGACTCAAACGAGTACATACCGACCCATATATGGGTTCGGCCTATTTCTGGCACGCAGGCCATGTGTGTGTGGCGCGTCTTAGACGTGTAGACATCGTGTTGTAAGCAGTTCTAGTGCGCCATCACATGCTCGTGCTCATGCAGACTTGATCTCCACTTGTCTCTTGATCGCCGTCCTCCCTCTCCTCCCGCTGGCGATATCTTGACAGATGACATACCTAAATACAACATAGTACATCGCTTTAGGTAGTATATAATTCGGAGATATCAATACATTTTTTTCAACTAGGAAAGAATTCACCTTATAATAATCATCAATTAGACTCAATATTTCCTTCCAGCTCAAACACTCAAAATCAGCATGATCCATGATTGTATCCTCATCAGGAACCCAACTAGATCTACATCTAGATAACACCCTCTTTGTTTGGGATCTCTTCTATTTGGGGAATTCTACCTTGATTTGGATCTCTTGCATACAAGAGTGTGTAATTCTATCCAATTGATTGGTCTCTTCCCCTCTTGGAATTCTATCCCTTGCAAGTCAATCTCTCACAAGGAATTCTACTCTTGGAGTCTCTTCCTTGTGATTCTATTGAGTTGGTGAATCGGTCCAACGAGGACAACCGGTGTGTATCTTGTGTGTGTATGTGTTTGCCTTCGATTTGTGTGTTGTGTTCATCGTGTTCGTCGTGTTCTTCGTGTTCATCCTCTTCCCCGCCACAAATCTCGTGAATTCGTGAAGATCGGGCCACACCCAAGGGGTCACCCCTCATCATATGGTATCAGCAGCTTTTGGTTGCCACGGATTTACTCTTGTTTGTGATTTCCACCATAAATTTTGAAAATCCAAAAAATAGCCCCAATATTGCCTTGAATTTTGATCGCTAGATTTGTTGAGTTTTTTGTGGTTTCGATCCATAGATTTGATGTTTTGAGTGTTGATCTACATTGCCACAAATTTTCTAGCCCCAATTCCTCTTATTTCTCCCAGAATCGACGATTTTCTCTTCCAATTTGCGCCAAACCGACGTACAGCTCGCGCAGAATTTTCTCGAAAAAGTCCGAGCCGGCTAAAGCCGGCCCAGCTCCTGGTCAACGCCCGCACGCTCTACCCGCATCGACCGCCCGCAACGTCGCTGCTCCGCTTCCGCCACGCACGCGCCTGCAGCTCGTGCTGCACACCTGTCCGCCTTGCACCGCCCGCCCGCCCATGCCCCAGCTCAGCCAGCACGCAGCAACTCTGCCTCTCAGCGCCCTAGCTCACCCCCACGTGCATCGATCCGCATCACCGCACCGCCTGCCTCCTGCTTCGCCTATGTGCCCGCCCCGCACCTGCTCGCTAATCGACCGCCCCAGCCACCCAACCGCCGGCCCGCTCGTCGCTAGCTCGCGCCCGCCTACCACCGCCACCACGCGCTCTGGTCCCGCACTCGCCAGCCACTCACCCAGGCCGCCTACCAGCAGTTCGCCCGCAGCGCACCGCCACCTCCCGCCCAACTCACTTCCGCCCCGCAGCGCCTTCGTCTTGACTCAGTCCGGAAACAGCCGGCCGTGACACCGGCTAAAGCCGGTATACATCAATCCAGCCCGTTTTGACACACCCGTTTTAACACTATAATACCCCTTTTGACATCTATTTGCCCTTTGACACAAAATCCGGCATTATCTTGACACAAATTTTGACAACCTTTGTGAGTCCTTTTTGCTCCAAATTTTTGGGCATTGACGTGTGTGTTCGGGTGTCGGTTTTTGCGTGCCTTATTCGTGCCAACTAATACCGCGCCTACATCAACATCGCGACGACGGCATCGGCACCCTAGAACTTTGACTAGTCATTTGACTCCATCTTCATCGACATCGTCGCAAGTTGTCTGTTTTGACACCGCCTAACCTTTGCATAGGTATAACTTGCACCACCTTTGTAACCTTTTTTCTTCCTTTGTGTACCTATCCTATTGAGAGTGGCTTTTCGAGTGTTGCGAAGCATTGCACAAGTGTTCACAACCATGAGAGGGTTTGTGTGTGTGCGTAAGTTTAGCAAAGCTCCGAAGCAAGCTCGATGAGAAAGATACACAAAAGAAAAAGAAGCCATTGTGTGACATACGTAGATAGCAAATAAGCTTTTAAGCATAGAAACACCAAAATACCAAAAAGAGTGTGTGTTCCACCGATACAAAGGAGTTCAAAGCTTGTAAGCACAAAGAGAGAAAAGAGAAGAGTGGCATCTTGTGCAAATCTTGTTGCTTCTTTCTTATGCAACCAAGCTACAGTCTCTCTTGCGTTGGCGTGACATCGAGCTAATAGTCTTTGTTAGGACCATTTTTATTTCTTGCTCACTTCCTTGGTCACGTTAACCCCATTATATCTTTTTGTGTGTGTTTCCGTGTTTCCTTGACGTAGATCCTCGTTCTTGACATTTGCCTTTGGATTTTACCCACATTTCACAATAGACTTTTCTTTTGATCATTTCGTTTGGCATTTCCACATTTCTCACCCATCCACCATATGGCCTTTTGCGTGTGTTCTAACTTGTGCACCACGGTTGTCCTTTGGTGTTTCATCCATTCAATAGTTTCTACGGGAAGTGATCTAATTGTAGTTTTCTAACCCCCACCACTTCTACATACATATATCTTGCCTTGTGTGAGCAATGTCTAGGGGTGACGGAAGCTATCATGGAGAGTTCACGGTGGACTACACCGACTACAACATCGACTACTACTCATGTATGGAGGGCATGGGCGACAACTTCGACTACATGAGCAAGGTGGACAAGAAACACTACATCGACGACAACTTCGACTACATGAGCAAGGTGGACAAGAAACACTACATCGACGACAACTTTGACTACATGAGCAAGGTGGACAAGAAACACTACATCAACGATAACTTCGACTACATGAGCAAGGTGTCCAAGGAACACTACGACAAGCGTCCATGGGCACATCAAGATACTCGAGACCATCACATAGTTCACCAAGCACAACGCCAACATGATCTTCCTCGACAACCTTCAAGACGGTGTCCACAATATTGTCCTGACTCCCCTCATCTACGGCTCATCGTCATGTCCACCGACACCACCAACCAACAAGCTTTAAGACAATGTGAGCACCAAGAACAACTCCATCGCCAACGCATACGTGAAAGGAAGCGTGCCGAGGCTCATGAACATCTCAAACAAGAGCATCATGAAGAGCCCAAACCTCAAGATATATCTTGGTGGACATCGGCTCAGCACCCAAGGTTGAGCTCATCAAGATCTTCTTCATGCTCCAATCATGTGGGTGACCATGAGCATCGTCGCCAACCTCAAGAGCATGGTGCAAACCACCAACAACCTACTTGGTGTCCATGCCATGAAGAGCCCATTTACGAGAACGTCCATGACAACTCCTCGAGGAGGACCACCACAAGAGCTTCAAGATTGCCAAGCTATGAGATGTCCTACCATGATGTGACGCTTTCTCCAATGGTGTCCCCCATACCACATGCCACCACCGCAATGGCTCCTACAAGACGGTCTCATCGCCACGAGAAGCATTCCAAGGCTCATGATCGTCACCATCAAAGACATCATGAACATACTCAAGAAGTTCAAGAACAACCGCGATAAGCGGAACATCAACCTCAAGGCCAACCACAACATGGTGCCCCACCTATGGTGAATCAAGATCGGCACCAAGCAAACCAACAACTTGATGACCACCGCCTCGCCATGGACAAACAGTCCACCTCCACCAATGCCAAGCTTACCACACTGTTCGATGACTGCGACGCAAAGTTTCAACAACTTCTTCATCAACGTCACCACTCAAGGTCGCTTTCATCAAGATCTCCTTCCCGCTCCAACCATGGAAGTCACCATGAGCGCCATCAACAACCTCACCCTCAAGAGCATGGTGCAAACCAACAACCACATCTTGATAGCCTATGTGAGAGGAAGAAACCTACCCCACGCAAGGATGAGAGCCACATACACACTGAGAGCAAGAGTGATACACCACATGAGTTGAGTGAGGACATTTTGATTTCTAACAACTTAACCTCTACTCCTCTTGTGTTGTCTTCTTCTTTGCTAGGTTGCTCGGATAATGATGACGTCCATTCCATGGAGATGAGGGACTCCACTATATGTGAGATGAGTGAATCCACTATATGTGAGATGAGTAAATCCACTATATGTGAGATGAGTGAATCCACTATATGTGAGATGAGTAAATCCACTATATGTGAGATGAGTGAATCCACTATATGTGAGAGTGAATGCTTCCACTTTGAGGGCATGAGTGATACACCGAGTGAAACAAGAGTGGTAGTTGATAGGTCAACTGAGGCCATTTCGATTTCTAACAACTTACCCTCTACCTCGAATGTGTTTTCTCATGTTGCAATAGGTTCCATGGATGAAAAGACGCCAACCTTGGACAAGTTGTACATGGTGCATACACATGATGATACCACACCATGCTTAGAAGAGGATGAGCATGTCAGCCACATGGAGCTACCTACTTCCACAACACCTACCTCAAAGGAGTGCGACTACAAAGGTAACAACATAGGTGTTGGTGATGCCATGATTCCCCTAGTGGACATGAACATGCTAAGCTATGAGTGCTTCACCTTAGCTCCTATTGCATGCAATATGTTGAACAATTGCTCTTTCCCATGTATTGCTTGCAATGATGACAATGATGCTTGTGTTGTGACAACCTTGCCGAGCAATTGCTCTTTCCCTAGGTTTGTCGACAACAAGGATAAAATTGTTAACATGTTTTGTGCCCAATGCTTGCAATATTCTTCCATTAATGCAACCAAAATGTTGAACAATTGCTCTTTCACATGCTTGGTTTGCAATAATGTTAATATGTTGGACAATGAGACGGCCCCCATAGCTCTCTCAACTAATGAAGATTTTGCATTTGCACATGATAAGCATGTTCCCAAATATACATTGCATAATTACCCTGAATATTATGATATCTTGCTTGATGCTAATTGTGATGTGCAAATAAAGAGATGCATCATGATGAATGATGTATTCATCTACCATGCACACACATTGTTTTGGCTATCTTTTGTGTGTGTAGGTACGCGGATAACAACATCAACCTCGATTGAGCACGAGTTGGCGAAAAGAGCTCTTGAGAGCATAATACTTGTGAGTTCAAACTCAAACTCCGCTCGGATACCCTTCACATGCTTTGCATCCAACATGTTAACCACTTTCTCTTCCATATGGTTTATTTGCAAGCATGTTGATGACTTTTGTGACACTTGTGACATTCATGCTCCCATGATATTGAACATTGATGCTTTATGTGTTGCAACATACATGTCGAACAATTTCTTCTTCTTTTGTTTTGTGTGCAACCACATTGCTATTTTGGCCATGACTTGTCACATGTGTTACCGCTTTGAGTTAATTGGTGTTGCATCCAACAAGTTGATAAATTGCTCTTTCTTTTAGTTGGGATGCATAACCACTTTTGATAATGATGTTTTCTTCTACTTTTGGATGAATATGATTTGTGTTGCAACAAATATGATGAAAACTTGTTCTTTCCTATGGTTTGTTGGCACACATGTTGATGATGATTTTGATATCTTGTCGTATGTGTTTTTGCCAAACTCTCCTCTTATTGCTTTAAGGATGTTGACTACTTGCTTTTTCCAAAGCCTTGAGTGCAATAATATGCATATCTTTCTACATGAGATGGACACCATGGTCTTCTCAAATTTTGATGGAGTTTTTGTGTTCCCACATTTGGAAGATGTTCAAACAATTTGCTTACACATAAACCTTGCATATGCATTCCCTTTATCATACTTGTGTTGTGCTAATGGTGTTGTGAACAAGAATGGACATGTCGTTGATGATATGGCCCCCTATCATGCACACACATACTTTGCTTGGTCTTTGTTGTGCGTAGGTACACATGGATACTATTGGTGGATGCGCTCCCGCGAGTGGTTTCAATCAAACACTTCTACAACGAGAGCACATCAACAACTTAGTAAGGTGACCTCCTTCTACTCATGAACTCATGCCATAAACTCTAAGAATTTGCTAACCTTTGAGTGTTGTTTCGCTTTGCTTGTCACCTTTGTAGGCCTCATGGAAGGTGAAGGAACATTGAAGAGTTGCCAAACCGATCTTTGCAAGTATAACCACATGGCGCACTCCAAGTACAATCACCTACATCTACCTCCCCTACATGATGATGTTGAGTCAACGTCGAGGATGACGTTCTTTGAAGCGGGGGGAGATGATGTGGGGTGGCCTTCGGATCCCACCACATCATGTGTGTCAACACTCCAGTCCGATATCATCGAGGCATGGAAGAGAAGGAAGAAGAATAACCACCGGAAAGAAGCTTGGAAGCGCTGCAAGAAGAGGCGGCGACTGAAGCTGGACCGGCTAAAGCCGGTTCCACACCGGCTTAAGCCGGCCCCATAGGCTAAAGCCGGACTGACCGTCGGTGTAACATCCCAAGTTTTTGGGGAAAGAAATTAAAAATTTTGCACATGAAATCATACCATCATTTCATGCATTTCTTTCACTTTTGCATTGCACTTTTTTTTAAAAAAAAATTTGCTGTTGTCACGTTCTTTGAATCAAATCCTCCCTGTATGTTATTAAAAAAAAGTTTTACAAATTTGCAAAAATTGGCTTAATTTAAATCAGAAGGGTTTTGCAAAGTTTCCAAACAAAAATCAAAAGAAATCAGAAAAAAAAAACAAAACAAAAAATGGCCGAGCAGGCCAGGAGTGGCCAAGGCCGGACTCACGCGCACGCGGGCGTGCCCAGCGTGTGGCCCAATTCTAGCGCAGCCCCGCTGCTCACTTTTTTTTTATCTGACCGGTAGGACCCGCAATCATCTTCCAGCTTGAGTCAGAATCCAGGACGAATACGAGTTCGTTCTTCCGAACGAATCCCAGAAAATCTCATCGATTCGGTTTAGAGTTTGTAACCCCTACTCCACGCAAATCCGGCTATTTATACCCCGCATCGACCCTGTTCTTTTGTTTTGCAAAAATCCCAACCGAAACTCCACCTGAGTTTCCGTTCCGATCTCGCCGGAGTTCATCGCCATCGAGCTGAAGGTTCTGAGCCCCTCTCCTTTCCCTTTGTCCCTAATCGACTTACCTTGGCCCTTCGCCTTCCCCTCACCTTTTCCCGTGTCTAGAGACGCCGGAGCAAGAAGATCTCGTCGGAGCTCCACCGACCGCGACGCCCAGCCAACGATAGGATACGTACGGGAGGACGCCGATCTTTTCCGCTGACACACATAGCCTCGTCAGGAAGAGAGGAACGTCGTCGTCGTCATCTTCTCAGAGCAATGCCTGAGCAACCACCGGGCCGTCCGTCGTCGTTCGTCGCCGTAAGCCTCCTCTCATCCTGTAAATTAAAGCAGCTGGCTAGTTTAACTGTTGTGACATGCATATGAACATGCAGTACACGGATCGATCGGTCAGGTTTAGTTCAGCTTAGTAGCTCACGTAAAACTTTGAAATTTCGTAACTTGATGATATGGGGTGGCCCGATCTTCTCGTGAGCGATGCGATGGTGATGATGGCAGCGGATGATTGTCGGGGATAACTTGGTGTCACCGATGAACTCTCCTCGCTTGAACCCTGATGCCAATGCAACAGCTCTCAAACCCTGTAGGATATTCATGACTCCACACACTTGCGCACGTAGCCGTCGACCACGAAACGGTAGTTTGCAATCTACTAATTCCCAGTGGAACAACAGATTACACTAAACTTGCAGTAGTATAATTCTCCCAATCGATGAATTGGCGAGAGGAATTCAAGATGAATGCTTGCAGCAGTTCAACAAGAGTATTTTGTCTAAAACGTGGTCTAACCCTAATTGAGGGGGCGCCCAGGGCTACTTATAGGTGGCCGGGTGACCTCAGCAAAGACCTGGCCCAAAACATGTCCGGTTTGGGCCCAAACTGACTCGGTTTGACTCAAACGGGTACATACCGACCCAAATCCACACAACCGTTTTAGTTGAACCTTTTTGCATTAGATTTGTATTTAAATTCTCTATCCGATGGTACCAGTTTTCATATTTTTAAAATTTCTAAATCTATCACTTAAAATTTGACATCACAACAAATAACGTCGTGCCACATCGTCATCCATGTCGTCAAGCCAAGAGCCAAGCCGTCAGTCGAGCTGATCCGAGCCAAGCCAAGGAGCCGAGCCGCTGAAGCCAGAGCGTCGTGACCATCGGATGAAGATTCAATGCTCCATAAATTCGCGACGTCGCCACCGATTTGCTAAGAACATCAAACTTTGAAAATTCGTAATTAAATAACCGTAATCCTATTTTAGTTGATTCTTTTTGCGTTAGCTTTGTAATTTCAAGATCTATCTAGTGGCGTTGAAATTACGAATTTGCAGATAAATAAACTTTCTGTTTGTAATTTAGAGGTTTAAACCCTATTTTAACCATAAAAAGTGTTCAATAAATTCGATTAAGTTACTTCTTTTTGCAAATTATTAATTGTGACGTTCCCCACATGTTTAACCTCCTGTTTAAAGTCCTTATTTGAAATAAAATATTTTGTTTTATTAAAACATGATTGCATACATGCATGCATATGTTATACATCAATATTGTTGCTATGGTTGTTTATTTGAGTTTTACCTTTGTGTAGATTGTGCTGAGTGCAACGAGTGCCTTTGTGACGAGTGCACCAACTCCTCTCCTCACCAAGGCAAGTGTCACCATGTTCCCTTATCCCACTGAAAGTTTTGTCACTTGTAGTTTTTCTAGTAGAAGATGCATGTGTAGGTGTTTTATGATTTCTTATCTTTAGCTTGCTAGATTTTATGCTAAGTTTTGTCTGCTTGCTTAGCTTTGCATCTCCTAGTAGAATTGCTGCTACTATAGGACTTTGCTTTTACACTTGTTGTGGGAAGGGTTAACACATATTTTTGGCTAAGTGTTGAAAACCTTGTTTTGCAAAAACTAAGAAAACAACTAAGTTAATGAACCACCTGGGTGGATGTGGCTTTGTTTGGATTATGTTGAGTGGTTCCCTGGGGTCATGTCGTCGAACCTCTGAACCACCAGGTGTATCTCACTTGTGGACGGCCACCCAGGAACAAAGAGATTGGAGACGTTCAAGTCGTGAAGCTTCCAGTGCAACCACATGACATATGGGCTCTGTCTTGGTCAACTAAGCTGCAAGAACTCAAGCCAGGTGGACAGAGGGTGGTAGATGTTGGTAGGATGGAGCGCGTCCGTTTGGTCTGAGGGAATGCTTCTGAAAGGCCTCGTCTTAGTTTTCACTTGGCCATTTGAGGCAAAATGAGTCTCATGGCAAAACGGGTTAACTAAGTCTTGTGGGAAAAGTGCACCACCTCTGCAGAGTGTTTAGAACTAAGTACTTAGCCGTGTCCCCAGTTACGGACAATTCTGAGTGACATGACATTGAAGCCGTTCAAGAATCTCCTCACCCCAATTTCTCTAAATTAAAACTTGATGGGTGAACTTGGGTAATAAAAGGTCCTTCTGGACAAATTTTTGCTAAGGAAAACTTGAGTCTTTACAAAGATAGGGAAAAACTTGCTTTTGCTAAGTTAAACTCCACCTGGCCAAAGGCATATACGTGTAGGTGCCATTGAGTCCACCAAAGTGACATTTGCCAATACATTCAAAGTATTGACCCTCCGTGGCTGCAACGTATCATGTTGCAGGTGGCTACTAAGAAGATTGAAGGATGCTGCGCTACGGTCACGAGTCTTCGTCCAACACGTCTGCCTGCGGAGCTATGAAGAAAGAAGACTTGAAGTTTATTTTACTTAGTCGTTTCTAGAGTTGTAATAAGTTTGTGGCTTTGTGCCTTATCGAGTTGTAAAAGACTATGTTATTTGTGGATCAAGCGTTGTAATAAAGACCTTTGTATTCTTGGTATTTCATCTTGTAACTGTGTGTGCTAGCAGTCGATCCGGGACTAGCACAAATAAAGCACAGGTACGCTACAGATGGTATCAGAGCAAGGTGTTACCCTTAGGTTCGTGACCCTAGGATTGGACGAAAACACTTAGGAAAATTTAGGAGTTGTCTTGTTTCTCTTTGTTGCTAACACTTAGAAATAGTTTGTTTTCTAAGTTAGAAAAATCTCTTTAACTATTTCAGCGCTTTTTCTAAGTCCCCTTCTCCTTTAACTTACTAACTTAATGTTCCAACGAAAAGATGTCAACCCTCCGCATCACCAAGCCCGGCAACTTCAAGAACTACAGCTTCGGAGAGCGCCTCATCGACATCGTCACTGCCCTGTCCCTGCCTAACCCGTTCATCAGAGGGAGCGAGATGACCAAGTTTCACAAGAAGGGCATCTGGGTCATCCACATCACACAGCCAGGACGCGAGACAGAGCCGAAGACTGAAAATATCAAGTTCAAGACTTTCCACACCAACAAGAAGATAGGCACCCAACTCCTCATGCAAGAACTAATAGCACGCCTCTGTGGATGACACTTCTTCGAGCTTCAAAACCACTACTCCCACCTCTACGGCCGACGTAACGAGAAGGGCATGGCCATCATGCTACCTGACGATGAGCAAGACCCCATGCGCATTCACCTCGCCGAGTTAGAGTACCTCGTTAGTGACACCGAGGTTGAGAGGTACAACGAGATGTTTAACAACGATGAGTTACGTGCCCAGCTTGTTGAGAAGGACAAGCAACACCTGGAGCAGGAGAAGAAGATCAAGGAGATGGAGGAGAAGTTCGAGACTCAAGAGAAGCAGTGGAAGAGCCAAGAGAAGAGGATCCAAGCTAGGAACAAAGATGTTAGAGAGCTGAAGCGGAAATTAGAGTGCAACGACTTCGAGCTTGAAGCGGACCATGACTTGATCGAGAAGCTGCGCACCGACAAGAGGGAGCTTCAAGAGAAGATCGACACCCTAACTGAAGAATTGCAAGACTACAAGAGACTACTCAAGGAGAATGGCTTCGATGTTGAGGAGGAGGAAGTCGTCATGGAAGAATAGAGTAGTTAGATAGACCACCACACTTTATCTTTGATTTTGCATTTTTTCCCGTGACCGCTTGTGGTATGGCATTAGACATTGTATCCCCTTTAGACTTAAACGTTTGCGTACCTTCAAACTATTTGTGAGATGTTTATTGTGTGCTTGGTTTAAAAGTTCTTCTATGCTTGTGTGTTTATGTGTGTGTTCTTTTAAGGATTGTTTTTGCATATGGGTAGGAAACTTTATTCCCTTAGACTCTTTCTCTAAGTCTAACCTCACCTATTTCAAACCCAACAGATGCCTCCTCATCGCGCTCCTGAGGAACAGATGCAGCAGATGATGGAAGCCCAGGCTAAACTCATGCAAGTCATGACTCAGTTTCTGGCCAATGCTAACAACAACAACAACCCTCCACCGCCACCACCTCCCCCTCAGGTCGACATGCTTACAAGGTTCCTAAGGCTACGTCCTGCCAAGTTTTCTCATGCTGCTGAACCACTAGAAGCCATGGATTGGCTCCGTTCTGTCAACAAAGACTTGGTGACAACTGGTTGCACTGACGCTGAAAATGTCAGATTTGCAGCTCATCTGTTGGAAGGACCAGCAGCAAGCTGGTGGGATACTTATCAGATCACCCATCCCATTGAGGTCGTGACATGGGACTCGTTCCAGGAAGGATTTCGAGCTGCACACATTTCTTCTGGTGTGATGGGTCTGAAGAAGAAGGAGTTTCATGACCTCAGACAGAAGTACCGCAGCGTGTCTGAGTACATTGATGAGTTCACCAACCTGTCACGCTATGCAACGGATGACATTGACACTGATGCAAAAAGGAAGGAGAAGTTCCTGAAGGGCCTCGACGATGAATTGTCAATTCCTCTGTCTGTTGCCTACACTCCTACCTTTCAGTCTCTGCTTGATCAAGCCATAACTCTAGAGAGCAAGATAAAGCAGTCTGAAAATAGAAAGAGGAAGCATCATGTTAGCAAGTACTAAGAGCTTACGCACAAGCGAAGCTATCACAGTGACCATGGAAACTCTGGATTCCAAAACAATAGAGGAAACCACCACAACCATAATGGTGGAAATGGGCACCAGCATCACAAGGGAAATGGCCACCACCATAATGGCCACAGGAATCACAACAATCATGACTCCACCAGGACAAATGGCCATAGCAATGGCAACAACAATAGTAGAAACAATAATGTCCCCGAGAAGAGGGATATTAGTCAGGTGGAATGCTTCAAGTGCCACAAGACTGGGCATTATGCCAATGATTGCCCCCAGAAGAAAGATGAAGGAAACAAGCCCAATCCATTCCAGAAGGGGCATGTTAACCACATCAATGTGGAGGAGATTTATGATGGGCCTGACACCGTCTATGGTATGTTTCTGCTCAATCAGTTTTCAACACTTGTTTTTTCGACACTGGTGCATCTCATTCATTCATCTCAAGAGCATTTATGGTTAAGAACAAAATACCCACTGAAACAATAGATCGTCCTATAAGGGTAAGCTCTCCAGGGGGAGTTGATAGTAAATGCCGGTTGTAGAGACCTAGTCCTGGAATTTGGAAAACATAAGTTTCCGGCTAACCTCGTTGTCCTAGACTCACAAGGACTAAATGTCATCCTAGGCATGGATTGGATGACCGCTTTTGAGGGAGTCATAGACTGTGCAAACAAAACCATCACCCTTACCACCCCTGAAAAGAAAAGCATTCGTTTCAAATCAACCTTCGAGCTTAAAGGGTCTAAGGTTAACTCTCTTAAGGGGGTTAGTATGCATGAAGTGCCAGTTGGAAAGTGATCTCACATATGAAGAGAAACCTATCAAAATCTTGGAGACATCAGAAAGAGTTACTCGTACCAAGACAATCAAGTTTTGCAAAGTTCAGTGGAATCACCATACTGAGGAAGAAGCAACTTGGGAACGAGAAGATGAACTCTGAGAAGACTACCCGCACCTATTTGCTAACCAATCCGAATCTCGAGGGCGAGATTCATCTTAAGGGGGTTAGACTTGTAACATCCCAATTTTTTGGGGAAAGAAATTAAAAAATTTGCACATGAAATCATACCATCATTTCATGCATTTCTTTCACTTTTGCATTGCACTTTTTTTAAAAAAAAATTGTTGTTGTCACGTTCTTTGAATCAAATCCTCCCTGTATGTTTTTTAAAAAAAGTTTTACAAATTTGCAAAAATTGGCTTAATTTAAATCAGAAGAGTTTTGCAAAGTTTCCAAACAAAAATCAAAAGAAATCAGAAAAAAAACAAAAAAAAAAGAAACGGCCGAGCAGGCCAGGAGTGGCCAAGGCCGGACTCACGCGCACGCGGGCGTGCCCAGCGTGTGGCCCAATTCCAGCGCAGCCCCGCTGGTCACTTTCTTTTTTTCTGACCGGTAGGACCCGCAATCATCTTCCAGCTTGAGTCAGAATCCAGGACGAATACGAGTTCGTTCTTCCGAACGAATCCCAGAAAATCTCATCGATTCGGTTTAGAGTTTGTAACCCCTACTCCACGCAAATCCGGCTATTTATACCCCGCATCGACCATGTTCTTTTGTTTTGCAAAAATCCCAACCAAAACTCCACCTGAGTTTCCGTTCCGATCTCGCCGGAGTTCATCGCCATCGAGCTGAAGGTTCTGAGCCCCTCTCATTTCCCTTTGTCCCTAATCGACTTACCTTGGCCCTTCGCCTTCCCCTCACCTTTTCCCGTGTCCAGCGACGCCGGAGCAAGAAGATCTCGCTGGAGCTCCACCGACCGCGACGCCCAGCCAACGATAGGATACGTACGGGAGGACACCGATCTTTTCCGCTGACACACATAGCCTCGTCAGGAAGAGAGGAACGTCGTCGTCGTCATCTTCTCAGAGCAACGCCTGAGCAACCACCGGGCCGTCCGTCGCCGTAAGCCTCCTCTCATCCTGTAAATTAAAGCAGCTGGCTAGTTTAACTGTTGTGACATGCGTATGAACATGCAGTACACGGATCGATCGGTCAGGTTTGGTTCAGCTTAGTAGCTCACGTAAAACTTTGAAATTTCGTAACTTTAGATCCACACAACCGTTTTAGTTGAAACTTTTTGCATTAGATTTGTATTTAAATTCTCTATCCTATGGTACCAGTTTTCATATTTTTAAAATTTCTAAATCTGTCACTTAAAATTTGACATCACAACAAATAACGTCGTGCCACATCGTCATCCATGTCGTCAAGCCAGGAGCCAAGCCGTCAGTCGAGCTGATCCAAGCCAAGCCAAGGAGCCGAGCCGCTGAAGCCAGAGCGTCGTGACCATCGGATGAAGATTCAATGCTCCATAAATTCGCGACGTCGCCACCGATTTGCTAAGAACATCAAACTTTGAAAATTCGTAATTAAATAACCGTAATCCTATTTTAGTTGATTCTTTTTGCGTTAGCTTTGTAATTTCAAGATCTATCTAGTGGCGTTGAAATTACGAATTTGCAGATAAATAAACTTTCTGTTTGTAATTTAGAGGTTTAAACCCTATTTTAACCATAAAAAGTGTTCAATAAATTCGATTAAGTTACTTCTTTTTGCAAATTATTAATTGTGACGTTCCCCACATGTTTAACCTCCTGTTTAAAGTCCTTATTTGAAATAAAATATTTTGTTTTATTAAAACATGATTGCATACATGCATGCATATGTTATACATCAATATTGTTGCTATGGTTGTTTATTTGAGTTTTACCTTTGTGTAGATTGTGCTGAGTGCAACAAGTGCCTTTGTGACGAGTGCACCAACTCCTCTCCTCACCAAGGCAAGTGTCACCATGTTCCCTTGTCCCACTGAAAGTTTTGTCACTTGTAGTTTTTCTAGTAGAAGATGCATGTGTAGGTGTTTTATGATTTCTTATCTTTAGCTTGCTAGATTTTATGCTAAGTTTTGTCTGCTTGCTTAGCTTTGCATCTCCTAGTAGAATTGCTGCTACTATAGGACTTTGCTTTTACACTTGTTGTGGGAAGGGTTAACACATATTTTTGGCTAAGTGTTGAAAATCTTGTTTTGCAAAAACTAAGAAAACAACTAAGTTAATGAACCACCTGGGTGGATGTGGCTTTGTTTGGATTATATTGAGTGGTTCCCTGGGGTCATGTCGTCGAACCTCTGAACCACCAGGTGTATCTCACTTGTGGACGGCCACCCAGGAACAAAGAGATTGGAGACGTTCAAGTCGTGAAGCTTCTAGTGCAACCACATGACATATGGGCTCTGTCTTGGTCAACTAAGCTGCAAGAACTCAAGCCAGGTGGACAGAGGGTGGTAGATGTTGGTAGGATAGAGCGCGTCCGTTTGGTCTGAGGGAATGCTTCTGAAAGGCCTTGTCTTAGTTTTCACTTGGCCATTTGAGGCAAAATGAGTCTCATGGCAAAATGGGTTAACTAAGTCTTGTGGGAAAAGTGCACCACCTCTGCAGAGTGTTTAGAACTAAGTACTTAGCCGTGTCCCCGGTTACGGACAATTCTGAGTGACATGACATTGAAGCCGTTCAAGAATCTCCTCACCCCAATTTCTCTAAATTAAAACTTGATGGGTGAACTTGGGTAATAAAAGGTCCTTCTGGACAAATTTTTGCTAAGGAAAACTTGAGTCTTTACAAAGATAGGGAAAAACTTGCTTTTGCTAAGTTAAACTCCACCTGGCCAAAAGCATATACGTGTAGGTGCCATTGAGTCCACCAAAGTGACATTTGCCAATACATTCAAAGTATTGACCCTCCGTGGCTGCAACGTATCATGTTGCAGGTGGCTACTAAGAAGATTGAAGGATGCTGCGCTACGGTCACGAGTCTTTGTCCAACACGTCTGCCTGCGGAGCTATGAAGAAAGAAGACTTGAAGTTTATTTTACTTAGTCATTTCTAGAGTTGTAATAAGTTTGTGGCTTTGTGCCTTATCGAGTTGTAAAAGACTATGTTATTTGTGGATCAAGCGTTGTAATAAAGACCTTTGTATTCTTGGTATTTCATCTTGTAACTGTGTGTGCTAGCAGTCGATCCGGGACTAGCACAAATAAAGCACAGGTACGCTACAGTCGGCTACAGCCGGTCTGCCCGAGTCAGCTACATCTTGGCCTTGAAGCCACCTATGTTATCTTTCTCCCTAGTGACCAAACTACCCCTAGCTCGTGGCTCCCTATATATATGGGTCACTTTCCCCCTCCCTAGGATAGAGATAAATTAAGATAAGAATTGGTATGATGCCTTCTCCCTTGTGGGAACCCAACTAGATCTACATCTAGAAATCACCCTCTTTGTTTGGGATCTCTTCTATTTAGGGAATTCTACCTTGATTTGGATCTCTTGCATACAAGAGTGTGTAATTCTATCCAATTGATTGGTCTCTTTCTGATACGGATCAACGTGATCCAAGGGGGTTTGGCCCAATCTTTCACGGTGATCAAGATAGAAGGTAGATGAACTCAGTCGTTGAGCAGATTAGATCTACTCCACGAACTGTAAAACAGATCCTTGCGAATCAGCAAGCAAAACCAACGATATTGGTGTCCCCCGACATGGGACCTTTTTCCTGTATATTCTCAACTCGAAAATTCAACTCCCCTTACATTGGTGCGCACCCCTCTGGCTTTATAGTTGCAGCCGACCTCCCTATTACTTGACTTACAAGCAAAAACAAAAATAGGAAATAAAATAAACTCAAATACACGGACCCACTTTTCCTAAATAGAAAATAAAACAATACACTAAAATAAAAAGACTTTTTTGTAGGTGCGCCACCATCTTCAACATGCTGCTAGGTGGTCCCCAACCGGTCTCCTTCAAGGACAACACGCTCCACCAATATTGCACTCCAATTGCGCACCTAACATTTTCCTTGCGTGGTAGAAATAGGAACAAAAACTTTATCTTAATAGTATCAGCAATAACATAACCAGGGATAGCATAGTAAGCACTATCATGCATAGGAGACGCCACATCATCCTCCCCTTCTTCAGGCAAAACCATCCTCGGTTTTGAGTCAGTCTCCAAAGCAGCAACATCATCTCTAGATTGAGTAGGCCCGGTAAGAATTGCTTCAGCTTCAACTTCTTTTGTCTTCGCGTCCTCTTCATCTTTCTTTTTCTGCAGCCTATCATCTCTCCAAGTCCGATACATCTTAATATCCATAGACAACAAAGTATATGTCTTGTTGCCATAGTGATGAGGATACAATCATGGATCATGCTGATTTTGACTGTTTGAGCTGGAAGGAAATATTGAGTCTAATTGATGATTATTATAAGGTGAATTCTTTCCTAGCTGAAAGAATGTCTTGATATCTCCGAATTATATACTACCTAAAGCGATGTTCTATGTTGTATTTAGGTGTGTCATCTGTCAAGATATCGCCAGCGGGAGGAGAGGGAGGACGGCGATCGAGAGACAAGCGGAGATCAAGTCTGCATGAGCGAGAGCACGAGATGGCGCGCTAGGACAGCCTTCGACGCGATGTCTATGAGTCTAAGGCACGCTACACTCATGGCCTGCGTGCCAAAATAGGCCGAACCCATTTCGTTTGAGTTCGGCCTATTTTAGCACGCAGGCCATGAGTGTAGCGTGCCTTAGACTCATAGACATCGCGTCGAAGGCTGTCCTAGCGCGCCATCTCGTGCTCTCGCTCATGCAGACTTGATCTCCGCTTGTCTCTCGATCGCCGTCCTTCCTCTCCTCCCGCTGGCGATATCTTGATGGATGACACACCTAAATACAACATAGAACATCGCTTTAGGTAGTATATAATTCGGAGATATCAAGACATTCTTTCAGCTAGGAAAGAATTCACCTTATAATAATCATCAATTAGACTCAATATTTCCTTCCAGCTCAAACAGTCAAAATCAGCATGATCCATGATTGTATCCTCATCACATAGGGGAAAGAATACTTGACATAATTGTAGGCATCATCCATGTGGTAAACTGCACCTTGGGCGTTGTACCATGGTCTTCCAAGCAGGAGATGACACGATATAATGTGCACAGGAACCACATCACACAAAACCTCAACTGTTAAGTTTCCCAGCAAAAATTGAACCTTAGTCTGGTGTGTAATGTTGAGGTTGTCACCGCCCCAGTGCAGCAGGTAAGGGTATGAATGAAGCATTGTTGGCAGCTCTAACTTCTCCACCAACTCAAGACTTGCAGCATTGAACGGATTCTTGTAGTCGATTGTCAATGCACAAGCGCTGTCTCGCACAATAGCTTTTGTATGAAATAACCTGTCTCCATAGCCTTCCTCTTCGAGCCAAAACCCCATGGATGGATAAATCAGATCAGCCATGGTGTTAGGACAGGGAAATTTAAGAGCTTGATAACAATCCGATACCTCCGTGTGAACTGTCTCCATAACACCGGTCACCATAGCTGCTCGGCAACACAACGCACTAGTACCAAGGCAGAAAATCACAAGCAACGCCTACCAAGGCAGCACACAGCAGGGATACGCGGACGAACGAACACAGCAGAAAGTCGCGACAGAAAACTGAACCTGCACTCGCTGTCACGGCAGAACGGTGTCGAAAAATTGTGGCGCAGCCGCAAACTCTGAGAAACGGTGTCCCAGTAGGAAGAAAAATACGGAGGCTGAAATCGCACGCTCGGAAACCAATGAGTAATTCCGAGGTCTGATCGTAAGCAAACAATTCCACAGCTTCGTTTCTCTTCCTCGGTTAGCATAGATCGGCAAGAGACAGCTTCGTTTCCGTTCTTGCGCCACAGAACCGTGTGCCTCGTGTCGCTGGAGGACGGAGATCATCTGGGGGCAGGCGAGCTAGCGATCGGATCGAGCGGGGGCCTTAGCGATCGAGGCGGCAGGCACCCTGGCGACGATGGGCCGGCCCACGCCTGGCGAGCGCGGGGCTAGCGAGAGAAAACTCGATCGACAACAGAAGGATTCGGAGGTCTAGCGATCGGATCGGGGGCGCTGTCCTCCTTTTCTTTTTCTTTTTGTAAACTGGCAGCGATCGGACTCGTTCCAGGACGCCGCAAGGATATCGATCCTAGGCGCGTGGTGCAGATGGGCCGGCCCAGTATGGCGGCCAAGACGTTGCGAACGAGCCCGTGACCAGGCGGAGCGATCGCGCTCGACCGCAGAGAGCGTCTGGGGTGCGGCGCGGCTGTAACGATCGACCCTGGATAACTCTGGCAGATCGTGATCGAGGAGAGCCGATCGGGAATTGGCCGGAGATTCGATCTGAGCTCACACAATTGGCCACCTTGCTTCCTTGATCGGCCTCAAGTTTGACGTGTAGCAGATATCTCCAAGATGATCATGTGAGTGCAAACAGGACACAAAATCTCTACGTACCACAAATCTCTGATCCGATCTCCACCTGATCTTCTTTTGCCTTTATCTTTTCTCAACGCTCCTGAGTGTCCTCGCGAAACTGCAGGATGGTGAGATCGTGACGAAGAAAATTTCTGCCAGCAGTAGATGAACAAGTCGACCTGGCCGCTCTATCCAACAGATCAGCACAACTTCAAAACCAGCGGAACCAATGTCTTGGCCGAAACCTCCATCAGCAGATCGACAGATCGAATTTCCAGCAGATATAAATCAACCTCAACAACAAATTCCGCCGTGAGAAACCCGACGAATCTGATACCAAGATGATACGGATCAACGTGATCCGAAGGGGGTTTGGCCCAATCTTTCATGGCGATCAAGATAGAAGGTAGATGAACTCAGTCGTTGAGCAGATTAGATCTACTCCACGAACTGTAAAACAGATCCTTGCGAATCAGCAAGCAAAACCAACGATATTGGTGTCCCCCGACATGGGACCTTTTTCCTGTATATTCTCAACTCGAAAATTCAACTCCCCTTACATTGGTGCGCACCCCTCTGGCTTTATAGTTGCAGCCGACCTCCCTATTACTTGACTTACAAGCAAAAACGAAAATAGGAAATAAAATAAACTCAAATACACGGACCCACTTTTCCTAAATAGAAAATAAAACAATACACTAAAATAAAAAGACTTTTTTGTAGGTGCGCCACCATCTTCAACATGCTGCTAGGTGGTCCCCAACCGGACTCCTTCAAGGACAACACGCTCCACCAATATTGCACTCCAATTGCGCCCCTAACATTTTCCTTGCGTGGTAGAAATAGGAACAAAAACTTTATCTTAATAGTATCAGCAACAACATAACCAGGGATAGCATAGTAAGCACTATCATGCATAGGAGACGCCACATCACTTTCCCTCTTGGAATTCTATCCCTTGCAAGTCAATCTCTCACAAGGAAATCTACTCTTGGAGTCTCTTCCTTGTGATTCTATTCAGTTGGTGAATCGGGCCAACAAGGACAACCGGTGTGTATCTTGTGTGTGTGTGTTTGCCTTCGATTTGTGTGTCGTGTTCATCATGTTCATCCTCTTCCCCGCCACAAATCTCGTGAATCCGTGAAGATCGGGCCACACCCAAGGGGTCACCCCTCATCACTAAATGAGTCTAATCCATTCCTTGGAGGTGAATCTTTAGGTAAGCCTATGCCTTAACGGACCTCTTAATATCATTATGAGCTTCGTGAAACATTATTTTATAAACCATAACTGGGCTATAGATAGAAAGTTAGTACCCTAGTATGGAGACCTCACCAAAACAGTTTGTAAGACTAAGTAAACCAAGGAGCTGAAAAGTATTGGATTCACCAAGAGTGTTGGAAAATAGCATAGGATTGATTCCAGAGATAACTGTTCAGAATCCGACAAAGAGGATTCAAGAGACATTCTGAACAAAGAAATATCATCTATATCCAATCAATTGGAGGAGGAGTTGCAAAATAGATGATAGCAACAACAAGTTCATCCCACAACGTACGAGAGCCCAAACTTCGAGACGAAGTTTATTTTAAGGGGGGGGAGTCTATAACATCCCAGGATGTGAGACTAGAAATAAATAGGAAACCGAAGTGTGCATTGCATTCATGCTTAGAAAATCTGGAGAATTTTCGCGCTTTTAATAAAACATGTCAAAGCGACTAGAGTTTCACTTGAGTTGATGGAATTGAATTAGCTCATCAACTTTAGCGCGATAAACTCCAACATGACATTTATTAAAACTATTATTCTGGGTAGAGGAGTATACAATAGAATTTAACCACTTAAATAATTAGCCAGTACTTCTGGGTATAATTTAATTCACTCTTAAACTTGTTACCAAAATTGGTAAACTACAAGGTCTAGAGTGCATAAAAGCCACACCTTCTTATTTAAATCATAACTTATCAACTATATGATATATAATAAAACTAAACTCATTTACATTACATTAAATAGTTCAAACTATTTGAATATAAATAACTATGATCATTTTGAAACTATTACGATCATGCCTTGGTGAAATCAAATAAAATCATTTAAAAATTGAACATGCGCTTTGCTAACTTTGGATATTTTGAGCACAACTTATAATAGGAACAAATAAGATATGACGATATGCATAGTTCACAATAACAGGATCATTTCAAATATGAACTTTGGAAGTTAAACTTCCAAACAATTAATACAATACCCATTGATAACAATTCAATTATGAATTACAATTATGTATAATAATATGAGTTGATTCAGCCACAAGTCCATTTAGTGCCAAATGCCACTTGGCTATCCAAAATAAAAACTATTATAGGATAATCATCATGCCACCTAGGATAGTTATCCACTTGAAAATATCTTCCTATACTTGAACCCCAAGTAATGCTCATGCATGAGAGCATGACAACCAAGCACCTTACTCACCTTGCTCAAACAAGAGTCATCACTTGAGGTGTCAACTTGTGGTGGGCATCAGAATGCTATAGAAGGAACCCCATGGCATCCATTTGACCCCATAAAATCATGGTATGAGAAAAACAACAAAATTGGGCCACTCCATACATTAGATAGGACCAAGATTAAGCAGCTAGGAGATGCAGGCATGCCACAAGATGCAGGTTACCAGATTTCCTGAAGACCAAGCTTCACAAGACCACCAGGTTGGTCCAAGATGAGGGGAGAGGAGTATAGTTAGTGGGAAAAGGAAAGCACTCACCATAGGCATGAGAAACATACCTCTGATTCAAAATCATCATTTGGCTTAAACTAGGAGTAAGCAATAGTATTTGCTATAACCAGATTTGTTGGAATAAAATAGTGAGAGGTGTGAGAAATAGGTTTGTAAGCAGAATGATAAGGGGAGCATAGCTACTACTCCTACTATTTTACCACCTCCTTATGTTCTGAAGCTTGGACAATTCTGCTTTGAAGTGCCTCCACAAGATGATGGGAAGCCCAACTTTCGTACACCTCCAATGGAGTTTCATGTTCGCCGAGGCGCCGCAGCGAAAGATATTTAGGTGTTCTATTTTAATTAAGTTTGCGTCATGTTTTTATTTCATATTGGTTTTATTTGTGTGTGATGCTTTTGGGTCTGTCCAAAATCAAGTGTGTTTTGGCCATTTGGGCTTTTAGTTTGGTATGGGGCCTAGCCCAGCCAAGGTAGCGTTTAGAGTCACCCATATAGGGTTATGGCAGCCGCCTTGTATGGAGCAGACTTGTTATTTTCGAGCTCAGAAAGAGACCAGAAAAGTCCCAATGTTTGGGGACGCATATCGGTGTGTTTGCTTGCTGATCTTTGAGATCTGATGTTATACCATGCGTGGGAGTTGATTCCGGTCAGTTTCAACGTGAGGAGTTCAAGAGGGTTTGATTTGATCTATCTCAAATTCAATTCTCTTGTTGTTATCTTGCTGTTCGTTTGATCGCCGTGAAAGATTGGGCCAAACCCCCTTTGGATCACGTTGATCCGTATCATCTTGGTATCAGATTCATCGGGTTTCTCACGGTGAAATTTGTTATTGAGATCGATTTTCTTGCTGAGATTTGTTTGCTTGAGGTTGTTCTGCTAAAGAGCTAGCTGCCGGAGGCGATCTGCCAACACACCATCGTGAAGTTTCAGATTGCATCGTTCTTTTTCAGTCCAGATCAATCTCCAATTCCATGATCGCTGGTTTCTTGGAGTCTACGCACTAGAATAGAATCAGCAACCTGATCTGTTCCGTTGACATCGGGAGTGGTGTATGGTGTACGGTGAATCAATCCAAATTGGGATTTCTGATCAGGATCGATCTACTGAGACCAGGCCAGTTTTCAGATTCGATCGCTGCAGAGTTTAAAAAAAAGAGAACAACGCTGATCGCTAGACCTCAGAATCCCTCTGTGGTCGAGCGACCTCTTTCGCTCGCCCCGCGCTCGCCAGGCGTGGGCTGGCCCATCGTCGCCAGGGTGCCAGCCACCTCGATCGCCAAGGCCCTCGCTCGCCCGCCAATCGTTGCCCACGATCGCCCTCGCCCCGCTCGCCCCAGGACGGAGACCGTCTGGGGTCGGGTGTCGTTCATCTCTCCCGATGCGCTTCTCTGTTTTCCCCTTCACTCGTCAGATTACGTGCTAGCATTGCTTCGTTGCCAGATCTGACCGCACCAAGATCGGATTTGGCTTTTGTGTTGCCAAGTTCTTCATCCAGTTGATTTGTTTAATTGGAAGGGCCACATGATCTTGTTCCCAGCATCGAAAAGTGCAGATTCGTTTGGTTCCTGGACCGGCCCAGCGCATCGCTACCCAGCCTCTCGTGAGGACTGCTGCCCACGCACAACCACAGACGTTCTCTGTGGTATTACGAGACCGAGGGCTGAGAGCGGGCGGTTCAGTTTTTCTGCTAAGTGCTATTTTTCTGTGTGTTGTTTGGACACAATGGTAAATTCCATTGAGGGAGAAAATTCAGTAGCTGTTGGAGAGAAGAAAGAGGAGCTTGTCCCGCCTGTTTTTGCTGCAGATTTGGCTCCTAATGTTCGGGCTGGTTTTGATAGTGCGTGCGATTTTATTTTGCGGAGTCATGCCGCATTGACAGCGCAAATTGCACAGATCGCTACCCGGATTGATGCAATGGGTGATGCTACCGCTCGTGCACCCGTGCAGCCCCCTCTTGCTGCACAACCTCGCGACGTGGTTCCACGCCGCCCTGCTGAAATTCATGATCATCGACCTATGGCACCCGCTTATAAAGGAGAACTCACCGATGACGCTGATTATGTACCACAACAATGACAGTTAGCTGCTCGTCCTGCAGGTGCTCATCGTGTACAGCAACATGATCGTGACCGTGTTGGCCATGCTGGTCGTGTTCCACTTGATGATGGTGGTCTTGGACGCATCAAATTGTCCATACCTCCTTTTTCCGGTGACCGCGGACCTGACGATTATTTGGAGTGGGAGATGCGCATGGACCAGATTTTTGCTACTCATTTTTATACCGAGGAGAAGAGACTTCAACTTGCTGCTGTTGAATTCACCAGTTATGTGCTGATTTGGTGGAACCAAATTCTGCGTATGCGTACTCGCCCAACATCATGGACCGGTATGAAAGATCTTATGCGCCATCGCTTTGTTCCTGAATATTATAAGAGAGACATGTATAATAAGTTGCAGCAGATCACTCAAGGTACTAAATCTGTGGATGAGTATTATAAAGAGATGGAGTTGTTGATGATACGTACAGGGACAAGGGAGGACATAGAGGCTACGATGTCTCGGTTTTTGAATGGACTGAATTTTGAGGTGTGTGATCGTGTGGAGATGGTTTACTATCATGATCTTCAGGATCTTGTGCACCAAGCTGAGCGTGCGGAGCAACAAATCAAACGACGCCAAGCTGCAACACCTACAAAATCATGGCATCGTTCTCATACCGAGGCTGTTGGTCCTAGTGTTCAGACGACACCTTCTACACGCTCTAATAGTATTTCTCATAGCGAGGCACCCAAATCTGGGGTGTCCAAAACTGCATCTGCGCAGTCCACAGCAAACATCGAGTGTTTTACTTGTGGAGGACGAGGACACATGAAGCGCGATTGCCCTAATAGAAAAAGGGTGATGCTCACACATGATGGCTATGTTTCTGCTAGTGATGATGAGAAAGCTGATGCGTCTTCAAGTGAGGAATCTGAGGAAAATTCTGAAGTGTTCGTGGATGGGTATGAACTTGCTGCAAATTTAAAAAATCTAATGGTGCAACGCGTACCAGAAGATCGCATTCACGACCAAGGGCAGCGCTGGAATATATTTCAGACCCAATGCATCGTCAAGGACACCACTTGCAAACTGATTATTGATGGTGGCAGCTACACAAATGTTGGTGGATTCTCTATCATTGCCTACATGGAAGCACCCGCAGCCATATTGTGTTGAGTGGTTGTATAATTCAGGGAAGCTGAAGGTCACACATAAGGTGCGCCTAAAATTTTCAGTAGGTAATTATGAGGACACAGTGGTCTGTGATGTTTTGCCTATGGATGCATGTCATGTGCTGCTAGGACGACCATGGCAATTTGATAGGCGTTCCACTCATGAAGGCAGGTCCAATGTTTATTCCTTGTGGCATAAGGGGAAGCGTCATGTGTTGCAGCCTATGCTCGATAAGGATATCAAAGTGGACGTGCTTGCTGCTCAGAAAAAGGTCCAACACATTCAGGTGAAACCGAGGACGGTTTCCTTTCAAGTTAGGGGGGATGATAAGGGGAGCATAGCTACTACTCCTACTATTTTACCACCTCCTTATGTTCTGAAGCTTGGACAATTCTGCTTTGAAGTGCCTCCACAAGATGATGTGAAGCCCAACTTTCGTACACCTCCAATGGAGTTTCATGTTCGCCGAGGCGCTGCAGCGAAAGATATTTAGGTGTTCTATTTTAATTAAGTTTGCGTCATGTTTTTATTTCAGTTTGGTTTTATTTGTGTGTGATGGTTTTGGGCCTGTCCAAAATTAAGTATGTTTTGGCCATTTGGGCTTTTAGTTTGGTATGGGGCCTAGCCCAGCCAAGGTAGCGTTCAGAGTCACCCATATAGGGTTATGGCAGCCGCCTTGTATGGAGCAGACTTGTTATTTTCGAGCTCAGAAAGAGACCAGAAAAGTCCCAATGTTTAGGGACGCATATCGGTGTGTTTGCTTGCTGATCTTCGAGATCTGATGTTATACCATGCGTGGGAGTTGATTCCGGTCAGTTTCAACGTGAGGAGTTCAAGAGGGTTTGATTTGATCTGTCTCAAATTCAATTCTCTTGTTGTTATCTTGTTGTTCGTTTGATCGCCGTGAAAGATTGGGCCAAACCGACGACAACAATGTTCTATCCAGAAATGCTTATGTAGATTACTTGAGCACATTACAAATAGTAGGAACTAGATAAGATACTCTCCACATGACCAGAGTTCATATTCTATGCATATAGATGATCTTGTGATCCCCATCAAACTCCATACCTTTTACCCATCCATTGGAGTACATATTTTACCTATTTAAATTCCAACTTGTGCATCACTTTGTGATCTTGGGTAAAACCCTAGAATCATGTCCCATCTCTAAACCCCATAAATCTGCCAAAACCCTAATTCATCTAAGATCAAATAAAATCCTTTATCTAGTGATCAACTCACCTCTTATTATATATCTTGGCCTCAACTAAATAAATCTTCCTTGTAGTAAGTATCTTCAAATAAAGGATCAAGAAGCTATAAATGACATTGGAGTATCTCCATAGGACATCTCCTTGTCGTTATTGTGATAGAAATATGATAATGCCTTTTCACCAATTCCTAACTAGGAAGAGTAGTAATAGATAAACTTTATATCCTTGTTCCTTTGTTAAATAAGAGACAAGGTAACATTCTACATCTGACTATCCGATTACTTAAACCTAGGTAAGTATTTTTGAATACATCACAACAACTAGTTGGAATTATTCATTAAGACCCACAATAAAAACCCTAAGGGTATTTAAAATATCTATAATACCCATATAAAATTTCTCTAATAACATGTGTGGGACCAATAATATCATAGTCCTATCTTGAAAGAAATTCCAAACTAAAAAACTGCAAAACAAATTTGAAATCAGATTAGAAACTCCACACAAAAAATATAAGAAAAAGTAAAAGAATCAAACAGAAAAAAGGGGAAGAAACTTACCTGGCTGAAGCCGAAAGAAGTCTAAATCACCCCCAAAAGTATTGAGTTTTGGCCGAAGAACCCCCTCAAGTTTCAAGTAGAGTACTTAACCCCCCTAACTATCAAATACCATGCAAATTATCCCCTTAAAGTGGTTTAAGATGTTGATGGATGTTTTGCTGAGTGGTTTTGGTCCATTTGACAGTTGCAGTTGGCAACACGAGCACAAGTCCTCTTCTTCCATGCTGTCCCACTGTCTCCTGCTGCCCCCAATGGCGCCGCCACTCTTCTTCTGTGCTGACCACTCGCTGGCCTCTGCTGGCCACTCGCAGGGCTTGCTTTGCTGCCGACCCGGCTGACGTCCCTGCTGCTGTGATGGTGTATCGCCAGTTCGCCACTAATTGATTCAGAAAATAGAAAATGGATGAGCAGAACCAGAGTTGACCAAACACCGATCAAGATGAAAGGAGCGCCCCCTGTATTTATATCTCTATATGTACACAAAAATTAAGTTGGGTCATCACGGTCACTCTCCCTCTCGCTGTCTCTATAATTGCTGCTTCATTGTTGCAATCGATCAAGAACAAGACAAAAGAGCTAGAGAGGATTGCACTCTTCAGAATATCTTTTTTTGATTCGTCTGTCAAAATCTGGCCACCAGGCGAGGTAGCAGCTCAGATTCTGATCAAAAAGCACATCAGGAGGAGAAGAGGCGGCTCTAGCCGGCCGACTCGACGTCGGCCCATCGCCGTCACCAACGCTTCTTCCCGTCGGCGGGCAAGGTGCCAGATGCCACAACGTACACGTACTTCTGCGGTGCTCTACTGTCCATGCCGCTTAGTATCGGCCACATGACGTGCATGTTGCCGTATTGGCCTGCTAGCACCTCCCTCCGCAGCTCGTCTAGGTTGCATCGCTGTAGGCAGAGCCGCACCTGCTTCGCCGGCACCGCCATCATCTCGTGGCTAACTGCAACTGCTAAAACCACTAACCAAAACAACCATCCGCCTCTTAAACCGCCTTAAGGGGTAATTTGCCCAGTATTTGATAGTTAGGGGGGTTAAGTGCTCCACTTAAAACTTAATGGGGTTCTGTGACCGAAACTCAATACTTGTGGGGGTGATTTAGACTTCTTTCGGCCGAAGCCCATCGAGCCGGCCCAACATGCGGCCCAGTTGAGGATACCGATTCGGTATCGGCCGACACGGGGGACCACCAAGGGGAAGACCGTCGTCTTCAACCTCCGATCAGTGAAGTAGCTCATTGTCAAGCTCCCCGCTGTCGACCACGCCAGGATTCGTGCCGCCGCCCTCGGAGGCCTATAAGATCCTCTGTGCCATCATCGACGAACCCTAGAATGCCACCCCTCCCTTCTTCCTCTCTCTGCTCATTCGGGCCGAATCCCTAGCTCTGGCCAAATCCTCTCGCCGTGGATTGGGACCACCCCAAGCTCCAGCGTTTGTTCTTGGAGGAGCGCCTGGACGTCTTTGTCATCCTGGTGCAAGCAATCGTGCAGGGGGGCTTGTAACCGATCACATCTCATTGTTCCTTTGCGCTAGACTTCACCGGATTTCTTGACCATCGCTCAACTCCGGTCATCTCCTACCTCGTCGACCATCCTGCAAGCATCATGGTGAGCTTGCACACCTCTTGAGCCTTTCCGTTCATCATACGATGGTCTGTAGGGTAATCCCGTAGATCGCCGCCGTGCTCCACCATAGGGACTTGTCGTCGGAGTCACTCCAGTGACCATTTGGTCATGGCGCCACCACCATCTAGTTTGGAATATTCGTCTAGTTCGATTGCACCCATCCACGCATCCCGGGGAGGGCTAACTCATTGTCTCCGGCTATCACCAGCGTCCAGCCATGCCCAGTCAGCCCTGTTGACTCGGTCATGCTTGCGTGGCAGGTGACTTGGCCACCGGTCCCACATGTCTGTGACTACAGCTAGGCAACCCCTTAGTATAAAAAGTATCTGTGTCGAATTGAAAATTCCAGAAAATGCTGAAAACTTAGAAATTTCATATCTATTTCATTTTTAATTAGAAAAATGCAAATAATATATCAAACTGATCAAAAAAGAAGACCTATCTGTTTGTACCATAATATCTTGTACTTGTGTAAAATAATTTTGAATTAAATCATAAAACATGTGTAAGTAGAATTTCAAATATGAATTTGAACTAAAATTTAAGAATCAAATAATTCTTCCAAATATCAAATACATTTTAAAATACTTAAATAGTGTTATTTCTATTAACTTTCTATTGTTCTAAAATGTTGATTCCAAACTTTACTATTAGTGTTTAATAACCCTAAAACTATTTTTCTTAAATAATTTGAAGTGCTAAAGAAATTAAGAAAATTCTTAAATAACTATTTAGTTTTGTTTTAGAATTATTTCTTAACCTTCAAACATTATTCAACAGTTGTTTCATAAATGTTAACTCAATTTTTAGAATCATTTTAAAATTGAATTCAAACCCTAGAACTATTATTAAAGGAAATTGTGTATTCTTAATTACTCACATCCTCTTAGGAAGAAAAGGACCACTAAATGAAGTTTTATACTGAATGTCCATGAAGGATTGTGTTCTTTAAAAGTTATTCTTTTGTGGAACATATCAAATAAGCATCACCCCAATTTTCATACCTTGATACAAATAACTACATGTGCTTGTTAAGAATGATGTCAACTATAGAAACAACTATATATGGTAACAACAATTTCCACTACTTTGAATGATCTTGCTCAACTTGTATTGTATAAGTACTAGATGGAACTTAGCTTATTTCCTTGATATGCTCACCTAATAACTACTCCTTGATGGTGATAGAATCATGATAAACCCTAGAACACTAAACCTTATTCGTAGAACTTTTATTTATTAAGAAACATTTTCTTCAAATGTTATTCTTTCAAGAGTCATCGAAAGTAAGTAACAAACTATTCCATTAAGCTTGAACATATATAAATCTACTTAGTGTTAAGATTGTTGTCAACCCTAAAACTAACTGGGAATCTTAGCAAATAAGAATTACTTCAGCTTTGCTTATCCATAACCAACTACTTGATTGCTAGTAACAAGATACCACTTAAAAGTGTTACTTTCAAGTCTTCACCTATTGCTATACCTATCTTTTGCAATAACTCTTGTCTGAAGCTTTATTCTACTACTTTTGAAGAATTGTCAGTTAACCTAAAATCCTTAACAACCTTGTGTGTGTAATTGAACTTAAAAGTGCAACACCTCACAAGAATTCACCACAACTCAATAGTAACAAATCATCGGGGTTAGGTTACGCTTAGAGCGATGCATAGCATATCTTATGCATATCATGCTGCAGATTTCTAACACCATCCCTACCGGATGATGATTGCTATTTCAGAATTGGGATTTCTATCGTATCGAAGATCTTGACTTGCATAATCTTGCTGTCAAAAAGGCAAGTTCACTCTTGCTCATATCTATTGTTTATCTTTAGCAAATTACTTGCAAATATACCTGTGGTATTACTACTGCATTTAGAGCAAAAGTTCTGCTTTCTTAATCAATTTGATTAGTGGTTAGCAACCACGGTGGTTGTTACCCTAGGATGGTGGGCAGTGGGACCATGGTATGAGTATTGGTGGAGGTCCCACTGCAACTAGAAAGTTCACCTAGGAATTAATAACCAATGTCGCTAGTGATTCTAGCGCTGCAAATAACGGTCAACCATAAGATCTGGCATGGGACGGAGAAGTCAGTTGTACCAACTTCCTCTCGCATATCAACGTATGCACCATACCATAGCTGCATCCTGCTGGGTTGCAGTAATGGGTGGGACCCCTTAATGCCCACGCGTATCGGTGGTCTATGATGGATTGTAGGAGACTAACATGGGAGCCTGAGGTCGGAAGTCTACCAAAGTGTAGTAGACCGGCGTGGGGTATATCTACCAAGGTCAGAACTACCAAAGGATAGGAGACCGGCGTGGGTAAGTTAAATCGAGGTCAGGACTACCTAAGGGTAGGAGGCCGGCATGGATTGTGTTAATCAAGGTTGGGACTACCTACGGGTAGGAGGCCGGCGTGGATTGTTTCCGAGGTTTGAACTACAAAAGGGTGGGTGTGCGGGGTCGTGGAGGAGGACAGTGATTGGCTTGGATCATCGACTGGGCCCCACACACAAGAAGTGTGGACGAGCATGCAACTCGGATGTGCAGCAAGGCTTTGATCTCTTATGGGTACAAGTGACCACCTCTGCAGAGTGTAAGAAAGTATCTGGATACTCCCTGTTCCGGGAAGGAGCTGCGAACGCGGCAGGAAAGGAGCCCATCGAAGCTCTAATCAACCTGTGAAGGCTAACGGACATAGTTCTTCTGAATAAAAGCAACCTCTTGAAGAAATGTTTATGAAAACTTGCATTGCCAAATGACTCTTGAGTCTAAGGCTGTAGATAGTGCATAAAACACCTTATTCCTTATATGAACTTGCTGGGTAACGCTTGTTACTCACCCCACTCCCTCTTAACCCTTGCTTAGATTGGAGGCAACACCAGGGGCAATCTCGAGAGACTGAAGATAAAGATGAAGCCTTCTACCAATGACAGAACTATCAGTGGAGTCAACGACTATACTAAGCTTGCTGGAAAACTAGAATAGGAATAGAAGGGAACCAATTCCCTAATCCTAGAACCTAAGTAGGTAGGGTAGTTCTATAGTTTCTGTAACAAGCCAACTGCATTCTAGCTCTAGCCTTTTGTTAGTCTTTAGCTTTTTCTTTCTCGATTATAATCGCCAGAACTAAACCTCTACCTGTTGAGGAGATTTTGAAGATCTTTTGTATGATAAAAATTGTAATCCTATAGACATACCTTGGACCTGTGATGTTTCTGTTGTACCACTCTGATCGATGTAATACTAGTGAGACAGTGTTTCATTGGTGTTATGTTGTGACGCCCCAAAACCGGCACCTTGCAGATGATAGCAAACACGCCACAATCTACATGATGTCGCTTTGGAAACGCCCCACCAAGCGCCTCATGCACGTTGGAGCGTGCACGTGATGCGGGTGGAATCGAGTAGCAACAGTTACACAAGTTCACGATGGAACCCACAAAAGAATATATAATAACCACGAAGACTCCACGAGTCAAGAATCCAAATATACAATACAAAGATCCAAATCATACATAAAGCAAATAGCATCCGAGTAAGGACAAGAATACAAATGGGTCTAAGAGGCCTAAAGATAAACAATAGCGTCCATAACCCTGCCCAGGCCAAGCCGGAAGGGTAACCTTGCTAACGTCGTCGCTCCCATACCTGTGAAGATCGGGCCATCGGTTGCCAAAAAAGGAGGGAGAAAGAGAGAGGAAAAAGAAGAAAAACGAGGGTGAGTACCGAGGCACATACTCGCGAGACTGGAATTCAGCTGTGCTCGCCTACGGGCTATATGGTGGACTTGGCAGCAATAAAAGCACTAAACTACTGAGACACACTACAACTTTCGTCTAAATAGAATAAGATAAGTGACGAGGGTTAACTCAACAAATGTTGTAGATGAAGGACTCAGGATCGGGGAGATAGGGCGTCGGATGAACTCGAAGGTAAGGTTAGTCGAAATAGGTGTCTATCAAAAGTAAACTTGGGTGTTGAACCTGGCTTGCTTTCAATCTGGCCCACACCGTCCCCTCCTGGCCCCTATATATAGGTGGCCAGGTTTCGAGGATCGGGTAGGGTCCGATACAGATTATAATATCGACATACGGTAAGAACTCGTATCTCGACTATCATTACAATTGGGCCTAGCTTAATGGGCCTCAGGGGTACTCAACTAACAGGCTCTATTAGCTATACCCTTGTCAGTAGCCCCTGAGATTCTACCAGAATTGCCGATTCAGGTTGAATCTCTAATCTCTAAATCTTCACCTTGATCAACTCTTCGACTTCTTCATATCTTCAAATCTTTGACTTGGTCTTTCGACTTATTTTCATGATAATATTCACAAGGGGTTTTGATGAACAAGCCTGACAACTCTGACGGATCAAGAGGTCAGTTAACTGCCGGAACAGATACTTGTCACCTACTTCAAATTCAATCCCCTTGGATTTGAATTCGGGATACCGGTCAAACCCACTCTTTTGCCGCATTTAGGACTTACAAAGAATGAATCCCAGTGATTCTCAGGGTACCCAGTGCGTCCACCAGGATTTTCTTCGCGTCGTACACACGGATACATACCAGCAGAGCGCATCCATGTGCGTATACCAGGCCACACAGGACAGATCTCGGGGTCTTACCTTCGTGATAAATCACAGCATTCGAGTTTCATTGCGATAACGCAACTCAAGAATCTCATGTCGCAGTCTCTTTTGACTGATGGAATATCAAAGAATTTCGAATTAATTTCTCCCAAATAACTCCCGATGGTAGTAGTTGCTCTATATTTTGTCGACTATGTAGTCAAAATTTTATGGTCGTTGAAATGTTTAGTGGCTCGTAACCTTCTTCATCTTTACTTGATTATCTTATTTTCTATCGGGTGCGCGCTCAGCGCTCCCGATGGTAGTAGCCCCCGAGGCTATGGTTGGATACTTGTAGTCAATCATAGGCTCAAATTGATTGTCTTCTTCTTCTTTCTGCTTTTTCCTGTTTGGAAGCCCCCGAGCCCAAGGCGAGGTTTTTTCATACCTTTCGATGATACATTTTTTCCCTTTGTTATTATCGTCTGCTATGTGCAGAATTTTCCTCCCTTGTAAATATGCTTATGGGCCTTGCTATCACGGAGGCCCGTTAATATGCGCTTATAAATAAAGCACCTTTGGTGAGGGTAAAAACCCTAAACCTGATTCGTCCTCCGCCGCATCGTCTTCTTTTCCATCTAGGGTTTTTCTTCCCACTTTTCCATATGGCTGATGCAGATGGGTCCCGTCTAGACCTTGGCCCTCCGATGGTGCCGCGGGGTCGCGGCCGCCCTCGTGGCAACAAAAACAAGATAGCTCCAACTGTTGTAGGATCATCGGCATCCGCTCCGGCGAAGCGTCGCCCCGGCCGCCCACCTGGTAGTAAGAATAAGCCAAAGGTGACTGGCGCTGCCCCATGTCCAAGCGCTCCTCCTCCTGATGCTTCTCCTGCTTCCCCCATAATTTTTTCTTTCTTTTGCATCGCCAACGCGCAGTGCCGCGAGATTCAGCGCTTGCCACTGAATTTTACCAAGTTCATGGATGGGCGAGAACTGCGAGAAGCGGTTCTTCGTGAACAATCTGGTGGACGAACTCCATACGAAGTGGAGGTTTGGTATGACGGCTCCGGCGAGCAATATTTCAAGGGCGGCTGGTCGCAGTTTGCAGAAGACCATGACCTCCACCAAGGCTTCTTCATGACCTTCAACTTCCATATCGGCACGTCAAAGTTCGACGTGAAAATCTACGACGGCACCCAGTGCCAGAAGGAGTATGAAGCTGAAGTTCACTTCCATTAGAATCTTCTTTATGTAATCTCTTTTCTTAGTTGCCTTGCTGTCGTGCTATCTGTAATAAATACTCTTACTTGGCTTTGATGTTTTGTAATAGACCATGGGAACAAATCGTTGTTCCGAGGCATGCTTTATATTTATCGGGTTCTTATGAACCAATTATATTACTCTGAAGAATATTGGGTTGTCTGCACAACTTAGTAGTGTAAAAGATCTTCACATCGCGATAAAACTTTCTTTCGTACGACCCGAGGGTTGAAGCCCCCGAGCGGAAAAGTAAGATTTTTGTACAATTTGTCGAGTTCAACCCAAGGAACCCGGCCTATGGCCTCATGTTCTGGGTTCAGAGGGTGAACTCGAGTTTACTGACACCACTAGACTTCCTTTATGCGTAAAAACATCATAGCTGCTCCGCATTCCATGTGTTACTCTCGTCTTTTCCTATCTTCTTGTCTTGTAGTCGATAAGCTCCTCCTGGTATCACTTCTGTGACGATGTAAGGTCCCACCCATGGGGACTCTAGTTTGCCGTGGCTGTCCTGCCTAAGTCGTAAGACTAGATCTTCTACCACAAAGGATCGTGGTCGAACTCGACTACTATGGTAGTTCCGCAGGCTCTGTTGATACTGCGTGGCTCTTTCTAATGCTTTATCTCTTGCTTCATCTAGTGCATCGACGTGGTCCTGCAATGCTTTTGTTGATGTTGCTTCATCGTATGCCGTCACTCTTGGAGCTTCATGTGTAACTTCAACTGGAAGCACGGCTTCTGCGCCATGGACCAGAAAGAAAGGAGTTTCTTGAGTAGCTGCGTTAGGCGTGGTTCTTAAACTCCAGAGAACGGAGGGTAATTCATCTACCCAAGCGCTCTTGGCTTTCTCGAGAGGTGCTAAGAGCCTCTTTTTTATCCCATTGCATATTAGGCCATTGGCTTTTTCGACTTGCCCATTTGTCTTCGGGTGTGCTACAGAGGCGAATTTGAGCTTGATTCCCAATCTTTCGCAGTAACTCTTGAATTCCTTTTAAGTGAAGTTTGTCCCGTTATCTGTGATGATGCTATATGGTACACCGAAGCAGAATACTATTGACTTGATGAAATTGATTGCTGCTATCGAATCTTGAGTTGTTACCGGGGCTGCCTCCACCCATTTGGTAAATTTATCGACTGCTACTAGCATATAAACATGCCCTCCTGGCCAGGATTTGTGCAGCTTCCCTACCATATCGAAGCCCCATTGTGCAAAGGGCTAGGATAATGGTATTGGTTGTAACTCTGCCACTGGCGCGTGCGGTCGAGATGCAAATCTTTGACATGCTTCACACTTCCGAACTATATCTTTCGCGTCTTCAATGGCTGTTAGCCAATAGAATCCTGCTCGGAATGCTTTTGCCGCTATGGCCCTGCTGCTAGCATGGTGGCCACACACTCTGGCGTGTATATCTTTTAATATTACTTGTCCTTCTTGAGGTGTTACGCAACGCTGCAAAACGCCAGTTATGCTCTCCTTGTATAATTTCCCCTGCAACACAACAAATGCCATTGATCGTCGAGTTATTCTCTTGGCTTCCACTGCATCTTCTGGTAATTGTTTATTTGTCATGTACGCGAGATACAGCTGCATCCAGGTTTCTTCTATCATCATGACCTCTTTGGGTTCTGGCGCAGCCCCCGAGCCTGCTGTAGTAGTCGAACTTTTGACGCCTTTTATCGACCTTTCCACTATTTCTTCCCAAAAGACTCCAGATGGCACGGGCAAACACTGTGACCCGATATTTGCTAAATTGTCAGCTTCCTCATTGCTATTTCTGCTGATGTGTGAGACTTCGCATCCATCGAATGTTCCTTCTAGATAGTGATATAGATTCTTGTAGGCCATCATATTATCATTGATTGTGTCGCACCTGTTCATAACTTGTTGGACGACAAGGTTTGAATCCCTGAATATTTTTAGATGAGTTGCTCCACATGCTTTGGCCATCTTCATTCCATGCAACAAAGCCTCATACTCTGCTTCATTTTTGGAGGCCTGCGGGAAACTCATCCTTAAAACGTACTTCAATTTGTCGCCATGCGGCGATATCAATACTACTCCTGCGCCTGCGCCTTGGACTTTCTTAGAACCGTCGAAGTACATTGTCCAGACACTCGATAAATCTAGGGGTCCCGTGCTCTGCAGCTCCAGCCACTCTGCTGTGAAATCTGGCAAGATTTGCGACTTGATCGCTTTCCTTTTTTCGTACGTGATGCCCATGGGAGATAATTCGATTCCCCACAAAGAGACACGCCCTATTGCCGAAGGATTGTTCAATATATTCGATAGTGGCGCTTCATTAACCACTATGATTGGGTGCACTGCAAAGTACTGTCGCAATTTTTGTTCTGTTGTGAAGACACTATATGCTAGCTTTTGATAATGCGGGTACCTCTGTTTCGTCAGAGATAATACTTCACTGATGAAATATACCGGCCTCTGGACACCGTGGGCTTTTCCTTCTTCACTTCTTTCGACTACTAATACTGTACTCACCACCTGATGGGTCGCAGCGATGTAAAGTAGTAGTGGCTCTTTTTCTTTTGGTGCGACCAGCACTGGTGGCGTGGAGAGCACTTTTTTCAGGTGCGCAAAAGCTGCGTCTGCTTCTTTTGTCCATTCGAATTTATCATCTGACTTCTTCATAAGTGCATAGAAAGGAAACGCCTTTTCTCCCAATCGAGCGATGAAGCGACTTAGAGCCGCGACGCGTCCTGCGAGTTTCTATACATCATGTAGTTTCGTGGGTTTCCCCATTGTCAAAATTGCTTGGATCTTCTCTGGATTCGCCTCTATTCCTCGTGCTGACACCAGGAACCCTAGGAGTTGTCCTGCCGATACGCCGAAGGAACACTTTGTCGGGTTAAGCTTAAGTTTGTACCTGCTCAGGTTGTCGAAGGTTTCTGCCAAGTCGCTGATTAGGGATTCCTCCTCTCTTATGGTGATGACTACATCGTCAATGTAGACTTGGATGTTGCATCCTATTTGGCTCCCGAGGCAATTTTGCATCATCCGTTGATAAGTTGCTCCTGCATTTTTAGGCCGAATGGCATTACTTGATAGCA
This sequence comes from Dactylis glomerata, assembly GCA_007115705.1. Classification (NCBI taxonomy): domain Eukaryota; kingdom Viridiplantae; phylum Streptophyta; class Magnoliopsida; order Poales; family Poaceae; genus Dactylis; species Dactylis glomerata. Next base: position 5,503,608 of record QXEO01000270.1, read on the forward strand.
AAATACCCCATATGGTGTGATGAAGGCTGTCTTTTCTTCGTCTTCTTTTTTCAACTTGATCTGGTTGTAACCAGAATATGCGTCCAAAAAGGAAAGCCTTGCGCATATCGCCGTCGAGTCAATTATCTGGTCGATGCGGGGTAGAGGGAAGGGATCCTTTGGACAATGCGTATTGAGAGATGTGTAATCGACACACACTCTTTGTACGTCTGTGTTCTTCTTGGGTACAATGACTGGATTGGATACCCAACTTGAGGTTTTTATTTCTCTGATAAATCCGGCGTTTTCTAGTCTGTGCAATTCTGATGCTATCGCCTTCCTTTTGGGTTCATCAAATCGTCGCAATGGTTGCTTGACTGGCTTTGCCTTAGGATCTACATTTAACGCGTGCTCGACGAGTTCCCTGGGAACCCCTGGCATGTCTGAAGGACACCAGGCGAAGATTTCCCAGCGCTCACGGAGGAACTCGACAAGCGCGCTTTCCTATGTGGGATCTAAGTTCACCGCGATTGATGTTGTCTTGTTTAGGTCTGCAGGGTGGACCTGGATCTTCTTCGAGTCCTGAGTTGTGTCGAAAGCCTGATCTGGCAGGGATCGTCCAACATCGGGTAGCACATTATGATCGGTTTCCCCTTTCAGCCTCTCATATTCTGCTGTCATGCCGAAGGTTTGCGCCATTCTACTGAATTCTTTGTCGCAAGTGTTGGCTACTTCGAAGCTCCGTTGCATTGTAATTGTTTCTTTGGGTCCTGGAATTTTCAACGTTAGATACGCGTAGTGAGGTACTGTCATGAACTTTGCAAATGCTGGGCGCCCTAGAATTGCGTGGTACTGTGATGGCCAATCCATGACTTCGAATTCCAACTTCTCCCTGCGATAGTTGCTGCTACTTCCGAAGCAGACGTCGAGTTCTAGTTTTCGCAGGGGGTAATTTGCAGCTCCTGGTACTATTCCATGGAAACAACAATCTGTTGGCTTCAGGCTTGTCAGTGATATACACATTGCCTTCAGGGTTCTAGCATATATTAGGTTTATGCCACTTCCTGCATCCATAAACACTCTCCCGATGTCGTATCCTGCTATTTGCGCCTTTAACACCATTGGCGAGTGGCCCGGCCTAGGAACTTTCCTTGGGTGGTCTGCTCTGCTGAACTTAACTGGTTGGTCTGACCACCGCAGGTATTCAGTGGTGGCTGGTGGCGATGTTATTGCTAGGTTTACTTGCCTGGATATGCTCTTTCGCTCTTTCTTTGACTTAGGCACCAGTTGAATCATTGCTGATATGTAAACTTTTGACTCTAGGTGTCTCGCTAGCCTTTGTACCTGATATCCTTGACTTGTGTTTTCTCCTTGCCATCCCCATTGGCTTGAGCCCATGGAGCTTTGTAGCCTTAGGAACGTTCTACAATCCTTCATCTGGTGATTTGAGATTCTTTTTCCATCAAGATATGCGTAGTGGATTCGACAAGGTCCGTATAGCATATCCTCGGCCGACGGGCCGGAGTATCTTGGTTTTTCTACTCCTTTTGCCTAAAACCTCATGTTTTCATATCCTTTCTCTTCTTCTGCTCCGTAACCTGTGGCTACCTGATTTCGCCTTCCTTGGTTATCCTTGCTGTGGTGTCGTCTCCTCTGTCTACTTGTTCTGTCGACTTCTGGTGAACGTCCTCTTTTGTTATTATATGTGTCCTCTCCATCAGCGAATTTGTTGGCTTCTTCCATTAGCTCGGCTACTGTCGCTGGTCTCGTTCTTCCTATTTCTTCCACGAGATCTGAGCGACGAAGTCCGGCTGAAAAAGCGTCTATTGCTCGTTCGTCAGAGGCGTCCTCTGCTGAGTTTTTGATTACACTCCATCATTGTATAGAAGAACATAGAGTTTCGCCTTTCCTTTGCACACACGCTTTGACTTCCTCTAGTGATGCTGGGCGCTTGTATGTTGAACGGAAATTTCTTGCGAATTGGCTTTCGAGTTCTCCCCAACTTCCAATGGACTCATTGGGTAGGGTATTCAACCAGGACCGTGCTGCGCCGGTGAGGTGTAGCTGCAAACTTTGCATTGCAGTCGCTTTTGTTCCCCCTAATATCTGTACTGCTTGCAGATAATCCGATAACCATAGGATAGGCTCTTGCGACCCATCATATTTTTGCTGGTCATGTGGTAACTTGAATCCTTTGGGTACCCGCGTTTTGCGAACCCTGCGGGTAAAGCACAACGCGCCCATCTCTTTTTCATCGTCTTCATAATTTTCTTCCCTCTAGGCGTGGCGTGATTTATTTACTCGAGCATGTGCTATTATATTTCTTGCGTCCTCTCTCCTTTTTTATCACCTTTCCTCTTCTGATGACTCGCTAGACTCGTTTCGTGTGATATTGTGTTTGAACTTCTCCTTTCGCCTTCCTTTGTAGTTTGTCGACTTTGTCTCTGGACCTTTTCCCCTGATCTTGTCTTCTACTATCCCGAGGCTTCGTATTGTGGCTTGGTGCATGTCTTCCCGCGGATCTCCGGGTTCAGGCCACGTGGTTAGTAAATATGCTTGTGCTGCTATCAGCGCTGCTTCCGATGTTTCTTGCATGAAGTCTTCTTCCTCCTTTTCTGGCTGTGGAGTAATACTCCTCGAATATCTTTCCTATCTACTTTGCGCTGCTGCCCCTCTATTGTAATTTGGGTCTCCGCGCCTTTCCCTGCTGTACTCTGAATCCTCGCTATAATCATCCCAATACTCTCCTTTTGACATGCTGTTGTTATCTTGAAAGAACATGTCTCTTTCCTCTCTAAGTTTCTTCTTATGCTGGTGCAATGCGTACTGATATCCCATTAAAACTTCTCTTCTCGATCCTTCGGGTACTTCTGTGCCATGATTTACAGCTGACATAATGATTCGCCACTCTCCAGCTGAGACATGAACCTTCTCTTTCTCCCTTTTCTTGCACTCCTTTACCTTGTCGACTTGCTTGTCGACCCCTTCGTTGTTGTTTTCTTCCTCTGCTTCAGTGATAATGACGCATAACTGGTGTATTCTTTTGGAGACGCCACTACTTCCAGCGGTGAAGTCCCTTGTACTGTTGTGCGTTTTGCACGTTGTTTCTTCCAAGTCAAATTTTTCCCGAATATTGTCGCCTTCTGTGGTTTTTGCTTCTCCTAGGCTGACCGGCGAGTTCACCTTGCTGGAAGAGCCTTCCGATGATTCCAGCATTACCACTGTTTCGGGCTTACTTGCCGACGGATCTGGTTTCGTCGAATCCGAGAGGCGAGATGAACCCGATGGCCCAATGAAGATGCTTAGACTTCCGATTGTCAACTCCTTCTCTTGATTTTCATCGACTTCTGCACTGCTGTTTGCTAAAAGTGAAAAAGCCGTCGAATTCATGATTCCAATGCCCAGAGTCCCCACGGTCGGCGCCAATTGACGAGGGTTAACTCGACAAATGTCCTAGATGAAGGACTCAGGATCGGGGAGATAGGGTGTCGGATGAACTCGAAGGTAAGGTTAGTCGAAATAGGTGTCTATCGAAAGTAAACTTGGGTGTTGAACCTGGCTTGCTTTCAATCTGGCCCACACCGTCCCCTCCTAGCCCATATATATAGGTGGCCAGGTCTCGAGGATCGGGTAGGGTCCGATATAGATTACAATATTGACATACGGTAAGAACTCGTATCTCGACTATCATTACAATTGGGCCTAGCTTAACGGGCCTAGGGGTACTCAACTAACGGGCTCTATTAGCTATACCCTTGTCAATAAGAGAGCCCATAAAAGTAACCAAGTAGATACTAACACCAAACATAACCCAGCCGATGAATCACCTCCTCGTGACCCAAATGAAGAAGTGAATATCAAAGGCACTCACACGGTTACCAAGTTTTATCGCAGGTTTATTGTTGTAGTTGTGCGTGGACACGGCTTTTCGAAAAGATTTAACCCTGCAGGGGTGCCCAAATGTACCCAAACGCACGATCACCCCTTAGTGCCAAGCTAATTAGCACACTTCCGACGGTGTGCCTGCAGGAGGTCACGACTCGCACTCTCCTTCACTATAAACAAGTCCAGGAAGCCACCTAACTATGTTTAACCCGAATCGAGAGTCCGGCCGAATCTCCGAGACGGACCTAGCTGTTGCGGAGACGGCTTCCGAGGCCCGGCTCCACCCACGAGAGACGACCCTCTTCGGCATGTGATAAATGCTCATGTCGCATAACCTATGCGTGCATGCAAAAAACAAACAAGGGGTTACAAGGCACCCACGGCTTCCCCCAAAGTAAATCGGACCATAAGATAAAAGAGCTGCATGCACGCAAGAACCAAATGGAAAACCTCAAACTAGTTGTGGCCACTGGACAAGTGTGTAGATTCCAGCAGTGATCGAGGGGAGGCCCGTAAATGTACCCACGCTTGGTTAGAGCGCCCAGTCTCAGAACAGTTCATGCGATCTCGGGGTCTTAGGGGACACAAGTGAGCCATCGTAAAACTGGCAAAAAGACTCACTGATGCCTCTGCTTAATTCAATTTTAAGTATTAACAATAAAGTAAACCATGAGTATCTCCAACAACATGTATCCATAAAATAGAGCATGTGATAACTTCCCAACCCAATAAGAGAAAACAACTCCAACAACCTAAAGATGCCTACGACTCGCAAGGCCAACTCGAACAACAAGCACACGGGTATTAGGATGTATGGAAGGTTCTATGGCTTTGCTTTGGATAAACAGGTGGATAGGACATGTGACTCGAAGAAAAGCATCGCGAGACAAGGCTAGAATATAGAGCTAGCGAGAGCAAAATTGTTAAATCGGTAGAGAGAAAAGGGCTCGCCTATAAAACATTGTTGAAAGCTTCTGAAGAACTTGTCGTTGCTCACATCACCACGAAACGTCCTATCCGGGAAGAAGCAAATCTCTACAACAAACAACGGATGCAACACTTACTACTACGGCAAAAGAATCGGCATGAGCATGTGAAACATGTATGCATGACATAGCAATTATGATGCAATGCAACTTATCCAAATTAAGCGGAATCGGAATTCCGACACACACATATGGTTCAACTTATTTTACTACATGACATTTTAAATGTTGATTAGCATGAAAAGGACAAGATATGGGTGAGCTACGCAATATTAAATGAAGCAGGAAAGCATTATAAGCATTTCCAAATACTCCATATCTTACTTATTATGCGAGATGCAAACTATCATGGCACGACATGGTGTGAGATGCAAATAGGTATATGGATATCATATTCTGATTCTATGCAATTTTCTGAACAAGTTTCATATAAAATACTTTCAATTTCGAATCACAGATTAAAAGATATGAATTTAGCAAGAATAACATATTTGCAGGAATTTTGTGAAAAACAAAAACAGAAAAACTGGGATGGGTCGGACCTGAGATGATGAGGCGATAGATAGAAGCTATCGCGTAGCGGCGACAGACAGACAGAGAAGTTCTCATGGGCCGAGGCCCAGTTGGCGCTGGATCTGAATAGCAAAAAGAAATAAAAAGGGTAGGTTTTAATATGCGCCGGAGAGAATTTGATCCCTGGACCTGATGATGGGCAAACAGGGGTTCAAACCACTACACTACTGAACTAGATCTGAAGATAGAATGAAACCAAAGTTTAGAGTGTCGCGATACGGGAAGATAGCCTGACGAAACTGAATCTCGAACGGTGTTGTCGAGCTTGGTGCAGACGGAAGCAGAGTCGAGGAGGAGCGCGTCTAGGGACGGGACTTGGGTCTGGGCGCCGGAGGTTGCAGATGAGGTAGCCGGAGCACCGTGGTGTAGTATCATGGACGGAGGAAGGAGATGCGGGACCTGTATGTGAGCTTGAGCTCGAGCTCGTTCATGGCGAGCAAGGTACATAAGAAGTGATGGTCAGCGACGGTTACCAAAAAATGATGGGATAGGGAGGGAAGCTCACCCAGAAGACGTGGGGGTGGTCGGGAAGGCCAGAGGTTCACCGGAGATGACGAATTGCAGCGGCGACCAACGGCCGGCTGCGAGGAAGATGACGACGATTCGAAGGACTGAAGGCCTCCTGGCAGGAGCGACTCGACGGGGATGATGAGGGAGCCGATGCGCAGCTTCTGGTACCCTCGGCCGGATGCGGGAGCGACCACGACGACGGCTCGATGGAGAGGTGCTGACGGTGGTGCTCGGGAGCTTGTAGAACAGAAGAAAACAAAGGGGAGAGGGGGACTGGAGGGGATCTGGCTGCGGCGTTATTTTGGAGGAACGCTAGGGTTTCCAGGAGGAATCCAAGGTACCGGAGATAAGGAGAGGAGAGGGCTCACGCACTCGGCATGGGTGGGGAAAAAGGTGCAGAAGGGGTCACGCGAAAGGCGTGCTTGGTTGGAGAAGAGGACCAGGTGGAGAGCTGGGGTTCGGCTGGAGCAGTTAAAGCTAGATGGTCTCCTTCTCTCTTCCTTTGATTTTCTCCTCTTCTTTTATTTCCCTGTAGCATATATTTTAGGGGAAAACGAGACAGCGGTTTGAAAAGATTTGCACACAGATTTTCAAAACTTGATTTGATTAAAATAATAATAATTTTCAAATAGTTTTTGTTTCAATCTAAAACAAGAAAACAGACAAGAGAGTTTATTATAAACCATACGAGATAAAGGAAGGGTTTAACAAAAATAAATTTGGTTTTATCAAAAGCATGCAAGGTGATCGATGCAGGATGATGTAAAGATGACGCAAAAAAGAAAATAACAAGCAATTCTAATATTGGGGATTTTCCGGGTCGTTACAATCGACACCACTAACAAGGGATCTCGCCCCGAGATCCACGATAAGGTGGGGAAGGAGTTGGGTAAACTATCGGATCTTCTTGCGGCATGTCAAACTCTGTGACACCACTAACAAGAGGTTTCTTGTCGACACCACCAACAAGGGATGCTTGCTCACGTTGACGATGATGAACTTGAGAAGAACAGGCCTAATAGGATAAAGGCAAGAAATCGTCCACCCACGTGGGAACCTAAACTCAGAGAAGTCGATGGGAGAGAAGAATCAAAACTCGCAAAGGTAAGAGGAGAGAAGCATAGAGATAAGGAGAAAAATGCAGACTACTTAGATCTATCCAACTCATTTTTAACAAAATAGTTTTGATACTAGACTTAACAACGTCCGTTAGCAAGGTTAACCTACAGGCAGACTGGACCAGTGGGTATCGACAAAACCTGGGCTCTGATACCACTTGTGATGCCCCAAAACCGGCACCTTGGAGATGATAGCAAACACGCCACAATCTACATGATGTCGCTTTGGAAACGCACCACCAAGCGCCTCGTGCACGTTGGAGCGTGCACGTGATGCGGGTGGAATCGAGTAGCAACAGTTACACAAGTTCACGATGGAACCCACAAAAGAATATATAATAACCACGAAGACTCCACAAGTCAAGAATCCAAATAGACAATACAAACATCCAAATCATACATAAAGCAAATAGCATCCGAGTAAGGACAAGAATACAAATGGGCCTAAGAGGCCTGAAGATAAACAATAGCGTCCATAACCCTGCCCAGGCCAAGCCGGAAGGGTAACCTTGCTAACGTCGTCGCTCCCATACCTGTGAAGATCGGGCCATCAGTTGCCGAAAAAGGAGGGAGAAAGAGAGAGGAAAAAGAAGAAAAATGAGGGTGAGTACCGAGGCACGTACTCGCGAGACTGGAATTCAGCCGTGCTCGCCTACGGGCTATATGGTGGACTTGGCGGCAATAAAAGCACTAAACTACTGAGACACACTACAACTTTCGTCTAAATAGAATAAGATAAGAGAGCCCATAAAAGTAACCAAGTAGATACTAACACCAAACATAACCCAGTCGATGAATCACCTCCTCGTGACCCAAACAAAGAAGTCAATATCAAAGGCACTCACACGGTTACCAAGTTTTATCGCAGGTTTATTGTTGTAGTTGTGCTAGCTTACTACACAAGTTTATTAGTATTGAAATAGCAGGTGCAAGTTGTTCTATGATCGAGTAGTACAGCTCCAAGTCGTCCATAACCGCGGACACGGCTTATCGAAAAGATTTAACCCTGCAGGGGTGCCCAAATGTACCCAAACGCACAATCACCCCTTAGTGCCAAGCTAAATAGCACACTTCCGATGGTGTGCCTGCAGGAGGTCACGACTCGCACTCTCCTTCACTACAAACAAGTCCAGAAAGCCACCTAACTAAGTTTAACCCGAATCGAGAGTCTGGCCGAATCTCCGAGACGGACCTAGCTGTTGCGGAGACGGCTTCTGAGGCCCGGCTCCACCCACGAGAGATGACCCTCTTCGGCATGTGATAAACGCTCGTGTCACATAACCTATGCGTGCATGCAGAAAACAAACAAGGGGTTACAAGGCACCCACGGCTTCCCCCAAAGTAAATCAGACCATAAGATACAAGAGCTGCATGCACGCAAGAACCAAATGGAAAACCTCAAACTAGTTGTGGCCACTGGACAAGTGTGTAGATTCCGGCAGTGATCGAGGGGAGGCCCGTAAATGTACCCACGCTTGGTTAGAGCGCTCAGTCTCAGAACAGTTCATGTGATCTCGGGGTCCTAGGGGACACAAGTGAGCCGTCGTAAAACTGGCAAAAAGACTCACCGATGCCTCTGCTTAATTCAATTTTAAGTATTAACAATAAAGTAAACCATGAGTATCTCCAACAACATGTATCCATGATGATGAGGACATCCCTATTAGACCACCATTATGTCCTACTCCTTTTGATGAAGATGTTGCTGCGAAGAAGTCCAATGAGATTAGGATTGGACCAATTACAAGAGCACGTGCAAAGCTATTGGAACAACAGGTGAACTCACTCTTAGTTGAACCTGATATTTTATTTAATGAGAACTTTATACTGCCTAAGTCTATGCATCTATGTATGATCAGGTTTGTTGATAACACGAGCGTTGCACGAGGAGGAGATGAGTCACAGCAAGAAGAGCCAGACTTGATGATCAAGTGCGCGAGGGAGGAGAGGGAGGCAGGCGCACCACGAGATCACCAGAACATCAAGACGACATGAGAGAGTCCGTGATGGCGCACTAGGACAGCCTACGACACGATGTCTACATGTCTAAGGCGCGCCACACTCATGGCCTGCGTGCCAAATTAGGCCGAACCCATGTATGGGTCGGTATGTACTCGTTTGAGTCGAATCGAGTCAGTTTGGGCCCAAACCAGGTTGGTTTTGGGCCAGGTCCATGCTGAGGACGCCCCAGCCTCCCTTAAGTAGCCAGGGGCGCCCCCTCAATTCGCTTAGACCACGTTTAAACAAAACCCTAGTTTCTAGACAGAACCAAGTGTTCCTCTAAAATTATTCGCACCAATTCGTATCGATCTGGTGTTTGTTCTTCTGAAAGTCTGAGTGTAATCTGCTGTTCCATTCAGAATTAGTATATTGCATCACCACTTCGTGGTCGGCGGCTACGTGCACAAGCGTGTGACGTTGCGAATATCCAAAGGGTTGAGAGCTGTTGCGCTGGCAGCAGGGATTAGCCAGAGAGTTTACAGCAACACTCGAGTTATCTTCATCACCATCTACATTGCGCTCGCTGAGAAGATCGGGACACCACTTATCATCTTGGTATCAGATTCCAGCGTTTACTCGGTGAGCATCCACAAATTCATCCCCGTAGATTCATTTTTGTTTTCGTCCTATACAAAAAAAGCCACAAAAAAAATTAGGGTTCTTAGTTTCTCCATTTGGTTTATATGAGTGGTTAGTCATGCCATTTGGTTTAACTAATGCACCTAGTACCTTCATGAGATTAATGAACCATGTTTTGCGAAATTTTATTGGCAAGTTTGTGGTTGTGTATTTTGATGATATATTAATCTACAGCCGCAATGAATCTGACCATAGTGATCATATTAGACAAGTTTTGCAAGTGTTGCGTGATTCTTGGCTTTATGGTAATCTTGAAAAGTGCACATTTTGCAAAGATAAGGTCATCTTCCTTGGATATGTTGTTTCTAAAAATGGAGTAGAAGTTGATGCATCTAAAATTGACGCTATTCAAATTGGCCTACTCCCATGAATGTTAGTCAAGTACGAAGTTTTCATGGTCTTGCTGGTTTTTATCGCCATTTTGTGAAAGACTTTAGTACTATTGCTGCACCTTTAAATGAGTTAACTAAAAAAGGTGTTGAATTTGTATGGGGCGTAGCCCAAGATCATGCTTTTGATGAACTGAAACGTTTATTAACTTCTGCACCTTTGCTTGCACTACCAGATTTTAATAAGCAATTTGAGATTGAATGTGATGCTAGTGGCATTGGTATTGGTGGTGTGTTGATGCAAGAGGGTCGGCCTATTGCCTACTTTTCTGAAAAACTTTGTGGTGCGAGGTTGAACTATCCTGTTTATGACAAAGAATTGTATGCGCTTGTTAGAGTTCTTGAGGTTTGGCAACATTATTTGTGGCCAAAAGAATTTATCATACATTCTGATCATGAAGCTTTGAAATATCTGAAAGCTCAATCTAATTTGCATAGGCGTCTTGCTAAGTGGGTTGAGTTTATTGAGTCTTTTCCTTACATAATTAAACATAAAAAGGGTAAAGACAATGTGGTTGTTGATGCTCTATCTAGGAAGAACATGTTGTTGACACAATTAGACATTAAGGTTCCTGGTTTAGAGAGCTTGTGTGATTTATATGCTACTGATCATGATTTTTCAGCGCCATATAGCATGTGTACTGGTGGGAAAGCATGGGATAAATATCACATCCATGATGGGTTTTGTTTCGTGCTAACAAACTATGTGTTCCAGAATCGTCTGTGCGTTTGCTATTGTTGCAGGAATCACATGCCAGCGGTTTGACGGGTCACTTTGGGCGTGAGAAGCCGCTACTCATGCTCGCTGATCACTTTTATTGGCCTAGGATGAGGCGTGATGTGGATAGGTTCGTTAAGCACTGCATTACATGCAACAAGTCGAAGTCCAAGCTGAAGCCTCACGGTTTGTATACTCCATTACCTGCACCTACTACACCATGGGAGGACATTAGCATGGATTTTGTATTAGGTTTGCCTAGGACTAAAAGAGGCCATGATTCTATATTTGTGGTAGTGGACAGATTTTCTAAAATGGCTCATTTTATTGCCTGCCACAAAAGCGACGATGCGTCGCATATTGCTAACCTGTTTTTCAGGGACATTGTATGTTTGCATGGAGTACCCAAGACAATTGTCTCTGATCGTGATGTGAAGTTTATGAGCTACTTCTGGAAGACTCTTTGGGGAAAGCTGGGCACAAAGTTACTTTTCAGCACCACATGTCATCCCCAAACTGATGGTCAAACGGAGGTGGTAAATCGCACACTTTCAACAGTGCTGCGATGCCTGATCAAGAAGAACCTGCGTGAGTGGGAAGATTGTTTGCCGCATGCGGAGTTTGCATATAACAGGGCGGTTCACTCTACCATGCAGCTATGTCCTTTTGAGGTGGTCTATGGTTTCAAACCCATTACGCCACTTGATTTGTTGCCTCTTCCTATTCAAGAGCGAGTCAATATGGAGGCATCAAAGAGGGCAGATTTTGTGAGGAAGATACATGTGAAGACTAAAGAGGCTATTGAGAAGAAAGGCAAGTATACTGCAGATCGTGCAAACAAGAAGCGGAAGGAGGTATTGTTTCAGCCCGGTGATATGGTTTGGGTTCACTTTCACAAGGATAGATTTCCACAGCTACGTAAGTCCAAGTTGCTGCCCCGTGGTGCTGGTCCTTACAAGGTTCTTGCCAAGATCAATGATAATGCCTACAAGATAGATCTTCCTACAGCTGAGTATGGCATCAGCAATAGTTTCAACGTTGCTGATTTGATACCGTATGAAGGTGAAGACCTTGCAGCGTCGAGGTCGACGCTTTTCGACGGGGGGGGGGGTGATGAGGACATCCCTATTACACCACTATTATCTCCTACTCCTTTTGATGAAGATGTTGCTGCAAAGAAGTCCAATGAGATTAGGATTGGACCAATTACAAGAGCACGTGCAAAGCTATTGGAACAACAGGTGAACTCACTCTTAGTTGAACCTGATCTTTTATTTAATGAGAACTTTATACTGCCTAAGTCTATGCATCTATGTATGATCAGGTTTGTTGATAACATGAGCGTTGCATGAGGAGGAGATGAGTCGCAGCAAGAAGAGCCAGACTTGATGATCAAGTGCGCGAGGGAGGAGAGGGAGGCAGGCGCACCACGAGATCACCAGAACGTCAAGACGACATGAGAGAGTCCGTGATGGCGCACTAGGACAGCCTACGACACGATATCTACACGTCTAAGGCGCGCCACACTCATGGCCTGCGTGCCAAATTAGGCCGAACCCATGTATGGGTCGGTATGTACTCGTTTGAGTCGAACCGAGTCAGTTTGGGCCCAAACCAGGTTGGTTTTGGGCCAGGTCTATGCTGAGGACGCCCCAGCCTCCCTTAAGTAGCCAGGGGCGCCCCCTCAAGTCGCCTAGACCACGTTTAAACAAAACCCTAGTTTCTAGACAGAACCAAGTGTTCCTCTTAAATTATTCGCACCAATTCGTATCGATCTGGTGTTTGTTCTTCTGAAAGTCTGAGTGTAATCTGCTGTTCCATTGGGAATTAGTATATTGCATCATCGCTTCGTGGTCGGCGGCTACGTGCGCAAGCGTGTGACGTTGCGAATATCCAAAGGGTTGAGAGCTGTTGCGCTGGCAGCAGGGATTAGCCGGAGAGTTTACAGCGACACTCGAGTTATCTTCATCACCATCATCGCATCTACATCGCGCTCGCTGAGAAGATCGGGACACGCCTTATCACATAAAATAGAGCATGTGATAACTTCCCAACCCAATAAGATAAAACAACTCCAACAACCTGAAGATGCCTACGACTTGCAAGGCCAACTCGAACAACAAGCACATGGGTATTAGGATGTATGGAAAGTTCTATGGCTTTGCTTTGGATAAACAGGTGGATAGGACATGTGACTCGAAGAAAAGCATCGCGACACAAGGCTAGAATATAGAGCTAGCGAGAGCAAAATTGTTAAATTGGTAGAGAGAAAAGCGCTCGCCTGTAAAACATTGTTGAAAGCTTCTGAAGAACTTGTCGTTGCTCACATCACCACGAAATGTTCTATCCGAGAAGAAGCAAATCACTACAACAAACAACGGATGCAACACTTACTACTACGGCAAAAGAATCGGCATGAGCATGTGAAACATGTATGCATGACATAGCAATTATGATGCAATGCAACTTATCCAAATTAAGCGGACTCAGAATTCTGACACACACATATGGTTCAAGTTATTTTACTACACGACATTTTAAATGTTGATTAGCATGAAAAGGACAAGATATGGGTGAGCTACACAATATTAAATGAAGCGGGAAAGCATTATAAGCATTTCCAAATACTCCATATCTTACTTATTATGCGAGATGCAAACTATCATGGCATGACATGATGCGAGATGCAAATAGGTATATGGATGTCATATTCAGATTCTATGCAATTTTCTGAACAAGTTTCATATAAAATACTTTCTATTTCGAATTACGGATTAAAAGATATGAATTTAGCAAGAATAACATATCTGCAGGAATTTTGTGAAAAACGAAAACAGAAAAACTGGGATGGGTCGGACCTGAGACGATGAGGCAACAGATAGAAGCTGTCGCGCAGCGGCGACAGACAGACAGAGAAGTTCTCATGGGCCGAGGCCCAGTTGGCGCCGGATCTGAACAGCAAAAAGAAATAAAAAGGGCAGGTTTTAATATGCGCCGGAGAGAATTCGATCCCTGGACCTGATGATGGGCAAACAAGGGTTCAAACCACTACACTACTGAACTAGATCTGAAGATAGAATGAAACCAAAGTATAGAGTGTCGCCATATGGGAAGATAGCCTGATGAAACTGAATCTCGAACAGTGTTGTCGAGCTTGGTGCAGACAGAAGCAGAGTCGAGGAGGAGCGCGTCTAGGGACGGGACTTGGGTCTGGGCGCCGGAGGTTGCAGATGAGGTAGCCGGAGCGCCGTGGTGCAGTATCGTGGACGGAGGAAGGAGATGCGGGACCTGTATGTGAGCTCGAGCTCGAGCTCGTTCATGGCGAGCAAGGTACATAAGAAGTGATGGTCAGCGACGGTTACCAGAAAACGACGGGAAAATGATGGGATAGGGAGGGAATCTCACCCAGAAGACGTGGGGGTGGTCGGGAAGGACAGAGGTGAAGGGTTTTGCAGCATAGTAAATAAAAAAAATCCTACGGATGCAAACAAGAAAGCCAAGATCTAATCTAGGAGATGTAATCAACGAGAGAGGTAGATGAGATCTTCATACCCTTGAAGAAATCGCACAGCAGAAACGTTCAACAGAACGTGGATGATGTAGTCGTACTAGCCGTCTCCTCCTCGCGATCCGATCCGATCCAACGCCGCAAGTGGCGACGCCTCCGAGAGATGCACACGTACAGCGCACCAACGACTCCGCCTTCCCGGTCCAGCGAGATATGGTGGAGTGGTAGATGGGATCGACAACACGACGGCGTGGTGTCTATGGTGGAGAGTATGCGCCAACAGGGCTTCGCCTGTTTGCACGGTGGAAGAAGAACGGAGAAAAGAAGCTTCAAAAAGCGGGCAGTGGCTTCGCCGAGAACTAGATCTCCGTGCCTCCGTGCAACTGTCCCTTTATATATAGACGTTCTATCTTGGACTAGAAGCTAGGTCAAACCGCAGCGTCCGTAGGCCAAACCAGCGCCGCCACGATCAGAGGATCGATCAGATCAATCGATCTCACGTGCTCCCGATGGCTGGCTAAGCCAAACCGGCCAAGGCCCAGCTCGGCCAAGGCCCAAGCCATGCACGTGAGCGTGCCATGCATGATTGCATTGGCTGCATCCATGCATGCTTTGGCAGCGCGCTCTGCTTTTTTTTCTCTATTTATTTCTTTTTAAATAAATAGTATTAATATTTATTAATTCATATAATTAATAAATACTAATATTTTCCACCCGGAACAATTCCGACTTTCCGAAACACTTTCATACATATATCCCGAAACTACCCTAGCGTTGATTTGCGTTAAGTGTGTGACCCTACAGGTTCGAGAATACGCGGACATGATCTCTATCAATAATCAATAGCGGGATCTGGAAATCCATATTGACTCCCACGCACTCAGCGATGATCATATCGGATGAACCATGATGTCAGGATTCAATCAATCCCGTATTTGTATTCCCTTCGTCACGCGATATTTTACTCGCCCGAGATTCGATCGTCGGTATCGCCATACCTAGTTCAATCTCGTTCACAACAAGTACTTTACTCGTTCCGTAATCTGATATCACTTCATGATTAACTCCTTAACCACATGCTTGCAAGCGGTGTTGATATCGATTACCGAGTGGGCCCGAAGTATATCTCTCCGACTTGGGAGGGACAAATTCCATCTCGATACATACAACCCAACAAGTACTTTCCGATCACCTGAGAGACACCTTTATGATCACCCTATCATAGGATGACGTTTGATGACCTCAAAGCTTTCTTCCGATACCAGGAAGTTGTATTATCTCATGGTCTAAGGAATACAATACTTGACATAGGAAAAAGCTTCGCAAATATGAACACCATGACACGATCTAATTGCTATGCTTTATTTGGGTCTGTCCATCACATCATTCTCCTAATGACATGATCTCATTATTAATTGACAACTCATGTCTATGGTCAGGAAACCTTAACCATCATTAATCAATGAGCTAGTCCATAGAGGCGTACTAGGGACACGGTGTTGTTCATAAACCACACAAGTATTAAAGTTTCTGCTTAATACAATTCTAGCATGGAATATAAACATTATCATGAACAAGAATTATAATAATAACATCTTTATTATTGCCTCTAGGGCATAATTCCAATAGTCTCCCACTTGCACTAGATTCCATTATCTAGTTTACATCTGGTAACAATCTAACACCCATGGCATTAAGGTGCTGATCATGTTTTGCTCGTGGAAGAGGTTTAGTCAACGGGTCTGCGACATTCAGATCCGTATGTACTTTGCTAATCTTCAGATCTCCATCTGCTATATAATCTCGAATTATATGGAACCGGCGGTTGATGTGCTTGGTCTTTGGATGATATCTTGGTTCCTTAGCCAGTGCTATGGCGCCAGTGTTGTCGCACAATATCTCCAGTGGGTCCAAGGCATTTGGAACCACACCAAGCTCAGTGATGAAGTTCCTGATCCAAACTCCTTCACTTGACGCTTCCGAAGCAGCCATGTATTCCGCTTCGGTTGTAGATCCTGCGATCACGCTTTGCTTGCAGCTTCTCCAGCTCACAGCTCCACCATTCAAAACATAAACGTATCCTATCTGAGATTTAGAATCATCCGGGTCGGTGTCGAAGCTAGCATCGACGTAACCTTTTACGATGAGCTCCTCATCACCTCCATAGACTAAGAACATTTCTTTAGTCCTATTTAAATACTTTAGGATGTTCTTTACAGCTGTCCAGTGTTCCACTCCTGGATCACTTTGGTATCTGCTCGTCAAACTAAGAGCATTGGACACATCCGGTCTAGTACACAGCATGGCATACATGATAGAACCTATGGCCGAGGCATATGGCACTTTGCTCATAGTATCTCTATCTTTTACCGTAGCTGGACACTGAGCCTTGCTCAATATCTTACCTGACAACATGGGCAATGAACCTTTCTTTGCTTTATCCATTCTGAACCTTTTCAGAACTTTGTCCAGGTATGTACTTTGGCTTAAAGCTATTAGGCGTCTTTGTCTATCTCTATAGATTTTGATGCCTAATATATAAGCAGCTTCTCCTAGGTCTTTCATTGAAAAACATTTATTCAAATAACTCTTCACATCGTTAAGCATACCGATGTCATTTCCAATAATCAATATGTCATCCACATATAGTACTAAAAATGTCAACGAGCTCCCACTCACTTTCTTGTAAACACAAGCTTCGTAGCAATTTGGAACAAATCCAAAACTCTTGATCACTTGATCAAAACAAAGGTTCCAACTCCGAGATGCTTGCTTCAGTCCATAAATGGAACGCTGAAGTTTGCACACTTTATTAGCATCCTTAGGATCGATAAAACCTTCGGGCTGCATCATATACAACTCTTCATCAATGTAGCCATTGAGGAACGCAGTCTTGACATCCATCTGCCATATTTCATAATCATGAAATGCAGCAATTGCTAATAAAATCCGAATGGACTTAAACATCGCTATGGGAGAGAAAGTCTCATCGTAGTCAACACCTTGAACTTGCCGAAACCCTTTTGCGACAAGCCGAGCTTTATAGACAGTAACATTACCATCCACGTCCGTTTTCTTCTTGAAAATCCATTTGCACTCAACGGCCTTACGGTCGCTAGGAGGGTCCACCAAAGTCCATACTTGGTTTTCGCTCATGGATCCCAATTCGGATTTCATGGCCTCTAGCCATTTCTCAGAGTCTGGGCTCATCATTGCTTCCTCATAGTTCGCAGGTTCACTGTTGTCTAACAACAAGACGGTTAAGACAGGGTTGCCGTACCATTCAGGAGTGGCACGCGACCTTGTCGACCTGCGAAGTTCAATAGTAGCATCGTTCGAAGTTTCATGATCCTTGTCATTAGCTTCCTCTCTTGTTGGTGCAGACGGCACCAGAACAACTTCAGGTGATGCGCTACTCTCCAACTCGAGAGAAGGTTCAATAACCTCGTCTAGCTCTACCTTCCTCCCACTCACTTCTTTCAAGAGAAACTCCTTCTCAAGAAAGGATCCGTTCTTTGCAACAAACACTTTGCCTTCGGATCTGTGGTAGAAGGTATACCCAATCGTTTCCTTAGGGTATCCTATGAAGACGCATTTCTCCGCTTTGGGTTTGAGCTTGTCCGGCATCAACTTCTTGACGTAAGCTTCGCATCCCCAAACTTTAAGAAACGACAACTTAGGTTTAGCACCAAACCATAGTTCATACGGTGTCGTCTCAACGGATTTAGATGGTGCCCTATTTAAAGTGAATGCAGCGGTTTCTAATGCATAACCCCAAAATGATAACGGCAAATCTGTAAGAGACATCATCGATCGCACCATATCTAATAGAGTTCGATTCCGGCGTTCAGACACACCATTGCGCTGTGGTGTTCCGGGTGGCGTGAGTTGCGAAACGATTCCGCTTGCTTTAAGATGCATGAGAAAATCATAACTCAAATACTCACCTCCACGATCGGATCATAGAAATTTAATTTTCCTGTTACGATGGTTTTCCACTTCGTTCTGAAATTCTTTGAACTTTTCAAACGTTTCAGATTTATGTTTCATTAAATAGATATACCCATATCTACTTAAGTCATCAGTAAAAGTGAGAAAATAGCGATATCCACCGCGCGTCGAAACACTCATTGGTCTGCACACATCGGTATGTATGATTTCCAATAAGTCCGTTGCTCGCTCCATTATTCCGGAGAACGGGGTTTTGATCATCTTGCCCATGAGGCACGGCTCGCACATGTCAAATGATTCAAAATCAAGAGACTCCAAAAGTCCATCAGAATGGAGTTTCTTCATGCGTTTTACACCAATATGACCTAGACGGCAGTGCCACAAATAAGTTGGATTATCACTATCTACTTTGCATCTTTTAGCCTCAATGTTATGGATGTGCGTTTCATTGCTTTCGAGATTCAGAAGAAATAAACCATTCACAACAGGTGCATGACCATAAAAGATGTTATTCATATAAATAGAACAACCATTATTCTCATATTTAAATGAATAACTGTCTTGCAATAAACACGATCCAGATATAATGTTCATGCTCAATGCAGGCACATAATAACATTTATTAAGGTTTAAAACTAATCCCGAAGGTAAAACTAAGGAGAGCGTGCCGACGGCCATCACATCAACTTTTGATCCATTGCCAACGCGCATCGTCACCTCATCCCTTGCTAGCCGTCGTCTATTCCGTAGCTCCGGTTTCGAGTTACAAATATTAGCAACTGAACCAGTATCATATACCCAGGCACTACAACGAGCGCTAGTAAGGTAAACATCAATAACATGTATATCAAATATACCTTTAATGGTGCCAGCCTTCTTGTCCACTAAGTACTTCGGACAGTTGCGCTTCCAGTGACCCTTGTCCTTGCAATAGAAGCACTCAGTGTCCGGCTTAGGTCCAGACTTGAGCTTCTTCTCAGCAGGGGCAACGCGCTTGCCGCTGCCTTTCTTGAAGGATACCTTTGCACCCTTAGCTTTCTTAAAGCTAGTGGTCTTGTTGACCATCAACACATGATTGTCTTTCTTGATATCCACCTCCGCAGCTTTAAGCTTTGCGAAGAGCTCAGTGATCGTATCAGTGGAACCAATTTGATTGTGAGTAACCACAAAACCTTTGTAGCTAGGAGGGAGTGATTGCAGAACTTTGTCAATCTTGAGCTCTTCTGGAATCTTGCAGTCCAGTTGCTCAAGGCGTTGAGTGTAGCCCGACATCTTAATGGCGTGCTCACTAACGAAACTCCCTTCCTCCATCTTGCAGTTAAAGAACTTCTCAGAGATCTCATATCTCTCAGAACGGGCTTGAGTCTGAAACATGGTTTTCAGTTCCTCAAGTATCTCAAAGGGCCCGTCGAACTCCTCAAAACGATTTTGAAGTTCCGGTTCCATAGCAAACAACATGGTACTCTTAATCACTCCATAATCATCTTTGCGTGACTGATAAACAGCTTTTTCATCAGCTGGCGCATCAGTAGCAGGGGCGTCACCTAGCGCTTTCTCAAGTACATAGGCTTTTTGTCCGCCAGCGAGAATGATTCTCAGATTGCGGAACCAGTTGGTGAAGTTAGACCCATTGTTTTTAAGCTTTTCTTTCTCAGCAAACACGTTGAAGTTGAAGTTGGACTTAGCCATTTGATCTACAAAATTTGCAAGTACAATTTAGACTATGTTCATGATAACTAGTTCAACTTAATCAAATTACTAGATGAACTCCCACTAAATTCAACATCCCTCAAGTTGTTCAGCGAACACGATCCAAATTCACCACACCTAATCCGATCTTCACGAGAAGAGATGTGGTTTCAACGGTGGACAACAAAGTGTCGATCATATCATTCATATGACTCATGTTTAACCTTTCGGTTCGTGTGTTCCGAGGCCATGTCTGTACATGCTAGGCTCGTCAAGTCAAACCCAAGTATTTCCGCGTGTGCAAAACTTGCTTGCACCCGTTGTATGTGAACGTAGAGTTTATAGTACCCGATCATCACGAGGTGCTTGAAAACGACGAACTTTCGCAACGGCGTATACGAGGGGAGAACACAATTTTATCTTGATCTTTGAGTGAGGAATCATCTTATAATGCTACCGTCGCGATCTAAGCATAATAAGATACATAAAAGGATAAACATCACATGCATATAATTTTATGTGACATGGTATAGCCAATCTCCGTGCAATGATCTCCATCTTGTGCGCGCCGGCATGATCTCCATCACTCCACCATGATTGTCTCCACCACGAATAGCAACTACAACTATTGCTAACGACTTAGCGATAAAGTAAAGCTATTACATGGCGTATAAGAAGTTGACACGCAGGTCATACACAATTATAAAGACAACCATATGGCTCCTGCCGGTTGTGAACTCATCGACATGCAAGTCGTGAAAGATTACAAAACATGATCATCGCATACATCTCAATTCATACACATCATGTCTTGGGCCATACCATATCACAAAACACTCCCTGCAAAAACAAGTTAGACGCCTCTACTTTGTTGTTGCATGTTTTACGTGGCTTATGGGAGTAACAAGTTAAGAACGATTCTTACCTACGAAAAGCCACAACGGTGATATTATGGTTGCTAACATCCGTTGTAAATCCCATGACTACTATAGTGAGAGAAACTGGCATCCACCAGCCGCATGTGTGGAACAAGCCACACGTCAAGTGCGGAGCCGGTCTCGCGAACGAGGTCGCGTAAAGTTGGCCTGGACCGCTTCGATCTCACTATGCCGCGCCATAAGAAATACAAAACAAAGAGGTTTGCAACAGAAAACATCAACGCCCGCAACAAGCATGTTGCGTTCTACTCGTGAAACACATCTACGCATAGATCTAGCTCTGATACCACTGAAGGGTTTCGCAGCATAGTAAATCAAAAAATTTCCTACGGATGCGAACAAGAAAGCCAAGATCTAATCTAGGAGATGTAATCAACGAGAGAGGTAGATGAGATCTTCATACCCTTGAAGAAATCGCACAGCGGAAACGTTCAACAGAACGTGGATGATGTAGTCGTACTAGCCGTCTCCTCCTCGCGATCCGATCCGATCCAATGCCGCAAGTGGCGACGCCTCCGAGAGATGCACACGTACAGCGCACCAACGACTCCGCCTTCCCGATCCAGCGAGATATGGTGGAGTGGTAGATGGGATCGACAACATGACGGCGTGGTGTCTATGGTGGAGAGTATGCGCCGACAGGGCTTCGCCTGTTTGCACAGTGGAAGAAGAACGGAGAAAAGAAGCTTCAAAAAGCGGGCAGTGGCTTCGCCGAGAACTAGATCTCCGTGCCTCCGTGCAACTGTCCCTTTATATATAGATGTTCTATCTTGGACTAGAAGCTAGGTCAAACCGCAGCGTCCGCAGGCCAAACCAGCGCCGCCATGATCAGAGGATCGATCAGATCGATCGATCTCACGTGCTCCCGATGGCTGGCCAAGCCAAACCGGCCAAGGCCCAGCTCGGCCAAGGCCCAAGCCATGCACGTGAGCGTGCCATGCATGATTGCATTGGCTGCATCCATGCATGCTTTGGCAGCGCGCTCTGCTTTTTTTTCTCTATTTATTTCTTTTTAAATAAATAGTATTAATATTTATTAATTCATATAATTAATAAATACTAATATTTTCCACCCAGAACAATTCCGACTTTCCGAAACACTTTCATACATATATCCCGAAACTACCCTAGCGTTGATTTGCGTTAAGTGTGTGACCCTACGGGTTCAAGAATACGCGGACATGATCTCTATCAATAATCAATAGCGGGATCTGGAAATCCATATTGACTCCCACGCACTCAGCGATGATCATATCAGATGAACCACGATGTCAGGATTCAATCAATCCCGTATTTGTATTCCCTTCGTCACGCGATATTTTACTCGCCCGAGATTCGATCGTCGGTATCGCCATACCTAGTTCAATCTCGTTCACAGCAAGTACTTTACTCGTTCCGTAATCCGATATCACTTCATTATTAACTCCTTAACCACATGCTTGCAAGCGGTGTTGATATCGATTACCGAGTGGACCCGAAGTATATCTCTCCGACTCGGGAGGGACAAATTCCATCTCGATACATACAACCCAACAAGTACTTTCCGATCACCTGAGAGACACCTTTATGATCACCCTATCATAGGATGACGTTTGATGACCTCAAAGCTTTCTTCCGATACCAGGAAGTTGTATTATCTCATGGTCTAAGGAATACAATACTTGACATAGGAAAAAGCTTCGCAAAGATGAACACAATGACACGATCTAATTGCTCTGCTTTATTTGGGTATGTCCATCACATCATTCTCCTAATGACATGATCTCATTATTAATTGACAACTCATGTCTATGGTCAGGAAACCTTAACCATCATTAATCAATGAGCTAGTCCATAGAGGCGTACTAGGGACACGGTGTTGTTCATAAACCACACAAGTATTAAAGTTTCCGCTTAATACAATTCTACCATGGAATATAAACATTATCATGAACAAGAATTATAATAATAACATCTTTATTATTGCCTCTAGGGCATAATTCCAACAAGAGGTTCACCGGAGATGACGAATTGCGGTGGCGACCAACGGCCGGCTGCGAGGAAGATGACGACGATTCGAAGGACTGAAGGCATCCTGGCAGGAGCGACTCGACGGGGATGACTAGGGAGCCGATGCGCAGCTTCTGGTACCCTCAGCCGGATGCGGGAGCGACCAGGACGACGGCTCGATGGAGAGGTGCTGACAGTGGCGCTCGGGAGCTTGCAGAACAAAAGAAAACAAAGGGGAGAGGGGGACTGGAGGGGATCTGGCTGCGGCGTTACTTTGGAGGAATGCTAGGGTTTCCAGGAGGAATCCAAGGCACCAGAGATAAGGAGAGGAGAGGGCTCATGAACTCGGCATGGGTGGGGAAAAAGGTGCAGAAGGGGTCACGCGAAAGGCGTGCTTGGTTGGAGAAGAGGACCAGGTGGAGAGCTGGGGTTCGGCTGGAGCAGGTAAAGCTAGATGGTCTCCTTCTCTCTTCCTTTGATTTTCTCCTCTTCTTTTATTTCCATGTAGCATTTATTTTAGGGGAAAATGACACAGCGGTTTGAAAAGATTTGCACACAGATTTTCAAAACTTGATTTGATTAAAATAATAATAATTTTCAAATAGTTTTTGTTTCAATCTAAAACAAGAAAATAGACAAGAGAGTTTATTATAAACCATACGAGATAAAGGTAGGGTTTAACAAAAATAAATTTGGTTTTATCGAAAGCATGCAAGGTGATAGATGCATGATGACATAAAGATGACGCGAAAAAGAAAATAACAAGCAATTCTAATATTGGGGATTTTCCGGGTCGTTACAATCGACACCACTAACAAGGGATCTCACCCCGAGATCCACGATAAGGTGGGGAAGGAGTTGGGTAAACTATCGGATCTTCTTGCGACGTGTCGAACTCCGTGACACCACTAATAATTGGTTTCTTGTCGACACCACCAACAAGGGATGCTTGCTCACGTTGACGATGATGAACTTGAGGAACGGACCTAATAGGATAAAGGCAAGAAATCGTCCACCCACGTGGGAACCTAAACTCAGAGAAGTCGATGGGAGAGAAGAATCAAAACTCGCAAAGGTAAGAGGAGAGAAGCATAGAGATAAGGAGAAAAATGCAGACTACTTATATCTATCCAACTCATTTTTAACAAAATAGTTTTGATACTAGACTTAACAACGTCCGTTAGCAAGGTTAACCTATAGGCAGACTGGACCAGTGGGTATCGACAAAACCTGGGCTCTGATACCACTTGTGACGCCCCAAAACCGGCACCTTGCAGATGATAGCAAACACGCCACAATCTACATGATGTCGCTTTGGAAACGCACCACCAAGCGCCTCGTGCATGTTGGAGCGTGCACGTGATGCGGGTGGAATTGAGTAGCAACAGTTACACAAGTTCACGATGGAACCCACAAAAGAATATATAATAACCACGAAAACTCCACGAGTCAAGAATCCAAATATACAATACAAAGATCCAAATCATACATAAAGCAAATAGCATCTGAGTAAGGACAAGAATACAAATGGGCCTAAGAGGCCTGAAGATAAACAATAGCGTCCATAACCCTGCCCAGGCCAAGCCGGAAGGGTAACCTTGCTAACGTCGTCGCTCCCATACCTGTGAAGATCGGGCCATCGGTTGCCGAAAAAGGAGGGAGAAAGAGAGAGGAAAAAGAAGAAAAACGAGGGTGAGTACCGAGGCACGTACTCGCGAAACTGGAATTCAGCCGTGCTCGCCTACGGGCTATATGGTGGACTTGGCGGCAATAAAAGCACTAAACTACTGAGACACACTACAACTTTCGTCTAAATAGAATAAGATAAGAGAGCCCATAAAACTAACCAAGTAGATACTAACACCAAACATAACCCAGCCGATGAATCACCTCCTCGTCACCCAAACGAAGAAGTAAATATCAAAGGCACTCACACGGTTACCAAGTTTTATCACAGGTTTATTGTTGTAGTTGTGCTAGCTTACTACACAAGTTTATTAGTATTGAAAT
This sequence comes from Dactylis glomerata, assembly GCA_007115705.1. Taxonomy (NCBI): domain Eukaryota; kingdom Viridiplantae; phylum Streptophyta; class Magnoliopsida; order Poales; family Poaceae; genus Dactylis; species Dactylis glomerata. The sequence goes on from QXEO01000270.1 coordinate 5,528,491, forward strand.
AGCAGGTGCAAGTTGTTCTATGATCGAGTAGTACAGCTCCAAGTCATCCATAACCGCGGACATGTCTTTTCGAAAAGATTTAACCCTGCAAGGGTGCCCAAATGTACCCAAACGCACGATCACCCCTTAGTGCCAAGCTAATTAGCATATTTCCAATGGTGTGCCGGCAGGAGGTCACGACTCGCACTCTCCTTCACTACAAACAAGTCCAGGAAGCCACCTAACTAAGTTTAACCCGAATCGAGAGTCCGGCCGAATCTTCAAGACGGACCTAGTTGTTGCGGAGACGGCTTCCGAGGCCCGGCTCCACCCACGGGAGACGACCCTCTTCGGCATGCAATAAATGCTCGTGCCGCATAACCTATGCGTGCATGCAGAAAACAAACAAGGGGTTACAAGGCACCCACGGCTTCCCCCAAAGTAAATCAGACCATAAGATACAAGAGCTGCATGCATGCAAGAACCAAATGGAAAACCTCAAACTAGTTTTGGCCACTGGACAAGTGTGTAGATTCTGGCAGTGATCGAGGGGAGGCCCGTAAACGTACCCACGCTTGGTTAGAGCGCTCAGTCTCAGAACAGTTCATGTGATCTCGGGGTCCTAGGGGACACAAGTGAGCCATCGTAAAACTGGCAAAAAGACTCACCAATGCCTCTGCTTAATTCAATTTTAAGTATTAACAATAAAGTAAATCATGAGTATCTCCAACAACATGTATCCATAAAATAGAGCATGTGATAACTTCCCAACCCAATAAGATAAAACAACTCCAACAACCTGAAGATGCCTACGACTCGCAAGGCCAACTCAAACAACAAGCACACGGGTATTAGGATGTATGGAAGTTTCTATGGCTTTGCTTTGGATAAACAGGTGGATAGGACACATGACTCGAAGAAAAGCATCGTGACACCAGGCTAGAATATAGAGCTAGCGAGAGCAAAAGTGTTAAATGGATAGAGAGAAAAGGGCTCGCCTGTAAAACATTGTTGAAAGCTTCTGAAGAACTTGTCGTTGCTCACATCACCACGAAACGTCCTATCCGGGAAGAAGCAAATCACTACAACAAACAACGGATGCAACACTTACTACTACGGCAAAAGAATCGGCATGAGCATGTAAAACATGTATGCATGACATAGCAATTATAATGCAATGCAACTTATCCAAATTAAGCGGAATTGGAATTCCAACACACACATATGGTTTAAGTTATTTTACTACATGACATTTTAAATGTTGATTAGCATGAAAAGGACAAGATATGGGTGAGCAATGCAATATTAAATGAAGCGGGAAAGCATTATAAGCATTTCCAAATACTCCATATCTTACTTATTATGCGAGATGCAAACTATCACGGCACGACATGATGCGAGATGCAAATAGGTATATGGATGTCATATTCAGATTCTATGCCATTTTCTGAACAAGTTTCATATAAAATACTTTCTATTTCGAATTACGGATTAAAAGATATGAATTTAGCAAGAATAACATATTTGCAGGATGATGAGGATACAATCATGGATCATGCTGATTTTGAGTGTTTGAGCTGGAAGGAAATATTGAGTCTAATTGATGATTATTATAAGGTGAATTCTTTCCTAGTTGAAAAGAATGTCTTGATATCTCCGAATTATATACTACCTAAAGCAATGTACTATGTTGTATTTAGGTATGTCATTTGTCAAGATACCGCCAGCAAGAGGAGAGGGAGGACGGCGATCGAGAGACCAGTGGAGATGAAGTCTGGATGAGCACGAGCACATGATGGCGCACTAGGACTGCCTACGACACGATGTCTACACATCTAAGGCGCGCTACACACATGGCCTGCATGCCAGAAATAGGCCGAACCCATATATGGGTCAGTATGTACCCATTTAAGTCAAACCGAGTCAGTTTGGGCCCAAACCAGGCAGGTTTTGGGCCAGGTCTTTGCGGAGGACGCCCGGCCACCGATAAGTAGCCCTGGGCGCCCCCTCAATTAGGTTAGACCACGTTTAGACTACAGATGATTTTGTTGAACTGCTGTAAGCATTCATCTGAATTCCTCCGCACCAATTCATCTGGATTTGGTGATATACTGCTGCAAGTTTAGTGTGATCTGTTGTTCCATTGGGAATCAGTAGATTGCAAACTACCGTTTCATGGTCGACAGCTACGTGCGCAAGTGTGTGAAGTCGTGAATATCCTACAGGGTTTGAGAGCTGTTGCATTGGCATCAGGGTTCAAGCGAGGAGAGTTCATCGGTGACACCAAGTTATCCCCGACAATCATCCGCTGCCATCATCACCATCGCATCGCTCACGAGAAGATCGGGCCACCCCAATTTTAGATTGATATACCTCTACTCCATGCTTAGAAACAACATAACCCAGAAATATGACCTTATCTTTTGCAAATGTGCACTTCTCAAGATTAGCATACAATTTATTATCACGCAGCACTTGCAAAACTTGTCTAATATGAGCACAGTGTTCAGTTTCATTGTGGCTGTAAATAAGTATGTCATCAAAATAGACAACCACAAAACAACCAATGAACTCTCTCAAAACATGATTCATTAAGCGCATCAATGTACTAGGTGCATTAGTAAGACCAAAAGGCATGACTAGCCACTCATATAAACCAAATTTAGTTTTGAAAGCAATTTTCCATTCATCTCCTTCTTTCATGCGAATTTGATGGTAACCACTACGCAAATCAATTTTAGAGAAAACAGCAGCACCACTCAATTCATCTAACATATCCTCGAGACGGGGAATAGGGTGACGATATCGAATCGTAATGTTGTTTATAGCTCTACAATCTACGCACATGCGCCATGTACCATCTTTCTTAGGCACCAAAATAACAGGAACAGCACAAGGACTAAGAGAGACACGAATGTACCCTTTATCCAGAAGAGCTTGCACTTGTGCTTGTATCTCCTTCGTTTCATCGGGGTTGGTCCTGTAGGGGGCGCGGTTGGGCAAGGAGGCGCCAGGGATCAAGTCGATCTGGTGCTCGATGCCTCGTAATGGTGGCAGCCCAGTAGGTACATCCGCCAGAAAAACATCATCAAAGTCCTGCAAAACAGTTGAGACACCAAGAGAAAGAGGTTGCATATTGTTAGAAACTAAAACCTCGCCCTTGTACATGAGCGCAAGAGGCATGGCTGTAGGATCCTCACTAAATTCTCTCATGTCTTCTTTGGTGGCTAAAACTAACAAGTTGGGCACGCTCTCACTTTTCATTATATCACTCACGGCTGTTACATTATCTCGTGGAGGTGGCTATTCGAGTTTCACTCCAGTCTTCTGACGAGATTCATTAACAATTTGCTGCGGTGACGTAGGCAGTAGGTTGATTTTCTTGCCCTTGAACTCCAAGTGATAAGTATTGGCTCGACCATTGTGTTGCACATGTCGATCATAGAGCCATGGCCGACCCAACAAGAGATGACAAACCGTCATAGGAACCACATCAAAATCAATAGAATCCTTGTATGGCCCTATCTCAAAGTTCACACGTACCATGTAGTTTACCTTCATCTCAGCATTGTCACTTAACCACTGAATATAATATGAGTTAGGATGAGGTAAATATTTCAAACCCAGCTTGGCACATAACTCCTTACTTGCGAGATTCCGACAGCTTCCGCCATCAATGATCACCTTGCAAGCTTTATTGGGACCAACTAGTGCCTTGGTTTGAAACAGGTTGCAGCGCTGAGAATCAATATTGGGCTGCACACTCAACGTACGTGGAGAGACAACAATAATAGGAGAAGAGTCAGCATAAGCATCTTCACCTTCATCATCAGAACCAAACGGATCAGCATCTTCTCCGGTCTCATATCCGTTCTCAGTAACCACTATCACTTTGTTGTTGGGACAATCTCTTTTAAAGTGTCCCTTGCCTCCACACGTATGACATAGTTTCTCAGTAGCACGAGTCACGGAGGCACTCGAACCAGAACTAGCGGCTAGTGTGGTAGCGGGGCGTCTGGACTGAGCTCCAGAGGTCGCTAGCCTAGTGGACGAGGAGGGGCGAGTAGGAGTCCCCTCAAGTGGTGCTGGGGCAGGGCTAGAAGGCGCCCTGGCAGTGTATTAGCTGGCAGGTGAAAAGCAAGATTTTTGTTGCACCTCTTCAGCAAGCTGTGCCTCAGCCTCCATAGCATGGTGAAGCAACTGATTCATATCATTGTAAGTATGATGCCGGACGATGTTCTTGATAGGAAGTCTGAGTCCGTGCAAAAACCATTGCATAGTCATCTGACTAGACTCTTGAACTCGCGATCGCTGCATCAACAGTTCCATCTCCTTGTAATAAGCATCAACTATCAAAAATCCTTGCTTCAGCTGTGTCAATCTATCAAAAACTGAACGCAAATAATTGGTGGGTACAAAACGAGCCTGCATGATTTCCTTCATCTCTATCCATTGCAAAACACGAAGCTTATGAGCTGCTCATCATTGTGTCAGAATATTATCCCACCAACGCAGGGCATAACCATCAAATTCTGAGGATGCAAGTTTGATCTTCTTATCTTCAGTGTAAGCATGCAAATGCCACAGGTTGTTGATCTTGAGCTCCCAAGTGAGGTAATCCTCCACATCACCTTCACCATCAAATCTGGGTATCGAGAACTTTGGCTTCCCTAGAAAATCATCCTCAGCAGGTACTACACGTCGGGCACCAAGGACATGTGGGGGCCGACCATGTTGTCCAAGACCACGCCCACGAGTATTGTGGCCTAGTAGATTGGCATTGTCATGGACACTGTCATCATCAGCAAAGTCAGCAGCAGGCTGCATAGGGGGTGGTACCATGGGCCGACGCAGCTCCGCTAGGGATTGGTTCAACTGATCATTGATGTGCTCGAAAGTAGTGGACTGGGCTTGCATAGCTTGAACAGTATCTGCAGTGCCTTGCACTTTGAACTGGAGTTGCTGATGTGCAGTCACAGCGTCGGCAGTAGAACGATCCAACACCCCCTCCAGATGAGTGCCCAGTCCCACAAAGTCTGTCCAAACCACCGGTGTATCCCCATCTTTTTCCTGCATCACATCATAACCACTAGTAGACATGATTAGTAGATTAGTGCACGAAATCAAAAACGTGTGGTGCCTCTCACAAATCACTCAAAAACTGACAAGAAGAGGTAATCTTACCGTTCCAAAGTGAATAGTAGTGAGTACCAGAACAAAGTGTTAGGCTCGTGCACGGATGTGATGAAGTGAATACCGAGGGTATAAGAGCGATCACATGACAAACCAGGAATATATGGTGGAGCTGTAGGTATGGTATCCTAAGTACACCGCAAATAAGTCCTAGTGCTGATCGTATGACAAGACCCACGAAACACACACGGTGGAGATAAGCGAGGCAAAGCAACTCTAAAAAAGAGCTCAAGAGATATAAGTGACAACGCACAGTAGCTCGTGTTGCAATGCACAAGAGAGATGCTAGCACTGGCTCGATTGTGAGCGTTTTCTTTTAGTTCAAGAAAATTATGTAGAACTTTTAGTTCAAGTTATCACCGTCCCTCTGGGATCGGCGTGTGTGACGGCGTCTCGGACGTTCGTCTAGTTATCTATCAATAAAGACAAGAGAGTTCTTGAATTGTCAAGAGTAATCCTGTGTGCGCGAAGGTCCTTGAATCTGTCAAGGGTTGTCGAGCTGTTGGCGTGTTAATTCAGCGTGAGGTTCGTCGTTCATCATCGAGTTGCTCGCAGGATTGGCGTTCCCTAATCTTCAGGTCGCGTGTATCGCTCACGTGATTGGGAGATCTATCAGATCAGAAGGTGCATCGTGAAAGATCGGGCAAAAAAACAGTATCATCTTGGTATCAGATTTCCACGGTTCACTCGGTGAGCATCCACAAATTCATCCCTGCAATTCGTTTTTGTTTTCAGTCCTATCCAGAAGAAAAAAAGCCAAAAAAATTAGGGTTCTTAGTTTCTGCCATAGCCTAGATTGCACCGTTCTTGAAATTTAGTCGTTGATCGTCTTTTTGCGTATCTTTTCTTCCAATTTGTAGGAGTCTAGGTTCATCGATCTTTTCTGCATCTTTGTTTTGAGTTTGGATCTTGTCTTGAGGGTCTTTGATTATCTTCTCCCTGGTATCGGCGGACGTGCTATCTTTTCTTCAGGAGGCGGCTAGGTCGATCCCTCCAACACGCAGATCCGATCGCTGGTAACATCAAAAACCAAAAAAAAAAGAGGAGCCGACTCGCTCGCCAAGGGGCGGAGATTGTCTGTCCCCAGGCGAGACCGCTCGATCGAGGGCGTGGCCGCTCGCCCGAGCGCAGGGTCAAGTCGTGGCCCCGATCGCCCGCGCCTCGGTTGGCCGCGAAGACTTGGCCCACAGCGAGCAGGCCGGCCCATCCGCGCGTTGCTTAGCCTGGGCCCCGCGCTCTCACGGTTTTGCTATTCACCTGCGCCATAGCACGGAGCATGTCTGGCCTCCAGCGCCTCGCTCGCCTGCCCTCGTCTGCTTGATTACTTCGGTGGTTTGCTCGTGCGCCAGAGTGTCTACTCTCTAGCGCCCGATTGATCCAAGACTGGTTTGGCCGGATACAAAAGAGTTAAAAAAAGTAAAAGTAAAAAAAGGGGGGCGTACACTGCAATTATCTTGCACAGTATACGCCGCACCAATATTCAAAAAAAATAAGACAAACAATATTTCGGCCTCGCCAAGTTTTCTGCCGTGGCACGCTTGTGAGCGTTTTCTTTGTCGCGACAGCCGGATCCTGCCACGCCATCCGTTTCACGTCGCCGTTGTGCTGCCGTACGTTTCCGGCGTCGTATATCTCTACCGCGACACGCTTTTCGTTAGTTTCTCTGCCGCGACAGAGTGTTGCCACTGTGTCCACATAGCGTCCCTTTTACACGACTTTGAGAGCCTTAGCTACAGCCTGTCTACAGCATCGTGTTAGGCGCTTACCCATAGGAGACTAGCTTTTTTGTGCTTATCAGTGATGAGGACATCCCTACTACACAGCTATCTCCACCTACTATTGATGATCCTATTGTTGCTGATCAAGATAAGTCCAATGACAAGATTAGGATTGGGCCAATTACTCGAGCCCGTGCTAAGTTGTTACAACAGCAGGTGAACTCACTCCTTGCTGAATCTAATATTTATTGTAATGAGAATTTTATACTGCCTAAGTCTTTGTTCATATGTATGATCAGGTTCATTGGAGAAGAAGGGGTTCGAGGAAGCGTGGAGATGCAGCACATGGAGCACAACGTGGTGATCAAGCAAGAGAGCGCGAGGGAGGAGAGGGAGGCCGGCGCCACAAGCATGGAGAACATCACCACATGAAGGAGATCGAGTCTGGATGAGCACGAGCATGTGATGGCGCACTAGGACTGCCTACGACATGATGTCTACACGTCTAAGGCGCGCTACACACTTGGCCTGCGTGCTAAAATTAGGCCGAACCCATATATGGGTCGGTATATACCCGTTTGAGTCGAACCGAGTCAGTTTCGGCCCAAACCAGGCAGGTTTTTGGCCAGGTCTTTGCTGAGGACGCCCGGCCACGTATAAGTAGCCCTGGGCGCCCCCTCAATTAGGGTTAGACTACGTTTAGACTAAAGATTACTTCGTTGAACTGCTGTAAGCATTCATCTGAATTCCTCCGCACCAATTCATCTGGATTTGGTGTTATACTGCTGCAAGTTTAGTGTGATCTGTTGTTCCATTGGGAATCAGTAGATTGCAAACTACCGTTTCGTGGTCGACAGCTACGTGCGCAAGTGTGTGGAGTCGTGAATATCCTACAGGGTTTGAGAGCTGTTGCATTGGCATCAGGGTTCAAGCGATGAGAGTTCATCGGTGACACCAAGTTATCCCCGACAATCATCCGCTGCCATCATCACCACCGCTTTGCTCACGAGAAGATTGGGCCACCCCATATCATCTTGGTATCAGATTTCCACGGTTTACTCGGTGAGCATCCACAAATCCATCCCCGCAATTCGTTCTTGTTTTTAGTCCTATCCAGAAAAAGCCAAAAAAATTAGGGTTCTTAGTTTCTGCCATAGCCTAGATTGCATCGTATTTTAGTTTTAGTCGTTGATCGTGTGTTCTTTTTGCGTAGCCTTTTTCATCTTTTTTTCCGTCCACGGCGTTCGTCGTCAGTTTCCGATCGTTCCGATCGTTTTTGATCGTGCAATCACTAGATTGATTTCTGTGTCAGCTGTTGTTCCTAGAGATCCGATCGCTAGTTTCAAACAAAAAAAAAGTAGATCCGATCGCTCTAGCTCCCAGTACCAGATCCGATCGATCGCAAAGTCAAAAAAAAGGAAAATCAGCACGCCTCGCCCGAGCGCCTGGGCGCGGAGATCGTTTGAGGTCCGGCGCCCCAGCGATCGCGTGGCTCGCGCGGCCGCTCGCCCGACCGCGGAGACCATCTAGCCTCCAGCGCCAGATCGGGCCTCTTCTTTTTAGGCCCAATTTTGAGTTAGCAAAAAAAAGGGGACGTGCCTGCACATGCCGCACCTATATATATATATTAAAAAAAGACAAACTACTTTGTCCGTTTCGCATCGCCGTCGTGCTGCCGTGTGTTTCCGGCGTCATATATCTCTGCCATGACACATTTTTCGTCGGTTTCTCTGCCGCGACAACGTGTTACCACTGTGTCCACATAGCGTCCTCTCTACACGATTTTGATCGCTTTAGCTACAGCATCATGTTATGAGCTTACCCATATGAGACTAGCTACTTCGTGCTCATCAGGCTGCCGCCGTGTGCGCAATCTTGTGCCTGTTCGTCGAGCCAGTGCTAGCGTCTCTCTTGTGCATTGCAACACGAGCTACTGTGCGTTGTCACTTATATCTCTTGAGCTCTTTTTCAGAGTTGCTTTGCCTCGCTTATCTCCACCGTGTGTGTTTCGTGGGTCTTGTCATACAATCAGCACTAGGACTTATTTGCGGTGTACTTAGGATACCATACCTACAGCTCCACCATATATTCCTGGTTTGTCATGTGATCGCTCTTATACCCTCGGTATTCACTTCATCACATCCGTTCACGAGCTTGATACTTTGTTCTGGTACGCACTACTATTCACTTTGGAACGGTAAGATTACCTTTTCTTGTCAGTTTTTGAGTGAGTTGTGAGAGGCACCACACGTTTTTGATTTCGTGCACTAATCTACTAATCATGGCTACTAGTGGTTATGATGTGATGCAGGAAAAAGATGGGGATACACCGGTGGTTTGGACAGACTTTATTGGACTGCGCACTCATCTGGAGGGGGTGTTGGATCGCTCTACTGCCGACGCTGTGACTGCACATCAGCAACTCCAGTTCAAAGTGCAAGGCACCGCAGATACTGTTCAAGCTATGCAAGCTCAGTTCACTACTTTCCAGCACAGCATTGATCAGTTGAACCAATCCCTAGCGGAGCTGCGTCGGCCGATGGTACAATCGCCTGTGCAGCCTGCTGCTGACTTTGCTGATGATGACAGTGTCCATGACAATGCCAATCTACTAGGCCCCAATGCTCGTGGGCGTGGTCTTGGACAACATGGTCAGCCACCACATGGCCTTGGTGCCCGACGTGTAATACCTACTGAGGATGATTTTCTAGGGAAGCCAAAGTTCTCGATACCCAGATTTAATGGTGAAGGTGATGTGGAGGATTACCTCACATGGGAGCTCAAGATCGACAACCTGTGGCGTTTGCATGCTTACACTGAAGATAAGAAGATCAAACTTGCATCCTCAGAATTTGATGGTTATGCCCTGCGTTGGTGGGATAATATTCTGTCACAACGACGAGCAGCTCATGAGCTTCCTGTTTTACGATGGACAGAGATGAAGGAAATCATGCAGGCTCGTTTTGTACCCACCAATTATTTGCGTTCAGTTTTTGATAGATTGACACAGCTAAAGCAAGGATTTTTGACAGTTGATGCTTATTACAAGGAGATGGAACTGTTGATGCAGTGATCGCGAGTTCAAGAGTCTAGTCAGATGACTATGCAACGGTTTTTGCACGGACTCAGACTTCCTATCAAGAACATCGTCCGGCATCATACTTACAATGATATGAATTAGTTGCTTCACCATGCTATGGAGGCTGAGGCACAACTTGCTGAAGAGGCGCAACAAAAATCTCGCTTTTCACCTGCCAGTCGATACACTGCCAGGGCGCCTTCTAGCCCCGCCCCAGCGCCACTGGAGGGGACTCCTACTCGGCCCTCCTTGTCCACTAGGCCAGCGACCTCTGGAGCTCAGTCCAGATGTCCCGCTACCACACCAGCCGCTAGTTCTGGTTCGAGTGCCTCCGTGACTCGTGCTACTGAGAAACTATGTCATACGTGTGGAGGCAAGGGACACTTTAAAAGAGATTGTCCCAACAACAAAGTGATAGTGGTTACTGAGAACGGATATGAGACCGGCGAAGATGCTGATCCGTTTGGTTCTGATGATGAAGGTGAAGATGCTTATGCTGACTCTTCTCCTATTATTGTTGTCTCTCCACGTACGTTGAGTGTGCAGCCCAATATTGATTCTCAACGCAGCAACCTGCTTCAAACCAAGGCACTAGTTGGTCCCAATAAAGCTTGCAAGGTGATCATTGATGGCGGAAGCTGTCGCAATCTCGCAAGTAAGGAGTTATGTGCCAAGCTGGGTTTGAAATATTTACCTCATCCTAACCCATATTATATTCAGTGGTTAAGTGACAATGGTGAGATGAAGGTAAACTACATGGTACGTGTGAACTTTGAGATAGGGCCATACAAGGATTCTATTGATTTTGATGTGGTTCCTATGACGGTTTGTCATCTCTTGTTGGGTCGGCCATGGCTCTATGATCGACATGTGCAACACAATGGTCGAGCCAATACTTATCACTTGGAGTTCAAGGGCAAGAAAATCAAGCTACTGCCTATGTCACCGCAGCAAATTGTTAATGAATCTCGTCAGAAGACTGAAGTGAAACTCGAACAGCCACCTCCACGAGATAATGTAACAGGCGTGAGTGATATAACAAAAAGTGAGGGAGTGCCCAACTTGTTAGTTTTAGCCACCAAAGAAGACATGAGAGAATTTAGTGAGGATCCTACAGCCATGCCTCTTGTGCTCATGTACAAGGGCGAGGTCTTAGTTTCTAACGATATGCAACCTGTTTCTCTTGGTGTCTCAACTGTTTTGCGGGACTTTGATGATGTTTTTCCAGCGGAGGTACCTTCTGGGCTGCCACCATTACGAGGCATCGAGCACTAGATCGACTTGATCCCTGGCGCCTCCTTGCCCAACCGCGCCCCCTACAGGTTCAACCCCGACGAAACGAAGGAGATACAAGCACAAGTGCAAGCTCTTCTGGATAAAGGGTACATTCGTGTCTCTCTTAGTCCTTGTGTTGTTCCTGTTATTTTGGTGCCTAAGAAAGATGGTACATGGCGCATGTGCGTAGATTGTAGAGCTATAAACAACATTACTATTCGATATCGTCATCCTATTCCCCGTCTCGAGGATATGTTAGATGAATTGAGTGGTGCTGCTGTTTTCTCTAAAATTGATTTGCGTAGTGGTTACCATCAAATCCGCATGAAAGAAGGAGATGAATGGAAAACTGCTTTCAAAACTAAATTTGGTTTATATGAGTGGTTAGTCATGCCTTTTGGTCTTACTAATGCACCTAGTACATTCATGCATTTAATGAATCATGTTTTGAGAGAGTTCATTGGTCGTTTTGTGGTTGTCTATTTTGATGATATACTTATTTACAGCCGCAATGAAACTGAACACTGTGCTCATATTAGACAAGTTTTGCATGTGCTGCGTGATAATAAATTGTATGCTAATCTTGAGAAGTGTACTTTTGCAAAAGATAAGGTCATATTTCTGGGTTATGTTGTTTCTAAGCATGGAGTAGAGGTAGATCAATCTAAAATTGCTGCTATTCAAGATTGGCCTACTCCCATGAATGTTAGTCAAGTACGAAGTTTTCACGGTCTTGCTGGTTTTTATCGCCATTTTGTGAAAGACTTTAGTACTATTGATGCACCATTAAATGAGTTAACAAAGAAAGGTGTTCCTTTTGTGTGGGGCGCAGCCCAAGATCATGCATTTGATGAATTAAAATGTTTGCTTACTTCTGTACCTTTACTTGCATTGCCTGATTTTTCAAAGCAATTTGAAGTTGAATGTGATGCTAGTGGTATCGACATAGGTGGCGTTTTGATGCAAGAGGGTCGTCCTATTGCTTATTTTTCTAAAAAATTATCTGGTGCTAGACTGAATTATCCTGTTTATGATAAAGAATTGTATGCACTTGTTAGAGTTCTTGAGATTTGGCAACATTATTTGTGGCCAAAAGAATTTATCATACATTCTGATCATGAAGCTTTGAAATATTTGAAAGCACAATCCAACTTGCATAGGCGTCTCGCTAAGTGGGTTGAGTTTATTGAATCTTTTCGGTACATCATTAAACATAAGAAGGGAAAAGATAATGTGGTTGCTGATGCTTTATCTAGGAAGAATATGTTATTGACACAACTTGATATTAATATTCCTGGTTTAGAGAGTATTTGTGAGCTTTATGCAACTGATCATGATTTTGCTGAACCATATCGTTTGTGTGCTTTGAAAAACGCTTGGGAGAAATATCACATACATGATGGGTTTCTATTTTGAGCTAACAAACTATGTGTTCCAGAGTCGTCTTTGCGTTTGCTCTTATTGCAGGAATCACATGCTGGAGGTTTGATGGGTCACTTTGGGCATGAGAAGACATTACTCATGCTAGCTGATCACTTCTTTTGGCCCCGGATGAGGCGTGATGTGGATAGGTTTGTGCGGCGCTGCATTGTGTGCAACACATCCAAGTCCAAGCTGAAGCCTCACGGTTTGTATACACCACTACCTGCACCTATTACACCATGGGAAGATATTAGTATGGATTTTGTGCTAGGATTGCTAAAAACTAAACATAGTCATGATTCTATATTTGTGGTAGTGGATAGATTCTCTAAGATGGCACACTTTATTGCATGTCATAAGAGCGACGATGCGTCGCATGTGGCTAACCTGTTTTTCAGGGATATTGTACGCTTGCATGGAGTGCCCAAGACTATTGTTTCTGACCGGGACATCAAGTTCATGAGCTACTTCTGGAAGACCTTATGGGGAAAGCTAGGAACGAAGCTGCTGTTTAGCACTACATGTCATCCCCAAACTGATGGCCAGACCGAGGTGGTGAATCGAACTTTGTCACAATTGTTGAGGACAATGATCAAGAAAAATCTGCAGGAGTGGGAAGATTGTTTGCCGCATGTGGAGTTTGCATACAACAGGGCGGTACATTCTACTACTCAGCTTTGTCCGTTTGAGGTGGTGTATGGCTTCAAACCTATTACACCACTAGATTTGTTGCCTCTTCCATTGCATGAGAGAGTTAATATGGAGGCATCAAAGAGAGCTGATTTTGTGAAGAAAATTCATGAGAAGACTCGAGAGGCTATTGAGAAGAAAGGGAAGAATACTGCTGCTGCTCGCAACAAAAGCAGGTTCTTTTTCAGCCCGGCGATATGGTATGGGTGCACCTGCGCAAGGACAGATTTCCTTTGCTTAGGCGTTCCAAGTTGAGGCCCCGAGGTGCTGGTCCCTATAGAGTGCTTGCCAAGATCAATGATAATACCTACTCGATTGATATTCCTATTGCTGAGTTTGGTGGTGTTAGCAACAGTTTCAATGTTGCTAATTTATCACCATATGATGGAGATGACCTTGGAGCGTCGAGGTCGACGCCTTTTGAAGGGGGGAGATGATGAGGACATCCCTACTACACAGCTATCTTCACCTACTATTGATGATCCTATTGTTGCTGATCAAGATAAGTCCAATTACGAGATTAGGATTGGACCAATTACTCGAGCCCATGCTAAGTTGTTACAACAGCAGGTGAACTCACTCCTTGCTGAATCTGATATTTATTGTAATGAGAATTTTATACTGCCTAAGTCTTTGTTCATATGTATAATCAGGTTCATTGGAGAAGAAGGGGTTCGAGGAAGCGTGGAGATGCAGCACATGGAGCACGACGTGGTGATCAAGCAAGAGAGCGCGAGGGAGGAGAGGGAGGCCGGCGCCACAAGCATGGAGAACATCACCACGTGAAGGAGATTGAGTCTGGATGAGCACGAGCATGTGATGGCGCACTAGGACTGCCTATGACATGATGTCTACACGTCTAAGGCGCGCTACACACTTGGCCTGTGTGCTAAAATTAGGCTGAACCCGTATATGGGTCGGTATGTACCCGTTTGAGTCGAACCGAGTCAGCTTGGGCCCAAACCAGGCAGGTTTTGGGCCAGGTCTTTGCTGAGGACGCCCGGCCACCTATAAGTAGCCCTGGGCGCCCCCTCAATTAGGGTTAGACCATGTTTAGACTAAAGATTACTTCGTTGAACTGCTGTAAGCATTCATCTGAATTCCTCCGCACCAATTCATCTGGATTTGGTGTTATATTGCTGCAAGTTTAGTGTGATCTATTGTTCCATTGGGAATCAGTAGATTGCAAACTACCATTTCGTGGTCGACGGCTACGTGCGCAAGTGTGTGGAGTCATGAATATCCTACAGGGTTTGAGAGCTATTGCATTGGCATCAGGGTTCAAGCGAGGAGAGTTCATCGGTGACACCAAGTTATCCCCGACAATCATCCGCTGCCATCATCACCACCGCTTCGCTCATGAGAAGATCCGGTCACCCCATATCAATCAGGCTGCTGCCGTGTGCGCAATCTTGTGCCTGTTCGTTGAGTCCGTGCTAGCGTCTCTCTTGTGCATTGCAACACGAGCTATTGTGCGTTGTCACTTATATCTCTTGAGTTCTTTTTCCGAGTTGCTTTGCCTCGTTATCTCCACCGTGTGTGTTTCCGTGGGTCTTGTCATACGATCAGCACTAGGACTTATTTGCGGTGTAGTTAGGATACCATACCTATAGCTCCACCATATGTTCCTAGTTTGTTGTGTGATCGCTCTTATACCCTCGGTATTCACTTCTTCACATCAGTGCATTGGTCGTTTATTCGATCTGGTAAGCATCGCTATTCCCCTTGGAACGGTAAGATTCACCTTTTTTTGTCAGTTTTGAGTGAGTAGAGTGTTTCACCATATATACATATTTGTTACTGCACTAATAATGGCAGAAGACGTTACGGATACAGTAGAGGCTGGCAGATATCATTTTTTCCGCCACAGATAGTGCCACTTTTTGGGAGGAAGAACGTGGCAATTTTGACGGTGATGGGCTCTTTCACCATGGTGTGATGATTGGAGATAGATGTGTTGCAACCACCATTGACCATATCTCTACCATCAATTTAATCAGCATTGAGGTCGTTGAGACGTTGCACCTAGCCACACGTGCTAGTACAGCGCCATACCTCTTGCGTTCCTCATATGGCACCTTGCTGATTTCACACATAGCCGACGTTCTTGTTACTTACAGAGGGCATACCGAGGTTATTCGTTGTGGTGTATCCCCAATGCCACTTGAATCTTGTCATATTCTGTTGGGTTATCCTTGGTTCCACACCTATCATGCTCAGCCTTGTCATGATAGGCCGATAGTTTCGTTCAAGTGGAATAAGCAGCGGCGTGCTTGGCTGCGTCTAACAGCCGAACAGTTTCATAAGAATCATCTTCTTTGCAAGGAGAGGACTAAGGAGTTATGCTTGTCGCCTAAGCACAAGATCATGATGGATGGTGGCAGTCCCATTATTTGCCATCTTGACCATGGTGTGCTTCACAACCCATGTGAGATTGAGAGCCACATAGCCAAATTGAGTGAGAGTGTTATAAAAAGTGAGCTGTGTGATTCCACCAAACGTGAGGTTGAGAGCATACACTTTGAGAGTATGAGCAAAAATCAAAACACAAGAGTAGTCGACGATAGGATATGTGAGGATATTTCAACTAATGTAATTCTGTCTACTCCTAGTGTTGTTTCTTGTGATATGCAGGTTGCTTTTGAAGAAAGGGAGCCGCCTATTTTACAACCTGCATCACCGGTTTGTGCATTATCACTTGAGGAGGATGTTTCAGTGCCTACTTCTTCTGAGGAGCATGTCATTGACATAGTACTGATTTGGAACCACAACCAGCAGCTATGGATAATATTTGTGAGTCTACTCCTTTGCTGGTTCCTTCTAGTGATTTATCTTGCACTAATGTTTCAGCACCATGTGATACTTTGCATATTTCGAATTTTGATCATGTGGTAGTGCTGACACATAAGGAAGTACTTGCTAGAATACCATCGAATGACATTGTGTATTCCATCATACTAAAAGAACCTCTTAGTTTGCGTTGTGCTATGAATAAGATTTCTGAAATTTCATATTTGAATTCTAGCACACATGCCTATTGCTTCATGTTTAACTTGATTGGTGAATATAACATGGATAATTTTCTTGTCGATCACATATGCATAACCTGTGATAGAATTAATGAACTGAAACTTGCTGTTTTCAGTCCTATATGCTATCTGTCGCAGTCCTTTTGATGTCGGATACTAGATTATGTTCGAAATAGTTTGATACATTCTGGTCTAGTTGAAGTGTTTCAGCCCACAAAACTTGATATGTTGGGTTGCTCTAATCTTGCTAGTTTGCCATCAAATTGGTTCAATTCATTGTGTTTGTTCCACAATTTGTTGCCTATGTGTGCTACTGATCCCTACTTCACTTATATTAGCACATTGAGTTGCATGTTACCTACAGGACATAATGGTCATGCATCACTTGTTCATAATAATCCGAGTAGCACAGCTGAGGCATGGCATAAACCAATTTTGTTTTCACATGTTTTGAACTGGTTTGACCTTATTCATCATAAATTTGATCATCGGTCTTCTTTGCGAAAATGAATTTAATATTGAACAACAAGACTATATATCTCTTTGTTTTTCACCATTATGATGATTCTTTGTACTTCACTTATACCTGCAATTTAAGTTGCTTGATGTATAGTCGACATATTTTTCATGTGAACAAAAATAATACAACATGGTATGTATACATATACTCTGCGTACACGTTGTTCTTTTTGTTCCTACCACTTTCAGCTTACCCAAAGCCGAGGACGGCTTTTCTTGAAGAAAGGGAGGATGATGAGGATACAATCATGGATCATGCTGATTTTGAGTGTTTGAGCTGGAAGGAAATATTGAGTCTAATTGATGATTATTATAAGGTGAATTCTTTCCTAGTTGAAAAGAATGTCTTGATATCTCTGAATTATATACTACCTAAAGCAATGTACTATGTTGTATTTAGGTATGTCATTTGTCAAGATATCGCCAGCGGGAGGAGAGGGAGGACGGCGATCGAGAGACCAGTGGAGATCAAGTCTGGATGAGCACGAGCACATGATGGCACACTAGGACTGCCTACGATACAATGTCTACACGTCTAAGGCGCGCTACACACATGGCCTTCGTGCCAGAAATAGGCCGAACCCATATATGGGTCGGTATGTACCCGTTTGAGTCGAACCGAGTCAGTTTGGGCCCAAATCAGGCAGGTTTTGGGCCAGGTCTTTGCTGAGGATGCCCGGCCACCTATAAGTAGCCCTGGGTGCCCCCTCAATTAGGTTAGACCATGTTTAGACTATAGATTATTTCATTGAACTGCTGTAAGCATTCATCTGAATTCCTCCGCACCAATTCATCTGGATTTGGTGATATACTGCTACAAGTTTAGTGTGATCTGTTGTTCCATTGGGAATCAGTAGATTGCAAACTACCGTTTCGTGGTCGATGGCTACGTGCGCAAGTGTGTGGAGTCGTGAATATCCTACAGGGTTTGAGAGCTGTTGCATTGGCATCAGGGTTCAAGCAAGGAGAGTTCATCGGTGACACCAAGTTATCCCCTACAATCATCCGCTGCCATCATCACCATCGCGTCACTCATGAGAAGATCGGGCCACCCCATATCATCTTGGTATCATATTTCCATGGTTTACTCGGTGAGCATTCACAAATTCATCCCTGCAATTCGTTTTTGTTTTCAGTCCTATCCAGAAAAAAAGCCAAAAAAATTAGGGTTCTTAGTTTCTGCCATAGCCTAGATTGCACCGTTCTTGAGTTTTAGTCGATGATCGTCTTTTCGCGTATCTTTTCTTCCAATTTGTAGGAGTCTAGGTTCATCAATCTTTTCTGCATCTTTGTTTTGAGTTTGGATCTTGTCTTGAGGGTCTTTGATTATCTTCTCCCTGGTATCGGCGGCCGTGCTATCTTTTCTTCAGGAGGTGGCTAGGTCGATCCCTCCAACACGCAAATCCGATCGCTGGTAACATCAAAAACCAAAAAAAAAGAGGAGCTGACTCGCTCACCAAGGGGCGGAGATTGTCTACCCCCAGGCGAGACCGCTCGATCGAGGGCGTGGCCGCTCGATCGAGGGCGTGGCCGCTCGCCCGAGCGTAGGGTCGAGCCGTGGCCCCGATCGCCCGCACCTTGGTTGGCCGCGAAGACTTGGCCCGCAGCGAGCAGGCTGGCCCATCCGCGCGTCGCTTAGCCTAGGCCCCGCACTCTCGTAGTTTCGCTATTCACCTGCGCCACAGCACGGAGCATGTCTGGTCTCCAGCGCCTCGCTCGCCTGCCCTCGTCCGCTTGATTACTTCGGTGGTTTGATCGTGCGCCAGAGTGTCTGCTCTCTAGCGCCCAATTGATCCAAGACTGGTTTGGCCGGATACAAAAGAGTTTTAAAAAAAGTAAAAGTAAAAAAAAAGGGGACGTACACTGCAACTATCTTGCACAGTATATGCCACACCAATATTCAAAAAAAAATAAGACAAACAATATTTCGGCCTCGCCAAGTTTTCTGCCGTGGCACGCTTGTGAGCGTTTTCTTTGCCGCGACAGCCGGATCCTGCCGCTCCATCCGTTTTGCGTCGCCGTTGTGCTGCCGTGCATTTCCGGCGTCGTATATCTCTACCGTGACACGCTTTTCGTTAGTTTCTCTGCCGCGACAGAGTGTTACCACTGTGTCCACATAGCGTCCCTTTTACACGACTTTGAGAGCCTTAGCTACAGCCTGTCTACAACATCGTGTTAGGCGCTTACCCATAGGAGACTAGCTTTTTTGTGCTTATCAGGCTGCTGCCGTGTGCGCAATCTTGTGCCTGTTCGTTGAGCCCGTGCTAGCGTCTCTCTTGTGCATTACAACACGAGCTATTGTGCGTTGTCACTTATATCTCTTGAGTTCTTTTTCCGAGTTGCTTTGCCTCGTTATCTCCACCGTGTGTGTTTCCGTGGGTCTTGTCATACGATCAGCACTAGGACTTATTTGCGGTGTAGTCAGGATACCATACCTACAGCTCCACCATATATTCCTGGTTTGTCGTGTGATCGCTCTTATACCCTCGGTATTCACTTCTTCACATCAGTGCATTGGTCGTTTATCTGATCTGGTAAGCATCGCTATTCCCCTTGGAACGGTAAGATTCACCTTTTCTTGTCAGTTTTGAGTGAGTAGAGTGTTTCACCATATATACATATTTGTTACTGCACTAATAATGGCAGATGACGTTACGGATACTATGGAGGCTGGCAGATATCATTTTTTCCGCCACAGATATTGTAGTGCCACTTTTTGGGAGGAAGAATGTGGCAATTTTAATGGTGATGGGCTCTTTCACCATGGTGTGATGATTGGAGATAGATGTGTTGCAACCACCATTGACCACATCTCTACCATCAATTTAATCAGCATTGAGGTCGTCGAGACGTTGCACCTAGCCACACGTGCTAGTACAGCGCCATACCTCTTGCGTTCCTCATATGGCACCTTGCTGATTTCACACATAGCCGACGTTCATGTTACTTACAGAGGGCATACCGAGGTTATTCGTTGTGGTGTATCCCCAATGCCACTTGAATCTTGTCATATTCTGTTGGGTTATCCTTGGTTCCACACCTATCATGCTCAGCCTTGTCGTGATAGGCCGACAGTTTCGTTCAAGTGGAATAAGCAGCGGCGTGCTTGGCTGCGTCTAACAGCCGAACAGTTTCATAAGAATCATCTTCTTTGCAAGGAGAGGACAAAGGAGTTCTGCTTGTCGCCTAAGCACAAGATCATGATGGATGGTGGCAGTCCCATTATTTGCCATCTTGACCATGGTGTGCTTCACAACCCATGTGAGATTGAGAGCCACATAGCCAAATTGAGTGAGAGTGTTATAAAAAGTGAGCTGTGTGATTCCACCAAACGTGAGGTTGAGAGCATACACTTTGAGAGTATGAGCAAAATTCAAAACACAAGACTAGTCGACGATAGGATATGTGAGGATATTTCAACTAATGTAATTCTGTCTACTCCTAGTGTTGTTTCTTGTGATATGCAGGTTGCTTTTGAAGAAAGGGAGCCACCTATTTTACAACCTGCATCACCGGTTTGTGCATTATCACTTGAGGAGGATGTTCCAGTGCCTACTTCTTCTGAGGAGCATGTCATTGACATAGTACTGATTTGGAACCACAACTAGCAGCTATGGATAATATTTGTGAGTATTCTCCTTTGTTGGTTCCTTCTAGTGATTTATCTTGCACTAATGTTTCAGCACCATGTGATACTTTGCATATTTTGAATTTTGATCATGTGGTAGTGCTGACACATAAGGAAGTACTTGCTAGAATACCGTCGAATGACATTGTGTATTCCATCATGCTAAAAGAACCTCTTAGTTTGCGTTGTGCTATGAATAAGATTTCTGAAATTTCATATTTGAATTCTAGCACATATGCCTATTGCTTCATGTTTAACTTGATTGGTGAATATAACATGGATAATTTTCTTGTCGGTCACATATGCATAACCTGTGATAGAATTAATGAACTAAAACTTGCTATTTTCAGTCCTATATGCTATCTGTCGTAGTCCTTTTGCTGTCGGACACTAGATTATGTTTGAAATAGTTTGATACATTCTGGTCTAGTTGAAGTGTTTCAGCCCACAAAACTTGATATGTTGGGTTGCTCTAATCTTACTAGTTTGCCATCAAATTGGTTCAATTCATTGTGTTTGTTCCACAATTTGTTGCCTATGTGTGCTACTGATCCCTACTTCACTTATATTAGCACATTGAGTTGCATGTTACCTACAGGACATAATGGTCATGCATCACTTGTTCATAATGATCCGAGTAGCATAGCTGAGGCATGGCATAAACCAATTTTGTGTTCACATGTTTTGAACTGGTTTGACCTTATTCATCATAAATTTGATCATCGGTCTTCTTTGCGAAAACTGAATTTAATATTGAACAACAAGACTATATATCTCTTTGTTTTTCACCATTATGATGATTCTTTGTACTTCACTTATACCTGCAATTTAAGTTGCTTGATGTATAGTCGACATATTTTTTATGTGAACAAAAATAATACAACATATTATGTATACATATACTCTGCGTACACGTTGTTCTTTTTGTTCCTACCACTTTCAGCTTACCCAAAGCCGAGGACGGCTTTTCTTGAAGAAAGGGAGGATGATGAGGATACAATCATGGATCATGCTGATTTTGAGTGTTTGAGCTGGAAGGAAATATTGAGTCTAATTGATGATTATTATAAGTTGAATTCTTTCCTAGTTGAAAAGAATGTCTTGATATCTCCGAATTATATACTACCTAAAGCAATGTACTATGTTATATTTAGGTATGTCATTTGTCAAGATATCGCCAGCGGGAGGAGAGGGAGGACGGCGATCGAGAGACCAGTGCAGATCAAGTCTGGATGAGCACGAGCACATGATGGCGCACTAGGACTGCCTACGATACGATGTCTACACGTCTAAGGCGCGCTACACACATGGCCTGCGTGCCAGAAATAGGCCGAACCCATATATGGGTCGGTATGTACTCGTTTGAGTCGAACCGAGTCAGTTTGGGCCCAAACCAGGCAGGTTTTGGGACAGGTCTTTGCTGAGGACGCCCGGCCACCTATAAGTAGCCCTGGGCGCCCCCTCAATTAGGTTAGACCATGTTTAGACTACAGATTATTTCGTTGAACTACTGTAAGCATTCATCTGAATTCCTCCACACCAATTCATCTGGATTTGGTGATATACTGCTGCAAGTTTAGTGTGATCTGTTGTTCCATTGGGAATCAGTAGATTGCAAACTACCGTTTCGTGGTCGACGACTACGTGCGCAAGTGTGTGGAGTCATGAATATCCTACAGGGTTTGAGAGCTGTTGCATTGGCATTAGGGTTCAAGCGAGGAGAGTTCATCAGTGACACCAAGTTATCCCCGACAATCATCCGCTGCTATCATCACCATCACATCGCTCACGAGAAGATCGGGCCACCCCATATCATAGGAATTTTGTGAAAAACAAAAACAGAAAAACTGGGATGGGTCGGACCTGAGACAATGAGGCGACAGATAGAAGTTGTCGCGCAGCGGCGACAGACAGAGAATTTCTCATGGGCCGAGGCCCAGTTGGCGTCAGATCTGAACAGCAAAAAGAAATAAAAAGGGCAGGTTTTAATATGCGCCAGAGAGAATTCGATCCCTGGATCTGATGATGGGCAAACAAGGGTTCAAACCACTACACTACTGAACTAGATCTGAAGATAGAATGAAACCAAAGTTTATAGTGTCGCGATACGGGAAGATAGCCTGACGAAACTGAATCTCGAACGGTGTTGTCGAGCTTGGTGCAGACGGAAGCAGAGTCGAGGAGGAGCGCGTCCAGGGATGGGACTTGGGTCTGGGCGCCAGAGGTTGCAGATGAGGTAGCCGGAGTGCCGTGGTGCAGTACCGTGGACGGAGGAAGGAGATGCGGGACCTGTATGTGAGCTCGAGCTCGAGCTCGTTCATGGCGAGCAAGATACATAAGAAGTGATGGTCAGCGACGGTTACCAGAAAATGACGGGAAAATGATGGGATAGGGAGGGAAGCTCACCCAGAAGACGTGGGGGTGGTCGGGAAGGCCAGAGGTTCACCGGAGACGACAAATTGCGGCGGCGACCGACGGCCGGCTGCGAGAAAGATGACGACGATTCGAAGGACTGAAGGCGTCCTGGCAGGAGCGACTCGACGGGGATGACGAGGGAGCCGATGCGCAACTTCTGGTACCCTCGGCCGGATGCAAGAGCGACTAGGATGACGGCTTGACAGAGAGGTGCTGACGGTGGCGCTCGGGAGCTTGCAGAACAGAAGAAAACGAAGGGGAGAGGGGGACTGGAGGGGATCTGGCTGCGGCGTTACTTTGGAGGAACGCTAGGGTTTCCAGGAGGAATCCAAGGCACTGGAGATAAGGAGAGGAGAGGGCTCACGCACTCGGCATGGGTGGGGAAAAAGGTGCAGAAGGGGTCACGCGAAAGGCGTGCTTGGTTGGAGAAGAGGACCAGGTGGAGAGCTGGGGTTCGGCTGGAGCAGGTAAAGCTAGATGGTCTCCTTCTCTCTTCCTCTGATTTTCTCCTCTTCTTTTATTTCCCTATAGCATTTATTTTAGGGGAAAGCGAGACAGCGGTTTGAAAAGATTTGCACACAGATTTTCAAAACTTGATTTGATTAAAATAATAGTAATTTTCAAATAGTTTTTGTTTCAATCTAAAACAAGAAAACAGACAAGAGAGTTTATTATAAACCATACGAGATAAAGGTAGGGTTTAACAAAAATAAATTTGGTTTTATCGAAAGCATGCAAGGTGATAGATGCATGATGACGTAAAGATGACGCGAAAAAGAAAATAACAAGCAATTCTAATATTGGGGATTTTCCGGGTCGTTACATATGTCAACAACTTGCATACTACACATGCAGTGGTATGCTGGGTCACCACACGTATCCACTGTCAGATATGGCGGATTCGCTCGAGTGTGAGCTAACTGAATTGCCGATCTTCCCCTTGGCCTCAGGATAGATGTCATCATCTGAACATGTGTAGTCCGAGTATAACCCCTCGACGAAGTCAGGGTCGTAGGGCGTTGGTTGCAGCGTGAGGGCGTTGAGAGCCCGTTTGCACTCAGAGATCGTCGGGTAGACTGCAGCATTGCCTCCATGAGGATCTTCACAGCCAGCGATCTCGTGAGGTGAGAAATCTCCGATGCCCACAAAGTGATAGGCGTCGCACTCGACGCAATATGCGGTGGTTGGGGATGGTGGCGGATCTTGAAAGTCGTTTGACTCGACTAATGGGGTCGATGTTTCCAGCATTGGATCTACCTCTGCTGACGTAAGCGGTGCTGTTGTCAAAGGAGTACTTTGTGGGGACCCCGGCTTACCACCCGGGATTTTCGTTATGCATACAATTCACGATCCTAGGAAGACCGTCGTGAATCCACATAACAGAGTTGG
The DNA here is from genome assembly GCA_007115705.1 of Dactylis glomerata. NCBI lineage: Eukaryota > Viridiplantae > Streptophyta > Magnoliopsida > Poales > Poaceae > Dactylis > Dactylis glomerata. The sequence continues at coordinate 5,552,827 of QXEO01000270.1, forward strand.
CATTACAGAATACATCATCCAGTACATATCGAATTCAAATAGTCTTACATGGCCACTTGGCCAAATTCAAATGCCACGTAGGGCAAGTTCAACTAACATTGCATCGGATACAAGGGTAGCGTTGGTAGCCCGTGTCGTGCCTCTACTCTACAGGCAACTGACCGGGAGACGGATCCTAGTTCGCACCGGCGTCGTCAAACTCCTCACCATCATCATCATAGTCTTCACAATAATCTGACTAAGTTAATAGCCAGGGACAAAGCCGTGAGTACATTTTGGAATTGTACTCGCAAACCATCTATGAGGAACAAGTTGCATGCTGTTTGGCTGTAGCAAGGTGAAAGGCTCTAATCTAGTTTTGCTCAATACTAACATAGTTTCTCTTGTCGATATAGCATGTCATATGACATCTCTATATCTTTGTTGAAAAACAATTTTAGAAAACAGATTTTTGTAAACTCTCTAGGGAAGGGGGAAACTCATTTATTTTCTAAGAACATCGGTTGGTCAATCAAACATGACCACCTCGAATCCTTCGGCAGTACCCTTCAAGTACTCCGAACCACCATCATGCCATGGCAGTACCCTCCGAGTACTCCGTCCGGCACCTTTCTCCTTTTCTTGAAAACATTTATGAAAACAAAACCGACATTGGGCTAGATAGCGACCATTCCAACCGTCCATGACCGAGGACTCGGCTATTCGAATAGGTTTACACTCTGCAGAAGTTGTACACTTTACCCACAAGATTCGATAAATCCGCCGGGATCCCACCACGGACCGGCATACACAAGTATGCGGGGTTTGGAAAATCAAACAGAGTCTTCCATCCAACCACCTTAGTACGAGTGCCTACCCTATGGAGTTAACCTCCCCGGCAAACCCTGGCAGCCTACCTCCATTTCCTTGAGTGTAGCTCCAGTGCCACGGCGGGAGAACCCAAGTGTCTTCCGGACGGGTAGCCTATTGGCGGGCCCGTTACATTGTTGCCCACCACTTGCGACAACCCAGATTCCGGGGTCCTATAAACCCTTATATAGTACGGGGCTCCCCGCACTAAAGCAAATAAACTTCGGACTAAGCCCCATCCCATACCGTGGTAATGTGGTTGCACGGGTTAATTGTTCCGGTGGATACCTAGTGATCACCAATGTCCTTTGAAAAAACACCAACTCCTCTTTCCTTTATCCCATCACCAGTAGTATAAAAACCATTTTCATAAACATTTCAGTGGAGTAGATGTTACCCCGAGGTTTTTGAACACATTTTCGAAACTTTTGCTTGAGTGTTCCCATCCTAGAGTTTTTGGCTCCACTAGAAGTTTCCCAAAGGCCTTGCTGCTAATCAACAAGCCACTACTGCATGGGTATTGAATAGGTGTTCAAAGGGGTCATCTCGAAGGATGATAACAAATTGGCTTGTGGAGCTTAAGCCAACAAATAATTGCTACTAGGACTATAGCAATATAAAAACATGCAATTTGATAAACCTTGATGAAACATGCAAAGTAAGTGAATAGGATTTAGATATGCATCAAGTATAGATGGCTTGCCTTGGTTGGCTAGTCCCAGGTCTTCTTCTTCCTGGTACTCAAAGACTTCTCCTTCCTCTGCACACTCTTCGTTCGATTCTATCACCCCAAAAAATAGCACACAATAAGCATACATGCATGCACAAGTCACAAGCACTCCATCACTCAACATCACATAATCAAAGAGTATCAGAAACAAACATGTTTATAATCCAAAACAAGATTTTATAAGATTATAGTAGCAATTTAATCCTAATAGAAACTAGGTTTTTCAAACAAGGCAATCACAACATCACTTTACTTTAAACAAGCATGCAGGTGTCCATATAAACCAATCAACACATTCAGCATACTTGCAGGTAGACAACAACTTTATGAACCCAACAAAGTTGGATTCACTCCAAAACAATTTGGGGTTAAATTTCTATGAATTAAACAATAGAAACTATGACTAGAACACTATAATAATTCCCAGATATTCTCTGGGCATCAAAAAATATGCCCAGGAGTGTTCTGGGAAGCTTTTCCTAAGAACAATCCAAAGAAATTAGATTCACCCTAAAATTCATATTCCACTGCAAATGAGAATTTATCTAAGATTAAATACACAATTAGCCATATTAATTACTACTGCAAATCTATAGGTCTTAAAATACCAAAACCAGTTGGTCATGCAAGCTAACACATCAAGCTATTACTGAAAATTGGAACCACTCTAATTCAGTACATAGAACTCAAGATTTGAATTAAAGATTGAAAAGTGACCTAATTAACCACACAAAATATCATTTTATCTACAGTAATCCTACAGACATGGGACCAGTGCCATTTGAAAGATAATAAGTTAAGCTACCCACAGAAATTTGAATCACTCAAAAAGGGCTTGTATTTAATTTTCTATACATTTTACAAGTTTTGCAGATATTTAGAAATTAAACAACATTTCTAAAAAAACACAGGCGGGCCAGATCTGGGCGATCTCGGGCTGCATCATGCTGGGCCGGCCCAGATCTGGCGCGGGCGAGCGCGGGAGCGCCGATTCAAATGGCTGACTGGTGGGCCAGGCCAGTCAGCGAGCGCTGGATACCGAACCGGTATGGGCGGCCGTCGGCCGTCCGATCAAGTGAAGATCGCCGGCCCTTGGCTGTCGTCTTCACGCGGCAAGGTTAGGGCTATGGAGAGGCTAGGGTTTGCTGGGGAAGAAGCGGGGCTCACCGAGGGCTCTTTGTCGATGATCTGGTGACGAGGTTCGGCGGCGGTGTGTCGGAGAGGTTCGGTGACGGCGTCAGAGAGGTAAACATCGTCGCAGGCGTGCTCTAGCTCGTCGCCATCATTCCCGGGTGCTCCGGCGAGGTTGAGAGTGGCATCGGCTACCGGTGAATCTAGGACATGAAAAATATAGCGTTAGATGAGGGAGAGATCTGGGACTCCAGAGGTGAAGAGAAGAGAGAGTAGCGGTGGTGTATCCGACGGCAACCTTCCCCTTCCTTCTCGGGCTTCGGAGATCTCCGACGAGGTCTCTCACGTCTAGCAGAGCGAGGAAGAAGGTGGGGTGGTGAGTGGCGAGCTCTCTGGGGAGAGGAGATGTGAAGGAGAAACAAATGGCAGCAGAGAGAGAGGTTTGAGAGGGAGCTAGGGCTTTATAGCCTCGGGGTGGTCTTGGTTCAGTGTGCGCTCGTCGAAGGCGATTGGGTGGTTTGGGCGGTGTGCTGGGGATGGCATCGAGGACTGAGTCCAGTGGTGTGGGTGCGGAGCTCGTTTGCGAGCTGTGCCAATGGGCACGTGCCAGGGTTCAGTAGACGTGCACCAAAATCGTGACACGGCCAGGGTGAGTGAGTGCTCGATCGTGCAGGGCAAGGATGGCGTGGTGTTGCACATTCGATGCCGTGCAGGCTCGTGTTCGGCTGGGGAGGTGAGCATGCGTGCGCGAGCAGGAACGCAATGCACGCACTTGGCATCCACGGCGCATGCGCGGCGCGGTTAGAGTGAGGGCCGTGGAGGGGCCTATGAGCGGCGTGGTCGGCTGCTGCCGGTTGGGCGGTGACGACGGTGTCTCTGGGAGTGCTCTGGCGCGGCTACAACAGTTGGCTTGCTGTCGAAGCATTGGTCTCCAACGGGCGCGCTCCGGTGGGCTTCGGCGAGAGGGAGAGAGAATGGTGAGGTAGGAAGGGCGAGTGGCTGGCAGATGGGGTCCTGGTGCTCCTCCTGGGCGGTGGCTCATCGCCGATTGGGGGTTGGAGGTGTAGAGGGTGTGAGAGAGAGAGGAGAGGAGATCATGGCAAGATTGCCTCGGGTCTCACCCCTCCCTTGTGTCCACCGGCTAGAAGACAAGGAGAATAAGAGGGAGACGGAAATGCCAGCAGGGGAGAGAGAGAGAGGTGGCTGGCTAGGCTTGCATCCTTGGTCGATTTTGCAAAGGGAGAGGGAAAGTGACAAGGGTATAGATAATAGAGCCCGTCAGTTAAGTACCCCTGAGGCCCATTAAGGTAGGCTCAATTGTAACGCTAGTCGAAATACGAGTTCATGTCGTATGTCGATATTGTAATCTGTATCGGATCTCTCCCGATCCTTGAGACCTGGCCACCTATATATAGGGGCCAGGAGAAGACGGCGAGGGACAGATTGAGAGTAAGCCAAAAGTTCACCCTACATTTACTTTCGATACACACCTTGTTTGACTGATTTTACCTTCGAGTTCATCTGACGCCCTACTCCCCCGATCCTAAGTCCTTCTTCTAGGACATTTGTCGAGTTAACCCTCGTCAATTGGCACCGACCGTGGGGACTCTAGGCGTTGGAATCATGAATTCGACGGCTTTTTCGCTTTTAGCCAACAGCAATCCGAAAGTCGACAAAATCCAGATACCCTTCGGAACCGTCGATTTTCAACCTCACCAGTCAAGTTTCACGCAAGTATTCGAGAGCATGGATCAAGATATGGATTTGACGATCGGAAGTCTAAACTTTCGCGTCGGATCACTAGGTTCGATTTGCCTTTCAGATCCGGCAAAACCAGGTCCGTCGGCAAGCGAATCCAAGATAGTAGTAATGTCGGAATCATCAGAAGGCTCTTCCAGCGAGGTAAACTCGTCGGTCAGCTTCGCAGAAGCAGAAGAAGGAACAATCGCAGGAGGCGATGAAACTATGGAGAATTTCGACTTAGAAGTCCAACTCAAAGATCTCATGATCTACCACAACGATACTTCGGACAAATTAGTAGATACATGGGAGACAGGATTAGAGCTTCATGAAGATGACAGTTCGATCTTCTCAAGCTTGAATAGTAAGTTCGACAATCGATACCAAGTACTCGCCATTATAGGAGACAACTCAGAAGAACTCGACGAAAACAACAATCCAGTGCTCAACCCAGCAAACGTAAACAGAGGAGCGAATCATTTAGCAGAAGGAGAAACTGCAGATTCCCTTGCAACTAGGGAGAAAGTTCGACTATCAATCGACGAGTGGAGAACAATCAAGACAGCCGTGGAGCACGGCACGCTAATACCAACAAACGCCAGCAAGAATATGCTTTTAGGGTATCACTATGCCTTAAGACAGCAGTCGAAGCAACTAGCGAAGGAGAGGATTGAAATACAGAAGAGAAAAGACTTAGCCATTGCAGCAAGCGACGCTGCTCGCAGAGCACGTAGCGACGCATCATACACAAATGGCAAAAGGCATCGTCGTCACGGATCAAGGTTTGAAAACCTCGAGTATTCAGAAAGGCAAAGCCTCTCCAAAAACCTCGACTCGTCTTTCCTATCGATCGACGAGCAAGGAAACATTATACCAAAGACTCCTGAAGCAGCACTGGTGGCGGCTCAAGCATACCTACATACAACACGACCAAATCCAGGAGACCCAAGGGAACATATGCACCGAGCAGCACTATAAGGATTGAAGATGGTAGGCAATAAATTATCAGCAAAAGAAGAGGAGGCATATCGCAACAAAGGAACCCATAAACCAAGATCACCACGCCGTCACAACAGTCCTCGGCACAGAAGCGGCAGTCGACGATCTAGAACACCATCACCAAAGCGATACAGAAGCCCGAAGCATGGAGGAACCAGAAGATCCAGGACTCCAAGCAAAGCATACGACTATGAAGACGATGAAAAGGAGATGGGGCATCATGCTTTACCCACAGGGTTCGCACCACGCCAGTACCAAAAGGTTTTAAATTACCCCATGATCAACAAAAATACGATGGATCCCAGGAGCCACAGTCATGGCTCTCGGATTATTTGCAAGCAGTAAAAATATTGGGAGGAACCAAGGTGTAACTATGAGTTTCACTTGATGTAATAGGGTTAGGGGATAAAATGGTGATGGTAGTTGATGAGGAATCCGAGCAACAGAGGATGGAGACCAAAGCCAAGGCTAAGGAGGCAGCCGATGCAGCGGCAAAGGAACCATTACCACCACCACCATTGACGCAGCAGGATTTTGCCCAGTACATGAGGATGGCGGATGAAAGGCAACGCATGCTCATTGAGTGTCAGTCAAAGATGATGCAGGATGTGATGGATCGCAACCGTGAAGGTTGGAATGAAGGAGCACATGGAGTTTCACTGGCGGATTTTCTTAATACAAGACCACTTCCATTCGCATCAGCACCGGAACCAATGGACGCTGAGGATTGGTTGTTGGACACCGAAAGGAAGCTCAACACTGTGAGTTGCAATGACAGCGAGAAGCTTAGGTATGCCACACATCTATTATGTGGACCCGCAGCAGCATGGTGGGACAATATTGTGGCAATACATCCTCCAAGAAGGGTATTCACCTGGGAGGAATTCAAAAGGAAGTTCAGAGAGGCAAATGTGCCAGAAAGCATCATGGAATTGAAGAGGAGAGAGTTTGATAACTTAGAGCAGAAGGACAAGACCATCATGAGGTATGTCAACGAGTTCACTCTTCTATCACGTTATGCTACGGATGCAGTGAACACAGATGAGAAGAGGAAGAAACAGTTTATGAGAGGTTTGCATCCAATGGCCAAGATGCAACTTAGAATGTTAAAAGTAGCGGATTTCCAGGAACTTGTCGATGCAGCTATCACTATGGCAGATAATTTCAAGCAAGTTCAAGAGGAACGCGGGAAGAAAGCCAAGCTGGAACCTAGAAGATATCCGGTCAACAAACCAACTGCAGATCTTAGCTTCAAGCCACGACCGCCAAGTTGGGGAATGTTACCCCGGGGAGGAGGAGGAAATCCTAACGGCGAAACCACCTGTAATTCGTGTGGAGCCAGAGGACATCTGGCAAAGGATTGTCAAAGGCCTAGGATAATCTGTTATGGGTGCAATCAAGAGGGACATATGAAGAATAACTGCCCAAACAGAGCTGCATGGGGAAAGAGGTCAAGTGGCGGAGGACCCAACCGAGGTGGTAATTCAGGAGGAAATGGTGCAGGAAAGAGATCTCGACCTTTTGGGAAATTAAATTGCACCAACTTGGAGGAAGTGAATGATTCGGAGAAAATTGTGATAGGTACGCTTCAAATCCTATCTCATCCCGGCAAAGTACTTTTCGATACTGGTGCAACTACTTCATTCATTTCGCAAGAGTTTGTCGATCTTTATGGACTTACTTGCAATAAGTTAGAATACCCCATCACTGTTTTATCTGCGGGGGGGAATGATTTTAGTCACACACCTCAAGCAAGAGCAGGTCATTATGATCAACGATTGCGTCTATCTTGCCGATCTTTTTCTTATCCCTATGAAGGATATGGCTGTGATCCTTGGAATGGATTGGTTAGAGGAGAATGGAGCCCAGATAGATTGCAAGGAGAAAACTGTGTCACTTAGAAGTCCAGGAGGAGGAAGGATAGTTTATCAAGGTGACCGTCATGCACATATTGAAGTTCAATTGCAGCTAAATACTTTGAAACAAGCTAAACTCGAAGACATTCCGGTGGTCAATGAATTCCAAGACGTGTTTCCACAGGAACTACCAGGGATGCCACCAGATAGAGAAATCGAGTTCACTATTGATTTGATTCCAGGAACAGCACCAATAGCTCAGGCACCATATAAAATGGGACCCAAGGAATTAGTTGAGTTAAAGGAACAATTGGATGAGTTAGAGCAGAAATGATTCATTCAAGAAAGTATTTCACCTTGGGGTACACCAGTGATATTTGTGGATAAGCGGGATGGAGGACGCAGAATGTGCGGAGACTACAGGAACCTCAATAATGTTACCATCAAGAACAAGTATCCTCTACCTAGAATTGAGGATTTGTTTGATCAAGTCCGAGGAGCAGGAGTATTTTCCAAGATAGATCTTCGATCCGGATACCACCAGATTAAGATCAAAAAGGAGGACGTTCCAAAGATAGCTTTTGTGTCCAGGTACGGACATCATGAGTATTTAGTCGTACCTTTTGGATTGACAAATGCGCTAGCCATTTTCATGAATCTCATGAACAAGATTTTTATGCCTTACTTGGACAAGTTTGTGATAGTATTCATCGATGATATCTTGATTTATTCTAAAGACAAAGAGGAACATGCCAAACATTTAGGGATTGCTCTACAAATTCTACGAGAACATCAGTTGTATGCCAAGTGTAGTAAGTGTGAATTTTGGTTAGATCAAGTGGAGTTTATTGGGCATGTGATTAGAAAGGAGGGCATAGCAGTAAATCCAAGCAAAGTAGCATCTGTTCTGGAATGGGAAGCACCCAAGAATGTCAAGCAGATTAGAGGATTTCTGGGAATGGTAGGGTATTATAGAAGATTTATTGAAGGATTCTCCATGATTGCTGGACCAATGACAAAGTTGCTCCGAAAGAATACACCGTTTGTTTGGTCAGAAGAGTGTGAGACAAGTTTTCAGACACTTAAGGATAAATTAACCATAGCACCTGTGTTAGCCATACTAGAAACTGGAAAAGATTACACGGTCTACTGTGATGCATCCAAGAACAGACTTGGGTGTGTGTTGATGCAAGATAGAAAGGTTATCGCTTATGGGTCTAAGCAATTATGACCGCATGAGGTTAACTATCCAACACATGATCTTGAATTAGCAGCCGTGGTGTTTGCATTGAAAGGATGGAGGCATTTTCTGTATGGAGCTAAGTGTGAACTCTATACGGATCACAAGAGTCTCAAGTATTTATTCACTCAGAAAGAATTGAATATGAGGCAACGACGATGGTTAGAACTAATCAAAGACTATGATTTGACTATCAACTATACACCAGGGAAGGCTAATGTGGTAGCCGACGCGTTAAGCAGGAAAAGCACAGATACTCAACCATTGAGTCGAGAACTTCCTAAAGAGTTGCTTATGGATCTGGAAAGGTTAGAGATTCAATGTCTGGAAGTAAAATATTTGGGTAGTTTGTCTGCTATGAAGGTGATGGAGGAAAGACAAAGTGATTTAAAATATACAATCTTCCGTTGACATGAAGAAGATCCATTCATCGAGGAAGAGATTCGTAGGATTGAAGGAGGGAGACCGTCTGAGTTTCGCTTAGGCGATTTCAAGTCACTCTGGTTTCATAACAGGTTATGTGTGCCAGACATACCCGAAATCAAGGAGTTAATACTCAAGGAGGCACATGAAACTCTGTATTCAATACATCTGGGGAGTACCAAGATGTACATGGATCTTAAAGAACTATTTTGGTGGAACAACATGAAGCGAGAGATAGCCAAGTTCATGTCTGAATGCCATACTTGTCAAAGAGTGAAAGCGGAATATCAAAGTCCCGCTGGACTCATGCAACCATTGAATATTCCCGAGTGGAAATGGGAAGAGATTGGAATGGATTTTATCACAGGGTTACCATTGACACCAAAGAAAAAGGATATGATTTGGGTTATTGTGGATAGACTGACTAAGAGTGCACACTTCTTAGCCATTAATCAAAAGGATTCCGGAGAGAAGTTAGTAAATCTATATGTTCAGGAAATTGTGAGCAAACATGGAGTGCGGAAGACAATAGTATCAGACCGGGGGTCCGTATTTACTTCAGCTTTCTGGAAACAGTTACATGAAGCTCTAATACGTCCATTTTGCATCACTATTTTGTATCATAATTTACTGTTATTCATTGATATATTTCATATTTAGAGATGATACTTATGTTATTTCCTCTGTTTTTACATGTTTGATGATCATTGGAGGATTTGCTGCCGGAGTCAGGATTCTACTAGAAAAAGGACCGTCAAGGCACCATATTTTGAAGATCAGGAAAATTCCAGAAAAATATCAGAAAATTATATTTTCCCAGAAGACTGAAGAAGCCGGAAGGAGAAGGCGAGAGGGGCCACAGGGCAGCCTCACCACCAGGTGGCGCGGCCCAGCCCCTGGCCGCGCCCACCTGTGGTGAGAGCCCTCTGGCCCACTTCTGCCATCGCCCCTTCGCGTATTTCATCATCCCCGAAAACCTAAGTCAAGGGGGGGCTCAGAGATAGACACCGCCGCCTCTGCGGGGCGGAAAACACCAGAGAGAGAAAAGCTCTCCGGCAGGCAGAAATCTGTCGGGGAAATTCCTTCCCGGAGAGGGGAGATCGTCGCCATCGTCATCACCATCGCACCGGACTTCATCGGGATCATCATCATCATCTCCATCATGAGCACCTTCATCTCCGCCATCACCACGCCATCCCGCTGTAACATCTTGAGTTGGATTTTGTTAAATTCTTAGGGGAAACTTTCCCGGTGTTGATTACTCTTGTAGTTGATGCTATTGAGTGGAACCGTTGAATTAAGATTTATGTTCAGATTGTTATTTACCATTATTTCACCTCTGATCATGATCCATATGATGTCTTGTGAGTAGTTCACTTAGTTCTTGAGGACATGGGAGAAGTCAAGATGTAGTAGTGAATTATTGTTGAGTAATATTTACTAGTTTGATATTTATTTGTTGTGGTGCTATTTCACTAGTGGTGTCATGTGAACGTCGACTACATGATACTTCACCATTTATGGGCCTAGTGAGATGCATTGTGTATTTGGCTACCAATTGTGGGGTTGCTGGAGTGACAGAAACCTAAACCTCCATTGGGAAACCATTGCACCAGGGAGCGTAGGATCTTAGAGTTTAAGGCTGTAGTTAGATTTATCTTAATTACTTTCTTGTATTTGTGGATGCTTGCAAGGGGTATAATCACAAGTGTGTATTTATCCTAGTAAGGGTAGTGCGCTAGCACAGGTTCACCCCCATAACACTTATCAAACCAATAAAGATTATTTAGCGGTATGAAGCGAAAGCTCTTGATAGAAACTTCCGTGTGTCCTCGAGAACATTTGGTCATCATAAGTTACACAACCGGCTTGTCCTTTGCTAAAGAAAGGATTGGGCCACTTGCTGCAATTATTATTACTATCTTTTATTTACTCGCACTTTATTTATTTGCATTACCAAATACCCCTGAAAACCCGTTTGCTAGTATTTACAGTGAATCCTTGATCAAAACCACTTGTCAACACCTTCTGCTCCTCGTTGGGTTCGACACTCTTATTTATCGAAAGTACTACGATACACCCCCTATAATTGTGGGTCATCAAGACTATTTTCTGGCGCCGTTGCCGGGGAGTGAAGCGCTATTGAAGAGTGGAATTGGTAAAGGTAACCACCGTTGTGAGTATTGTTTTTATTTTTATCTTTTACTTTTATTTTATTTTGCTATGGAGAATTCTCCATTTGGTTTCCTATTTGGGAACACTTCTACCACTGCTGCACATGTGGATGAACCACCACCACCACCACCTGCTGAATTAGATCCTTTTAAAATACCTATGAAAATTGTTGAGCGTGTTATGGATAACTGCTATTTAGGAGATGGAACTGTCCATCCGGGTGATCACTTACTTTTTATACATGAATTATGCGAGTTGTTCAAGTGTGCAGGTATTTCGCCGAGCTAGGTCAAGAGGAAGCTATTCTCTTTATCATTGAAAGGCCGAGCTGAGGAGTGGTATCGACTGCTTAAAGATGGTCCATCTATTGCATGGGAGGAAATTGTACCTCTCTTTTATTCCAAGTTTTATCCTCCAAGTGAAATTCATAAAGATCGTAATCGGATATATAACTTTTGGCCTCATGATGGAGAAAGTATTGCCCAAGCGTGGGGGAGATTGAAGTTACTAATGCTCAAATGCCCCATTCATGAGCTCCCCAATAATATTGTTATTGATATTTTTTATGCGAGGCTTACTCTTCCTGATAAGGATTATTTGGATGCTTCTTGTTTTGGATCATTTACTCATATGAAAGAAGATGCTAAGTGGAAACTTCTTGACCGTATCCAAGAGAATGCTGATAGACACTTGCACCAATGGCACGAGACCTGCTAGCCGATAGACACTTGCACCAATTGCCATATTCCCAGTTCAACCCACAAGTTTTAATTTTAAGAAGTTGGCATGAGAAGATCCTTGAACAGCTTCAAAATCATGTCGCTCAAAATTGTCCATAACCGGGGACACGGCTAAGTACTTAGTTTTTAACCCTCTACAGAGGTGGTGCACTTTTCCCACAAGACTCAGTCAACCTCTTTTACCATGATGCTCATTTTGCTCAAATGGCCAAGCAAACACTAAGACAAGACCTTTCAGAAGCAATCCCTCAGACCAACCCGAACGCGCTCCATCCTATCATCATCTACCACCCTCTGTCCGTCTGGCTGAGTTATCGCAACTTAGTTAGTCAAGACAGAGCCCATATGACTCGTGGTTGCACTGGAAGCTTCACGACTTGAACGTCTCCAATCTCTTTGTTCTTGGGTGGCCGTCCACAAGTGTGATAGACATGACCGCCTGATACGTCTCAAACGTATCTATAATTTTTGATGCTCCATGCTTGTTTTTACACCATTTGCCTATTGTTTCGTTACACTTAGTGGCACTTTTATGCATTTTCCGGAACTAACCTATTAACAAGCGCCACAGTGCCAGTTTCCTGTTTTATGCTGTTTTTGTGTTTCAGAAGTGATACACAGGAAATATTCTCGGAATTGGACGAAACAAGTTTCTGAAGTCTTATTTTACCCGGAAGCTTCCAGAGATCCGAAGAGGAGTAGGAGGTGGGCCACAGGGGCCCCACACACACAGGTGGCACGGCCAGGCCCCTGGCCGCGCTAGCCATGTGTGAGGAGGCCCTGGCCCTCCTCTGACATCGCCCCTTCGCCTATAAGAAGCCTCGGGACGGAAAACCCTAGGGGATTCGGCAAATTTCCAGAAACAGTTCCGCAGCTCCGCCGCCATCGCCGATGAATTTCGGGGGACAAGTCTCTGTTCCGGCACCCTGCCGGGACGGGGAAGTGCCCCCGGAGCCATCTCCATCGGTCTCCATCGCCGTCTCCGCCGTCTCCATCGACCTCACCGCCATCTCCATCAACCTTGCTGTCTCCTATGATGAGGAGGGAGTAGTTCATCCCCGGGGCTAAGGGCTCTACCGGTAGCTATGTGGTTCACCTCTCTCTCCCATGATGTGATCTTTATGTGATCGTGAGCTTTCTATCATGTTGAACAAGTACATGTTATTATTCAGATATTTTGTGTACTCTAGTGATATTATTAAAGTAATCTATTCCTCCTGCTATGGTGTAACGGTGACAGTGCGTGCATCATGGTGGTACTTGGTTTAGGCTATGATTGTGATCTCTTATGGATTATGAGAATAATTATTGCTATGATAGTTTGAGTGATCTATTCCTCCTTTCATGGTGTAATGTTGACAGTGTGTGCACCGTGTTAGTACTTGGTTTAAGTTGCAATGATTTCTATCTTGAGTTGTGATCTGATTTGGGTATCGCTATGAGTGGTGTTTGTCAAGTACTTGATGAACTTTAAGGGGTGCTTCTGTAGCCACTACGCAATGATTAGTGTTATTCAATAGGAGAGTAATTCAGAGTACCTTAGCAAAGAGAAGTTACTTGTTCAGTCATGTTATATTGTTGGGAGTGTGTCCACTAGTGAAAGTATGATCCCTAGGCCTTGTTTCCAAGCTTTGCACACCGTTTACTTGCTGTTTTGTTATATGTTTGCTCGCAGCGATATTTATTTCACATCACGTTTGCTACTTATAATCATCTATACCACTTGTATTTCACTATCTCTTCGCCGAACTAGTGCACCTATACATCTGACAAGTGTATTGGGTGTGTTGGGGACACAAGAGACTTTCTGTATCGTAATTGCAGGGTTGCTCGAGAGGGATAGCTTTGACCTCTAACCTCCCTGAGTTCGATAAACCTTGGGTGATCCACTTAAGGGAAACTTGCTGCTGTTCTACAGACCTCTGCACTTGGAGGCCCAACAAGTGTCTACAAGAATAGAAGTGCGTAGACATCACCGCCATAGACATGGCTCCAGTGTAACCACTCAACATAAATCCATCTTACCACTTCCACCTAGGTGTTTCATTAACTTAGTTGTTTTTCTTGGTTTTTGCAAAACAAGGTTTTTCAACACTTAGCCAAAACATGTGAAGTTCCCTTCCCAAAAACATAAGTGTATGACAAGGTAACCTAGAGCAGGCAGCAATTCTACTAAGGAGATGCAAAGGCTAACCAAAGAGACTCAAGCAAAACCTAGCAAAGCTCTTTAAGACAAAACTCTAAAACAACCTACTCATGCATCTTCTACAAGAAAAGCTGCAAGTGATAAAACTTTAGTAGGACAAAAAGATGATGACACTTGCCTTAGTAACTTCTAAAGATTGTACTTCTCTTAATCAACACACGTAGCTCTCAGTACAACTATAAGATAGGAAATATCACGACATAAACACACCATTCAAGGCAACATAATCAAACAAGACATACAAAAGTGTTTATTTGTTTTAGCTTAGTCTTGATTTGTCTTAGTGATAATTGGACAAAAGATTGTGGCAAGAAGTTAACTTGATATGGATGGAGAGAATGGCTAAGTCAAAGACTTCTAAAGATCGATGGAGGTTTTCTAAATTTTTAAGAAGAGTCAAACACTTAGCAAAATAGCTTCAAGGAAAAACTTAGGCTTGGGTTGAGGAGTTGAATGGGTAATTCTAAGTGGTGAGTTTTGTCACTTCCATCTTCTGGACTTGGCCTCTCTTCTCTTGATCTTCTTGTTTTTCCTTCATCTCTTGTCTTCTCTTCAACTTCTTCTTTTTTCCTTCATCTCCTTGTCTTCTCTTCAACTTCTTGTTTTACCTTCAACTCCTTATCTTCTTTTCAACTTCTTTTCCATGGTCTTGATATGGGAAGTGTCTATGCGATATTGTTGGATGGGGTAGTCAAAATACTTAGAAGAATTTTGGGTAAGATGGAGTTGATAGTTTTGCACTTGGGTAAGAACAGAGAGTAGATTTTTCACTAAGTCATGGTGGAGTGGAAAGTTCATTAGGACTTAGGATATTTCACACCATTTGTAAAGTGGGTCAAAAATCAAGCACAAAGTGCACAATTAGGAATTTGGATTGATATTTGCAAGGTGCTCAAATAACACAACTATTGCTTGCAAAAGGTGGAGTTGACTCTTGAATAAGTGTGAAAAGTGTGTGAAGTCTTCTGGTGGGTTTTTAGTATAAAGGTAAGCAACTTTGCAAAAGGAATTATGCTCAAGATATTTGTAGAATTAAATCTAGAGGGAAAATACTCAAATCCTCATTTGAATTTGAATACTTGAGAAAATTGGTTCAAATAATTTGTGCAGTGGTTCTACTGGACAGAGGACAACAATAAGATCCATATGCAAAAAGAATCAACTGAAAAGGTTTTGTAGAATTTGAACTATACCAAAAATACTCAAACTCACATGTTTGAATTTGAATGTTTTCAACTGGCTCAATTCACAGATATTTTGGTTCCATTGGACTCTACACATTTGTAGGATTCCAGAGACATATTATTTGCAATTTTGGACCTACGGTTTGAAAGATATGAAATTTATAAGTTTGCAGATATTTGGAATTGATTTGAATCTAATTAGACTTTGGTTTGACCAGGACTCGACACATGGCATGTTTTAACTGATACCGGTTCGGTCGGATCGTGGCTGCGAGGTGTCGGATCTTATGTGATTTGCACGGCCCAGATCTAGCTATACCGGTTCGATTAGTGGTCTAATCTGCACCGCTAGATCTAGATCTGACGGCCGAAGGAAGCGAGGAGAGGGCTCACCGGGAAAGGACGTCGACGGCGAGGTCGGGCGGCTCTGGAGCTCAACGGCGAGGTAGCTACGGCGGTCTTCGAGGCCCGTGAAGATGACGATGGTGTTCATGAGGAAGCGGTGGAGACAATGGTGTGCAGCAAACGAATCTTCGTTTCCTGTAATAGCGAAGAGAGGCGGCTAGAGTTTAGGTGCTAGGGCGATGCGATTATGGACGCAGGCGGGCACGATGGCTGCAGGAAGATCCTAGGGATGGCGATCTTACCAGATGATGCGGAGTGCCGAGGCGATCGTGGTGGCGAAGCGGGCGATCTTGAGGCGCTCCAGTTGTGCGGTGATTGCTCGTTGGAGTACGTCCTGTGGACAGCGAGATCTGGTCGTGGACAATGGTGTTGATCTAGAGCGCAAGAAGAAACAAGATCATGTCTGGGAGATGCGCATGAACGAAGTAAAACAAACAGTACTGGAAGGAAAACCCTGGGCGGTCCGTGCTCACCGGAATCGTCGCCGGCGTCTGGCTGTGACTGCGAGATCTTGAGCTCGAATTCGGGCGGCCTGGCGGCTGGGAGAGAGGGAAAAATTGAGCGCATGATAGAGGAGGGAGAGGGGGTTATATAGGCGCAACCGGGGCAGGTTATTAAGGCCGAAATCACCGGGATTTTGTTGAGAGGAGTTTACGCGGCGTCGGGTGTCCTCGCGTTGATTTCGGACAGAGGAAGATGAAGGTGAGGTGGCCTGACATGTGGGGCCGTGCTGCTAGTGAGAAAGAGGGGAAAACGGGTGTACCGGTTCGGGATGCCCGGGTGGGCCGTGGGCCTAAACTGGAGCTAGGTTGAATCGTTGCCCCGAGGCCCTTTTCTATTTTTCTTCTTTTTCTTTTTCTGTTTTCTATTTCCTTCATAACTTTTGCATTTTGGATCCAAAATAATTCAAACTAATTTGTAAAATTTCCTAAAATTCAAGACAACATTCCATAACAGTAAGAAAATAAGTTTCCAAAACAAAGTAAGATTTTTAAGAAAAACTTTATAATTTGCTTAAAGGGCTTTATTGCATAATGCAACATAGGATTAGGGTTTGAAAAGGAAAACTTAAACTTAATAATATCTTTAAAGTAATCCTTGGAAATATTTTCATCCCCATTCTAGGAAATGCAAACTTTTTTTAAAATTTAGAACACTTTGTGAATATTACCTTTGCAAATATGCTTGCATAGGATACAAAATAGTATTTTGAAATCTTATTTTCTCAAATGAGTTCTAGAAAGTTTGAAATGGTTTTTCTAATAAGGCTTTTAAATAAATCCAAAAAGTTTTAATTCCCTGTGAAATTTCAATCAATACAAACATACATGGTTCCTATTTTATTTATTTCACATTCCAAAATTTTGGGATGTGACACCCACACCAGTGCCCGGCGTGGCCAGGGGGTGGCTCGCGCCGTGCCATGGTGCGGCCGCCTCCTGGCACCCCTCCGTCTCTGCTTTGGACTCCGTGACACTTCGAGAAAAATAGGAATTCTGGCTTTTGTTTCATCCAATTCCGAGAATATTTCCTGTGTAGCTTTTCTGAAACACAAAAACAACAAAAACAGGGAACTGGCACTGTGGCATCTCGTTAGTAGGTTAGTTCTGGAAAATGCATAAAAACGCCACGAAGTGTAACAAAACACAAAGCAAATGGTGTATAAACAAGCATGGAGCATCAAAAATTATAGATATGTTTGAGACGTATCACCCACGTCATCCTCCAGTGCACCTCGCGGAGGTCAGGCGAAGCCGCCCTTCAATACTACTCAGACGGGGGAAAAGCAGAGCAGGGCCGCTACGGTTAGTACTACTGATAAGGTAGTACATAAGACCACGAAGATGCCAGAGCCATCGCTAAAGCCTCTTCCCCAGAGAGCTTATGACCGGACTGACGCGAAAAGCGACACGATTTCGGTAGCCGAAGTGAAGGCCCATTTTGCACCGAAAGTGCCTGAGCCCAAGCCGACATACAACGAGAAAGACAAGAAGTGGGCTATGGATATGCTTACTACAGAGCCCCAATATAAGAGAAGTCTGCCATCAGAATATAAACGTGAAATTGAAAGGCAAAGTGACTTGGCCAAGAAGGCAAAAAGAAGTGCAAAAAGCGGGAAACAAATTCCTCATCTCGGAGAACAGAAGAATCAATCAGTCCTCCCGCTCATAGTCGCCCCCTCGATATCCATACGGCCTTCATAGCCGAAATTGATCAGGACCATGAGTTATTGGACCCCAGAGTAATAGCTGCAGCAGCAGCATTGGGTATGACTATAATGAAGGCCAAAGAGACAGCGGCCGGATTGAATATCTCTCTTCTGGCTATGTTAGGCCTTGAAGAAGTGCTAGTGGGTCAGATAGTAGAGAAATATGTCCTGGGGGGCCTCTGGTCAATCCTAAGGAGAAAGGCGGTCTATCAACAAATATGCGAAATCTACTCGGCTGGTATAAGATGCACATAAAAAAGGACTTCAAACATTATATCATGGCGGATGTTAGAGAGGAGCATCACTTCAAAAGATACCTGATACATATTCAATTGGACAAATTGTTTTATTTATTCAATCAGCGCGAACTCGACAAATCTATTATTGTTCCTATTGTCTGTAAGTGATTTATATTCAAGTCTCTAGCTCAGCTCGTTCATTGCCTGTAATATATTATCTTAATTAACTATATTTTTTGTGTACGCTATTATGCAAATTTAAGATGCTCGAATGCAACCAAAAGGGAATCTATGATGTTGGGTTCGTTGACCCATATATCGTTAATAAAAAGATGTTACAAGCTCACCCCAAAGACGTGGAGAATGACCTATTCACATTTTTTACCAAGCAAAGTCTTAAAAGGGAAATTCTATTTCCTTACAACTTCAAGTGAGTGTTTCTATCTTGTACACATTCTTTTTTGCTTACTCGATGTTAAGTGTAATTGATGAGTTATGCATACGTGTCTGTAGTTTCCACTGGATTCTGCTAAAGATTCAATTTGACAAATCAAGAGTTGAAATCATGGACTCATTGGATAAGCCCGAAGCCTTGTTTAGCGACATAAAAGCAATGTTGCAGAAGTAATTTCAATCATTACCGCACTATATCGGACCCTTTTATTAATTTCTTGATATCAAGTATTTAAAAATCATTTGTTCATTTTCTTTGCCCTGCAGGGTTTGGACACGTTTCAGAAGGAAGATAGTCGGTCAATTCGAAGAACAACTAACTTTTAGAAAGATAAAGGGTTTGGAGCAGCCACCGGGGACCAATCTCTGTGGATTCTACGTCCGCGAGTTCATCCGGTGGTACACCAGTAAGCGGAGAGCACGTTCCTTGGACTTTATACGTAAACAATATTCACAGTTTTCTTTTATTATCATCAATTGTGTAGAGTTTCATCCAACTTATATATATCCATATCGATCTTCTTAAAGTTGTTAGTGATGCGGGAGAAGCTCCTACCAACCCAGCGCATAAAAGCAATTCAAGAGGAGCTGGCGGGATTCCTGCTGAGGGAGGTCCTCCATGAGAAAGGAGAACACTATGTGGAGGACGATGAACACTACATATAATTTAGTGATCTCCATGTAATTATATAGTTGACGGAAACTTAGCTTGTTTGAAACTTGTTTGAAAGTTTATTGTACGAAGACTTGCTTAAAATTGTAGTATATACAGTCGGAAGACATCGTATATTATATATGTATCAACGTGTAATGTGTATATACTAGTTATAGAATATGAGTACGAAAACTTGTTTGAAATTAAAGTGAACCCTAACTATAAACCTATAATCTGAAACAGAAATGAAAAAAAACACTTTAGTCTCAGTTCGTATTACAAACCGAGACTAAAGATCCCCGAGCCAGCGCGTCCAGCCGTACCCACGTAGACGGTCATTAGTCCCAGTTTATTTGCAATCTCTCTCTATTAATAAACCAGCAATGTGACGGTACGTACGTCGGTCCGTCTGTCGCGGTCATTTTGCAAAAATCTCCCTAGAAAATCTAGAATTCAACCCGCAGTCCTAGGTACGTTGTGCTTGTGCATTATGCAATTTGCATTGAGCCCCCTAGCCGGCACCCCACCTTATCTCCTCCGGTAGCATCTCACAGGACGAAAGCTGCAGGCACGGCAGCGCTGGTGAGGCAGAGGCGAGGGCGAGACAGCCCTGACGGGGAGGCGCGGGGCTCGCCGGGAGTTGCTGCCACATCGCTTGGCGGGGTGGAATCAAGCCTATGGGCAGCAGTCGTCGAGCACCGGGAGAAGAGGATCTGCTGGCGCGGACGCCCTTGATAGCAGAAAGGGGAGGAGGGAGCGGCGGCTGCTCCTCCACTACGACACGACGATGTCAGGTCTCCCTTGGCCTTCATCCATCCACGACAGCGAGCGCACATGCCTTCAAAATACGCATCTATGTGTTGGATCGATCTGTTTCAACCACCGTTGCTGATTCCGGTCATCTGATATTGATATCGGTGGCCGGTCGGCGCGACCGAATCCCAACGTCCGAGATCGACCAGGACTAGCACCGAGGACGGCGAGCTGGGGGGCTTGGGTTCGTAGGAGGAACGTTTGCTGCGGTGATTCATGGGAAAAGGGCCCCGCCGTCACTAGCGCTGGCCATAGGAGGCGGCAGCAGGCTGGCCTGGCTGGGCGTTTGAGTTGAGGTTAGACCGATGGAGAGAGAGAGATTGAGGGAGAGGCAAGATTGAGGATGCGGGGTGAAGGCCATCGCTGGGACGCTGTGCTGGGTTGCATGAGTCCATGATTGCACGGACGCAGTCAAAGCAGAGCGGAAGTTAGCTTTGCACGCAGGGAGCAGGGCATAATCGCTTTGCTAGCTAGCTAGCTTTATTTTTTCACAAAAGATGTGCTGCTAGCTAGCATTTTGTTTGTTTTGTACCACTGATAAATTCATTTCATTTAAAAGTCCTATATTTCATATGTTTCACTAACGACAGCCATATATTATGCATTTTTCATATAAGGACGTGCTATAGAGCATTGGTCTAATACATTTTTAGTGAATTAACACTCAGAGGGAATTATTTTAGAGATTAAGTATGTCAAACAAATCTTTCAATAATTAAGGGCATCCATGGTTGGTTCTTAGATGTTTTATCCGTTATTTTGCACCATTTCGTTATTACAATATACTGGTATATGTCTTTACTATTAAATTTTGATGGTGAAAATGTACCTTCAAGATGAGCTATCAAGGTAAAACATTGATCTAAAATTGGATTGTTTGAACTTTGTTTGGAACACACATCTTCATATTTATTGACCCGTAGCAAAGCACGGGAATTTAGCTACTCCCTCCGGCCCGAATTAGATGGCCCCCCAGCAGCCTAGCCCATTAACCTTACAATTTACGAAAACCCCCTCCCTGGAATGTTTCTTCTCCCCCGTGGTCCTAAAATCAAAAAATCCAAATCAGGGACGAGACGGGACGGAGCCATCGCCGTAGCTGGTCTCGGGCTGGAGCTCGCGCCGGAGCTGGGCTCGCGCCGGATCTGGTCTCGCTCCCCCGCCGGCCGTCCTCCTACTCCAGCGACCTCTGCCGGCCTCCGCATCAATCCGCGCGCTCCAGCGACCTCGGCCAGCTTCCAGCAACGTCTAGGCTGAGAAATCATCAGCTTGAAGGTACTCTTCAGCCATGTCGCATCACCATTCTCTTCAGCCATCATATGCATCACTTCAGGTGGAAGAACACTGTTTCATAGTTTCATGTTAGCAAACAGATACTCAGGATAGCAAGTAATAGAAGTTTCAAACAACCTCTTCACGATGAGCACCTGTTGGATCGCCAGCCAACATCCCAGCTGTAGCCACTAATTTTCCTGAGCTGAAGGAGCGCCGAACGGAGACTACTTGACTGTGAGCCTCAAGCTGCTGCTGATGATCCAGACACGCTGCACGAACAACCACCTTTTCTTCCCAAGACCATGACGACACCAAGATTGTGGTTTAGGTCTTTGAATATCAATAGTCCATTGACAACTCGGTTATTTGGAAGGCGCAGTTTAGTCTGAAGCGAGACAACATGTATAATAGCGATCAGCAGAGAATGATTAATTACCAGCAAATAGACTAGGGAAAATCTGGCATGCAATACCAACCTTGACTTTGTAATTGGTATTTCCATTATTGCCAGTAGATCTAAACAAGCTTGGACGCCATCATCACATTGTGCACTACTGGCCTGCATCCTGCAAGTCACTTCTGCCATCTTCTGAAATTTGAATATGAAGGAAGACAACAGCAAGTGAGGTTTTTCAAAAAACATACAGTTAAAAAGGTGCTTGCCAGCTAACATACAGTTTTCCTGTGGTTAGTAATGCAACAGAGCAAACATCAGAATTATGCTTCAAACTAAAAAAAATCATCAGACTGGAAACCTCTGTAAATATTGTCTTGGTTTAACTCATTGTCTTGGTTCAAACTAAAAAAATCATCAGACTGGAAGCATCAGAAGTATGCCTTTCTCCAGTAAAAATCCAGCAAGAAATCTCTGTAAATATTGTCTTGGTTTAACTCATTGTCATTTGTCATTTATTCCAACAATTGTATCCTTAGTTCTTTCAGTTTTATAGCATATAACTAGAAAATGTACTCCAAGCTAGTTCTGTCTCCAGTCTGTCTTCAGATGCATGACTGGTTTAATGTGTCTCCAAGCTAATAGTATATGTGTCTCCAAGCTAACAGTATATGTGTCTTAAGTTAATAATCATCAATAAGCTACTCACAGCTCAAAGCATAGCACACTCAAGTTCTGAAAGTTTGAGACAGCATAAGGAAATCAGCAAGGAGCATGCAGCACGTTCAGATCAGTTCATTTTATGATGAAAGGTGCTGTTGTTCCAGTGTTGAACTGCAGCACGTTCCACTGTGAAACTTCGCTCTCTCCCAACGTGTTGGAATTAGAGTTAGGATCAGTGGCAGGATCATCGGGATCTTCTTGCAGTGACTGTCACATACACATGTTAGTCTTGCATCAGCTAAAGCTAAAAGGGATATAACTGAGATTTGGTTTTCGGCATTGGCATGCCAAGTGAGCTGTTGGGTTGACACAAATTCTATCTCCCAGTGCATAAGCTACTTGTGTGTCTTTAAGAATTCATTACTACCACCAATCAGCTGGGATTTGACATGAGACATATTGCAAAATATAAGGTAGTGTCAATTCCTAGTGTCTCTAGTCTCTACAGAAACCTGAAGAGAGTGATGGTTTTTAACTTGTATGTGAAGTAGAAATACATTTGCATCTGAAAGACCCCAGAGTGACAGAAAGAACAGCTCGCTAAACCTGCTCTTACAATGGTGACCTAAGACGTAGTGAAAATTAACTTGCTGAGAAACAAAACCATCTGTTATTTTATCATAACCCATTTTCATTTGAGAGTAGAAATATCTCTTTCTTTCAGGGTAAAGATTCCGAGATACTATGTACATACCTCTACAGCGCTCCGTGCCTCCATGATCTCCTTCTGAGCACATGGATGATCAATGTCAAGGAGGGAAGGCATCTGTGCCAAGAGGTTATCCAACGATTCTAGCAATGCTTTCTTTTTGGATGTTCGCAATGGTCTTGAAGAGCTTTGTTTCATTACTTCCTAAAGTCCAAAAATGAACAGGCATGGTGTTAGTAAAACATGCTTCTCAATAAAACATAAAAGGGAAGACAAATAGACCAGAATGGATAGCATCAGACCTTCGCTTGCTTTAAGATGTTGTCTAAGGATATGAGAGATGCTAATCGTGCATCTTCAGCAGCAGTTGGAGGATTTCGGATAGGTGAACCACCTTCTTCTTTGGTTAACAAGGCAGTATCAGTACGCATTTGTTGCATGATCTGGTAAGAGTATGACACGGTTGAGATGGAGTACATATGTCCACTGACATAGTTTAAGATGCTTCAGTGACCAAACACAGAGGAAAAATTGAAAATTTAGTGTGATTCTGAACCTGAACTTCTCGTTGATCCGATCCCCCGTCACGAGCGCGCTCGCCTCCCCATGGGCGTCAGCCTCGGCCATGCCGTGCCAGAGCTGCGAGTACAAGTCCCTGCCGCCGCCGTTGTCCGGGATCAACCACGCGGCCGCGTCCTCCCCGGTGACGTGGCTCGCGCCGCTGCTCTGGGAACACCGCCGGTGCGGCATCTGCGCCTTCGCCACGACGGCCCCGTCCTGCCACAGCAGCTCCACGAGCTCGCCGCCGGCCTCCTGCAGGCTGCGCCATGGAAACGACACGCGCGCTCAGATGCGTCGGCCTCTTCGAGCTTGTGGAGGTGGCGCTCTTCGAGCTTGCAGAGGCGGCACCGCGGCGAGTAGAACTCGAGCAGCGTGGTCCGCCTTCCCGCTCACCAGCGCCGCCGCAAGCGCCCGCTGCTCCGCGTCCCCGCGGTCCACCTCGGCCGCTGCGGGTCCCAGGGTGACGCCTCCAGAACCTCGCCCCATGGCCGCCGCGGGAGCTCGAGGTCGCCGCAGGAGCTTGGGCTTGGGGTGCTGCCGGAGATCGAGCCGGGATGCATCTGGCGGAGGAGATCGAGCTTGATTTCGTTTGTGAGAGAGTAAGAGCGGCGTGGTGTTTCTGAGAGAGTGAGTGAGCGTCGGTGGGGGAGGGACGATAGTTTGGTCGGGAAATAGTGGAGGTGGTTTTTGCAAAATACAGAGGGGCCATGTAATCCGGGTCGGAGGGAGTAGTTAAAATTAAAAAATAGAAGCCTTTAGTTGCTAGTCCCGGTTGCCCTAAATTAAATAATAGGAGACGAGACCTCGGCGTGCCCGTGGTGGTGGTCTGGTGGAAGTGGAACACAATAAAGAAGAAGAAATCCAGTCGTCCAGGTAAAAAACACAAAAAAAAGGTAGACTACGATAGCCGGCATCGAGCCCGACGGCGCGTCGGAGGAAGGGCGACGAAGATGAGGAAGAAGCTGGGCACCCGTTTCCCCGCGGTTCGTGCTCTCTCTCTCCCACTACGCCCCATCCCTGATCTGCTCGCCCGTGGTCCGATCTGGCTGTGCTCTCGGCGGATCTCGGTTCTCGCTCCGTGGATCTCGCCGTTGATTCGCGCTTTGTTTTCCTTAATGGGGCGTGTTTCGTTGCCGAGGCGCCGCCCGGGCGGAGACACGGACTGCCTGGTGTTCTCCGCGAGCGCGCGAGCGAGCTGCGTCCAAGTCGTTCTTGTTTGTCTGGCTAGTGAATTTACTTGTTTTTCCTTGTGTTGAGTTCGTATGTCGGGGTGGCTGGAGAGAGAGGTGAGGTACTGAGGTAAGGTGGAGTCTACTTGGTTTGGTTTGGTTCGGTGGAGGGGAAAGATTCTTCACCACTCGCTCGTAGCTAACGCTAACTGCTGATGCTCCAGCAAGCGCAAGTTGGCGACGAAGAAGCAGCCTACTATGATTAGTGTTCCTGCACTGTAGGTTACACTCTGTTGCGCCATGTTCTCAAACGAGCTAGATTTGTGAAGTACTGCTGCACAACCGCTGCCCAAGCTTGCCGGTAGCATGTGCAAGTGCTTGCAAGATTTCCAGGACATACATGTGAGGTAATGTTTTCAGGACGTTTAAAACCTTTCACTTTTTTATTGCCACCAGCTGCTCGACATCATTCAAGGTTTGAAGTTACACGAGACATGCATGCTTTGCCCTGTAGGAGTTCCTTTAGCAGGAATGGTCATTTCAATAATACCATTTGTAACTGCTTTAGTATGACATTGCGGTAACTGTTTTTTGGGTGTGTAGTGATGACTGGAAGTTAATTATTTTTTCCTTGTTTATTATATCTGTGACTGAAACCTGGCTTTCATTTGTGTTGGCTGGTTTGGCTCTTTCGCTCTGTGTTATGCTGTAAGCTGCCGGATTATATATTTTAACTGCCGCCCAGTTTTGACATATGTGCGCTCACTAATTTCATTTATGTTTGTTATGATAGGCACGGATCAAAAAGATAATGCAGGCAGATGAAGACGTTGGAAAGATTGCACTGGCCGTGCCTGTTTTAGTTTGTAAGTTCTGCAAGAATGTTTGTGCATTTCTTATTGATGTTAGGATGTTGATAGTTGGATTGTTGTTCTGCATTCTCCGTAAGCTCTATTTATAGAAAACAGCCAGTAAAGGATGCTCATCAATCAGAAAATATTAGGCTACATTCAACAATCGACGTAACAACTGTTGTTTTACAGATTCAGTTCTGCCATGCCAATGATACAGATAAAACATTCATTAAAACCTGTACGTTTGGCCTATATCTTTTGTTGCTTATTTTGGCATCATTGTGTGCATTATAACGATTGTTAAATACCACGATGTAGCGCAATTGAGTATCTGATGTTCTGAGTCTATTGTTTACATGCAGCGAGAGCCCTTGAATTGTTTCTGCAAGATTTGATTGACCGCTCATACCAAATCACTCTTCAAAGTGGTGCAAAAACATTGAATTCCTTCCACCTGTGAGTTCTAGAACGCCTCTTAAATATTATTATGACCCTGTGCTGTGATGTATTACATATCCCTCCATGTTTTTCCAGACATATGGAAAGCTTGGAGGTCTCATCATTTAGAGGTTAATGTTGTACTTTGATGAATGTTCTGTAGTAATATGCTGGTTTTCTCCGTTGTATTTTCATTTATCAAGTCCACTGCGCTTAGTTGCTGCGTTTAAAGTGTTTCTGGCTTCTTGCATATGTTTACAGAACTATATACTATTAACATTAGAGAATCTCACAAGCCTAAAATGGTAGGCCTAATCTTGCTTGGACTATTGGAGCTTAAATGGTTAAACCTTTTGAAAATACCATCCCTCTATTATTTTTAAAGTTCCCTGTATTATATTAAGCTTGAAAACAAGGGCAAGACCAGCGGGTCCCACAGATTATAGATGCATCAGCAACTAAGAACAAAATTACATTGAGGCCCTTGAAGATCACATGTGTAGAACTGCTCGGACGATGCACTCAGATAGTGCCAGGTAGCGCTCAAGAAGCTTCAAAGCCTTGCGTGGCGAAGCTTGCACCAGGCGTTGCCTCCGCTGACCAGGCCGCCTTGCCGCCGACGAGGTGGAAGGCCTGTTGCCACCAGCGAAGAAGCGCTGTCGTTGTCACCCAGCATCTTCAGGCTTGAAGCAAAGCAAAACGCCGACACAAAGGAACTTTAAGACACCGCTTCACCGACGATTCGAACCCGCTGACTTAGGTGAACTCTCTCAGTGGAGACAACATCACCACCAAGGGCCAGACCCGAAACCAAGTTCTTCCCAAGACTGCGAAGCGGACCTCCAAGGTGGAGGTAAAGGGAAGAATTGTGGGGGGCAGATTCAGATGTAGACCAACCCCTCCCCGACGCAGAAGGTGTGGAAGAAAACTTAGCCGGAGGGAACGAGGCAACGCCAAGAAAGAGTCGGGAAAATATGTAGTCGCCTCGCCCCAGACCAACCCCCATGAGTCTCTTAGAGAGGAAAGAAGGACAAAACGTCGGCTGGCGATGAACATGGTGGTCTCCGGCATGGACCATGCGTATATTGTTTAGGGATCTCACTGGTAGCCCTGCGAGATTAGGGAGGTTATTGAGGAGAAAGATCTCAGCGCTATAGCCGTTCTTGTCACCGGATAAGAGCCCGAACAAGAGCAGACGCAGGAGAGCTTTGAGCTTTTCAAATATAGCCTGTTTGTGAGTACTATGAGTATATTGTCTATGTGATTCAGTGCACTCCAATTATGTTGCTGAAGAAATTTTCTAGATTGATTATCTTGAGTAACTATCCCAATTATCATGCCATTCATCTTTGTTCTCTTCAACAAAAGATGTTTGACAAAAAATCAAAAGTTTGAAAAATATTGGTTCATTTTGTACTTTCCTTCATGTTAAAGGGCATGCTATTAATATAAAAATTGGGCTCTTCCAGCAAACCATATTTTACTTGAACTGTGGCGGAGACCCATATATAACACTATGTTTGGATGCACATAATTGATTTTTGGAATTGAATTGAGTGGGAATTTCTAAATCTAATGTGGAAAGGAAATGACTTACAATTCGAATTCTGTTGTTTGGGTGGCTTGAAATTAGCTGTTGGAATTAGAGAGTGATACCCATTTCCAATTCCTGTTTGGACGTAGAAATTATGGAATTGGATTTTTTAGTTTAGACAAAAGAAGTTGTGCACATATATTACATAGGGTAGGTCTATACTAAAATTGGTTGTAGATTAAGAATCTACAATCGGGCGGCCGTATAAGAACATGATACGGTGGAAAAAGAAAAAAGAACCCAAACCCGCACCCGCACGCGAGTCGTCCCCAACCTCCAGGACGCCCTACCAACCTCCATGGCCGACTTTTCCAACCCCCCTCGCCGCCGGCTGTGGCTCCCGCTCGTCGCCACGGACCAGGACCCCGCCCCACCGCGGAACCAGCTCCCCCAGCTCCTAGCTCTGCTCGACCTTCCCGTCCACCAGCTCCCCCCAGCGGCGGCGCCCTCCCAGCTCCTCCTAGCGGCGGTGCCCCCACTCCCCCAGTAGTGGCGCCCCCATCTATCCCTAGCGGCGGCACCCCACCCAGCTCCCCAGGGCGGCTGCGCCCCCCAGCTCTTGCTTCTACTCGCTGTCAGGTCCCCCCGGGGCCCAGCCCTCCCTGCCGCGCGGCCGACGCCGTCAACACCGCCCCACCTTCCCCTTCCCTGCCGGCGCAAAGCCTGGCCGCCGGCCCCTTCCCCGCACTGGTTCCCGAGCCACCGCATGGTTGCAAGCCATAGACGACATCCTCTGACCGGAGCTGTCGCCGTCCTCGCGCAACCCATCTTCACTGCGTCCGACGTTCTCCTCTTCGGGCCATGGATAGTGGAGTGTGGACAGCCACAAATTTCTTTTGGCTTTTTGTTTGTGTGTGGCAGCTCATCGTGTAGATTCGCAGTTGGTTTTTGACCACTCCAAGCGGTCTCTGACTTCAGACAGTTTAGGTGTCCATCCGAAACAGTACAACTTTAGTTTGCGCGAAGTATGACTGTTCCACAGCAGTTCAGCTGCAAAAAAATGATCTTCATATTTAAAAAAAATACCAAAAAATTACTCAGACAGTTCAGTTTCGATCATGAGGAAAGTACATGCGTAGTACACCGAGCAATTTAGCTGCGCTAAACGAAAGAAGTGCGGGCGGGCACAACTTTGCGAAGTTCAGGTGTACTAACAAAGGCAGTTCAAAAAAATGCTACTTCGACACGTGACTCTGAGCAGTTCAAGTGCATTAGTGCGGGCAGTTTAGTACTGTAACCTAAGAAGTTCAGGTGCACTAAAGAGAAGTACAAGCGGGCGCGACTTCAAGAAGTTCACATGTGCACTAGTGAGGCAGTTCAAAAAAGCTATCGCGGAGCGTGACTCCTAGTAGTTCAGTCTCAGTAGCGCGGGCAGTTCAGGAACACGATACCAGGAAGTTCAGACGCACTAACAAGAGAAGTACAGGCGAGCGCGACTCCAAAAAGTTTCAGAAACGCGACTCCAAGCAGTTCACGTGAAATCATGAGGGATGTGCACGGGCAGTTCATGTTAGCTTACGCAGAAGTTCAAGGAGTGTATGGGCAGTTTAGGGTGCACTTACGTGGCAGTTTAGTAGGTGTGTAGATATTTAAGTTGCGCTTATGAGGCAAGTGTGCAGGCAGTTCAGGTGCGCTTACATGGCAATTTAAGTAGTGCACGGGCAATTTGGGTGCGCTTACGCGGCAGTTCAGGAAGTGCATGGGCAAATCACGTGCGCTTACGAGGGGAGTGTGCGGGCACTTCAGGTGCGCTTATGCGACAGTTCAGTTCAGGAAGTGTCTGAGCATTTCATGTATGCTTACGGGGAGTTAAAGGAAGTGTGCAAGCAGTTCAGGTGTGCTTACGTGATAGTTTAGAAAGTGCATGGGCAGTTTAGGTGCGCTTACGCGGAAGTTCAGGAATTGCACATACATTTCAGCTGCTTTTATGATAGAAGTGCAGGCCGTTCAGGTACGCTTTTGGGGCAGTTCAAGTGCATACTTAGGGGCTGTTTGGTTTAGTGACTATCCACTGGATGGCAGGGGATATGCACTTTTTTAGTGGCTATCCAGTGTTTGGTTTAGAGGGTGAAGGGGATAGGGATAACCACTTTAGACTCAAAACAGTGGTTGAGCATATCCCACAAAATATGGTGGATGAGGGCAACCACTTTCGGCTATCTTACTCTGAAGCGTTTTCTCTTCCGCTCACCTGTCGAGCTGCGTTGGGGAAGGAACCTAGGCGTGCCAAGAAACGACGTACTAATGAAGTCAGAGAGGGGCGTCATTGCTGGGAATTGAGATGTGGGCGCTGGCACTGGAGATCGGTCGTTGACTCGTTGGTGGGCATCCATGCAGAAGAGGAGTTGCTGAAAAAATAGACTCCTTCCCCAGCGTGTACTGACTAGGGTGGTGTGGTGGGCACCGATGTAGCAAAAATAGATTGCATTTACCGATTAGTTTGTTTGTACCAAAAATTTCTAGAGGAGATGAAATGTGTACTGAATTTTTCTAGAGAAATAAAGATGATGAAACGCTGCTTCTACTAAATGTTGCTTCTATGTGTACGCAAATAAGCTGGTACTGAATTTTGATACGTCATTTATTTATTTGTATAAATGTCAGCGATCGAAGAGGTAACATCACCATTTGAGTCAAAGAGGTCACCATAACCACTCATCCACTCCTCATCCTCTGAACCAAACAAAAAAATGGCTATCCCTAACCACCTCTCTTGATGCCCAACCAAACAAAAAAGTGGCTACCCCTAACCAAGTGGTTGGGGATACCACTATCCAAAAAACTCATCCCCTAAACCAAACAGCCCCTTAGAGAAGTACAAGTACATATTGAGGACAGTTCAATACTCTGTTTTTTTTGGACGGAAATACATTGTACTAATCTCGACGTTTTGAGCTCCGGCCTCCTCAATCGATGATACCGAAGCCTTCTAAGATAAAAATATGAGTCTAATTTCACTATATACTACATTCTCCAACGAATAGAAATGTTCTACCTATCAATTTCATGACACCGTCTACATCGAGAATGTGGATTTTGAACTTCTAAAATTGGTTTCAAACCGTATAGATTTGGAAAAAGTGTTCTATATAAATGTGTTGTGCCTCTTTCATATCTTTCCAACGGGATATTATTTAGGTTATTCCGATTTATCATTTGAAAGCAGCGGTAGAAAACATTTGCTGCTCGTACTTCAATGCAACGGATAATATTTTAAAATCTGCTTTTAAATCGTAAAGAATTACCAAAAACTTTCTGAACCAATAAGATGTGTATACTCCATAGCTTTCCAAAGCCATATCATTTGTATCATTCCGGTCAACGGTTTAAAAATAATCGAGTAAGTATGGTCCGCCATTTTTTGAATAGATCCGATTTACGTTATTTTTAAAATTATTCAAAAAATATGAAGAATTAGAAAAAATTATAACACGAAAAGATGCGAAATTTTATTGTCTTTCTAACGCTGTATCATTTGTATTTTTCTGACAAACAGCTGAAAAGCTAAAGCAATTACTCTTGAACTGCTACAAATTCGGAACAAAGTATCTCTAGAACAAAGTTGCGGAATTTGAATAGCTTTCTGACGGTATATCATTTGCACAATTATGATAAATGGTTGAAAAGTTACTGTGAAAATATAGTAGATCGGACGTAGTATACTAGGCAGTTCAATCATGCTTAAAAGGGAAAACAAGGGCAGTTCGGCTGTGCTTTCACGACAGTTCAGAATTGGCTGTAGATCTTTAATCTACACCCGGTTGTAGAATAGCACGGCTACCAATAGTGATACCTATGCACATACTCCCTCCGTCAGGAATTACCCTGCATTCTGTGTTTGGTCAAAGTCAAAATTTTCAAATTTTGACCAAACATATTGGTAAAACTATCAATAACTATGAAACCAAATACATGCAATATGAAAATATATTTTATGACAATTCTAATGATGGTTTTTTATATTATAAATATTAATATTTTTCCTTATACACTTAGTCAAAGTTTATAAAGTTTGACTTTGACTAAATCCAGAATGCAGGGTAATTCTTGACAGAGGGAGTAGTTAGCATTGTTAGATGTGGTACCAAGATCTGTGCTACCGTTAGACTCTGTTTGCCTTCGGTAGAATGCATTCAGCCGCAGTGCGGTTTGTATTCACGAATAAGTAGCAGTGTCGTTCCCATTCAACCATGTGGGCAGCCGCCCCGCTAGGCCGCCGGCCAAATGCGCCGCCCTTTGCTACAGGCTATAGGCCAATGACTCTGCTATATTGAATATTGAACAGCAGGAAAGTCGGACAATTCTGTACAACCGTAATTTTAAAAAATGAAAACGAACACAGTGATAGGTACTTATATTTTGGTCCGTAATTTTGATGCGTGAAAATAAACATTATTATGAGTAAAGCAGACACAACGGCGCGGGATCGGGATGACAGGAACCCGACAGCGGAAACAAATCTCCATCCTTGACACATCCTGCATTCACGGACCACAAAAACCAACAACACCAGATCAAAACGAACAACACCAGATCTGCATAGATTGCAACGAAGAACAGAAAGAAAAAACCTGCATAGATATGCATAGATTGCAACGAGGAATCTGCATCATTTGAATCATGTAAAGGATTTGGGAAAAAATGAACCAGAGAAAATCTGGAATAATTTATTACTCACTGAGTTCCTAATTAAGCGCAAATGCAGATCCTTCACACCAAAACTCAACATTTGGGTCACTAAATTGCCATCTAAATTGCTAATTCCGGCAACGTGGACCACGAAATAGACAAAACTGCAAATGGCAATAATCAAGCTCGTAATTGACACATGGAGTGAGAGAGGAGTAAAAGGGGGCACTTCGCACAAAAAAATCAACATGAATCTAGATCGGGAGCACATGAAAATCTAGATCAAAAAAAAGATGAGGCAAATCCAGATCGAGGAAAACAAACACGGACGACCTCGTGCGTGGCTCTGCCTAGTTTCTCCTTCTTCCCGGTGCCGCCTGCTGGAGCTCCTTGGTCGCCCTGGACGGTCACGTCCTTTTCTCACCTCCGTCCCGGACTGTGACCCGCACAACCACCACCCAATTCACCTCTGGCCGCCAGTGTGTTGTGCCAGCGTGCGGAGAAGGAGGCTCGAGTCCCTAGTGGCGTGTGCGAGGAGGCTTGAGTCCCTAATGCTGGTGGCCGAGGAGCCACTGGATGTGGGCTGGCGCTCGGTGTTGGCTCAGAGCGATTTGAGGTTGAAGATGGGGCACCGTGGTCGATTTATTTGCTCCGGCGGCCTGGAGGTGTGGCTACAAAAAGCGGTGGAGGTGGCCGGCTGTTGTGGGCTCGGTGGTGACTGGTTGTTGTGAAGCTGGTTGGTGGAGTGGGGAAATGTGGGAAAGGTGCGGGAGGAAGAAAAAAGGGTACTCCGCCTGTTAACGGCTGTTGACTCGATCAGCGGTGGAAAATGAATTATAGGACGAATCGATGGTTGGATGCCTATGCATAGGTACCACCGGTGGTAGCCTACTATATATATAGTTGACAACCAGGGAACATGTTAAGTGTGTATATATATAGAGTGGAGCTATTCTACAACCCCCTTGAGAGGTTATAGATATTCTACAACCCCTACCTAAAGACCTTATTAACCGGAGAGAACAAACCAACCGGAACTAGTCCAGCCCACGTAAACCATTTCCTCTCCTACAACAAACCCCCACCCGCACCTCCTCCGTTCTCCTTGACTCCCCAATCCCACCTTCTTCTCCACTACTGGTCACCGTGCCGCCCGCCTCCGACCTCATACCCACCTTCTGCCCGCCCGGCGTGGACTCTCCGCCTGCCTCCCGGTGCGGATTCCCGTCCTCTGACCACCGGCACAAATCCCCCCGACCTTCCACCACCGGCCCGGCTCCCTGACCCTCCTCCCTGGCCCGCCGCCCTCGCTTCCCCTGTCTGCTGTCCTCGCTTCTCCCGGGCGCCCCGCTCGACTCGCATATTCCCCTCTAACCTGGCCGCCCCCACCCCGGCGATCCGCCCCTACCGTGGCGAGCCGTGCTCTACCCGGCGCGCCGCCCCCACCTGCGCCCTGGCCGGGATCGACTGTGTCGGTCTCCAGCATCCCCACCTCCGGAAGGCTCTCACCTCCACTGCATGTCACATCCGTTGCGTTGAGCTAGGCATCAGTGGCCTCCCCTACCCTGCCTCGCACTCTGTCGGCGGCGACCGTGCTCCGTGCCCCACGCTAGAAGGCGATGCCCGCGCCATTCCCCACCTCGAGCGAGAGCCCCGCAGCCATCCGGGAACGACTGCGTGCACGGGAGTGGAATCCCTGGAGCAACAAGTTTGTGATGTTGAACTGCTAAAAGTTAAGTAGTGACCTACCACGGGGCTTGTACTGAACACCTGCGGAACTCCTGTATTTCTATGTTGATTAATTGGAGGTAGTCGCACCGTGCGTGGCAGTCCAGGCTAGTCCAGGCTCTGTCCCCTTCCCCATTTCAGATTCCCTTTCGGTGACAGTTCATGTTCGTCTCCGGCCGCAGTTCACAGATTACTAGTTACCTGTGTCGGATACTCGGCTGCCCGCTGGCTTCCTGAATTACTTTCTTGGGTTTGGCTAGTTGTAGTCTGTGCTTGTCCAGACCATCAGTAAGGCACGCTGGAATCATGTATGCTTGTGAAGAGCTCATGAATGCCATACGTTTGTTGAAAAATGCTGATGTACCGATCATGGACGAGCTCAGCTCTGTGCATCCACGGTTCAGTTGTGTGTCTGACGACAGTTCAATTCTTTTTTAGAAATGAGAGTTACTTCCGTGTCTAGAAATTTTACTAAATATGGACAGTTTGTATTCCTATTTCGTGAAGTTCAATTCATATGTACTTGAAAATTGCAGAGATAATACATGGACAAAACACACTATTGGAAGTTCAATATTTCTTGTCAAAGTTT
This sequence comes from Dactylis glomerata, assembly GCA_007115705.1. Classification (NCBI taxonomy): domain Eukaryota; kingdom Viridiplantae; phylum Streptophyta; class Magnoliopsida; order Poales; family Poaceae; genus Dactylis; species Dactylis glomerata. The sequence goes on from QXEO01000270.1 coordinate 5,587,480, forward strand.
ACATCCTCCCTATCGGGAGTGCATTTGAGTACATGAAAGTTGCAATTGGAAAAACAAATGTGGACCTTAAGAAAATAGAATTATTAACATTTGAAAATATAATCTGAAATCCGTTTAAAAAAAAATATAATCTGAAACAACAGAGAATTTGAGAAAGTGTTCTATACAACAGTTATGCCGGATTTTCATAGCTTTTCAACGTATATCATTTGCAACATTTTGATCAACGGTTTTAAAACTACTACCAACAGACCGGAAGCAGCGAATAGAATCTATACTCGACAGGAAGTTCATTACACGTTCCACGACGTTCACGTGCAGGTTGGAGGCAGTGCAAATACAATGTTTTTCATGGCTGGAAATCCTATGTAATAAACTCGTTTCTACGAGTTTCGAGTGGCCAAACCGATCACCGCTTCAAATAATTGACAACAATATGAGCCTAATTGCACTCTAACATGCCACCCCACCCACCCGAGCACCAAATCCATTTAAATATCGAACAGTTTGCATGCCGACGACCAACTTTGTTTGTTATATATTTAAAACTAATTTTAAAGTACTGAATTTGGAAAAACTTTCTTCACAATTTTTTTTGCGCAATTCTCACTGTTCTTTCCAACAGTATACCATACGCTTCAATCTGGCAAATGGTTTAAAAACAAGATCCAAAAAACAGTACGAAGACAGAGAGTCACGGAAATAGATTTGAGGATTTTCAAATCTGCTCTTAAATCATAAAGAATTTGGGAAAATGCTATAGAATAAAAAGTTTCACAATTTTCATAGCTTTTCAGCGGTATATCGCATGCATCAATCTGATAAAAAGGTTTGAAAATGCCTGTCGAGCAATGCATCAATCTGATAAAAAGGTTTGAAAATGCCGCGCCTCAAAAACTGTACATAAACGGCAAAGTTCGCAGAAATGTACTTGAGTATATTTGAAATTATTTATAAATCGTAATGAATTTGGGAATACTTTCTGAATGAAAAAGTTGCGCCATTTCTGTAGCTTTCCAACGATGTATCACTTGCATCGTTCCGATATACGGTTCGAAGATCAGGATTAAAACGGTGCACGTAAAAATAGGAAATCTGAATGATCCGTTCAGAAGTTCAGGTGCTAGTCAGTGAAGTTCACTCGTGTGTATTGGAAATTTCACGTTTTTGTAAATTCAATTTGCTAGAAGTTCACAGTTATGCATGAAAAAATAGAGAAAAGTGGTGCTTGTCAGGAAGTTCACTTCTAGTTTAGGTCAAGTTCATAGGTGCGTATTGCCAAGTCCACTTTCTTGGAAATTCAACTTTCGGGATGTTCACCGTTATGCATGAAAAAACTGAGAAAAGTTCTGTTTGTCAAGAAGTTCACTTCTATTCTACGCAAAATTTACTCGTGTATTGGGAAGTTCATTTTTTTTGGAAATTCACTTTTTGAGAAGTTCACTGTTATGTAGTAAAAAAAGAGAAGTTCACTTCTAGTCTAAGCGAAGTTCATGTGTGTGTATTGGGAAGTTCACCTTCTCACAAAATCACTATTGAGAAGTTCACAGTTGTGCAGGGAAAAGAGAGAAAAGTGGTTTTCGTCAGGAAGTTCACTTCTAGTCAGGGGAAGTTCACACATGTGTATTGGGAATTTCACTTTTTTGGAAATTTAGTTTTCAGTTACGTGTAAATAACAGAGAAAAATGATGTCCGTTAGGAAGTTCACTTCTAGTCCAGACAAAGTTCACTCGTATGTATAAGGAAGTTCACCGTTATGTCTGAAAAAACAGAGAAAAAAGTGTCTGTCAGGAGTTCACTTTTAGTCCAGACGAAGTTCACTTCTTCAGAAATTCAATTTTCCAGAAAAGACAGAAAAAATGGTGTCCATTAGGAAGTTCACATCTAGTCCAGCCGGGGAGTTCACTTTTTGGGAAGTTCACCGTTATGCGTGAAAAACCAGAGAAAGGTGGTGTCTGCAAAAGAAGTTCACTCTATTATGCCGCCCCGCCTCACCGAAAGGCCCGTCAATTTCAAACCGTTAGCGTGTCGATGACCATTTCCATCAATTTCACAGTTTTCCAACGGTATATCATACGCATCAATCCGATAAGTGGTTTGAAAATAAGACCCAAAAAACAGCATGGAAATGGAGAACTTCGCAAAAACTGATTTGAGTGTTTTCAAATCTGCTCTTAAACTGTAGAGTATTTGGGAAAACTTTAAATACGAAAAAGTTGCGCAATTGTTATAGCTTTTCAACGGTATATTGCATGCAGAAATCAGACAAATGTTTGAAAATGGCGCCCAAAAAACAGGTCAGAAACAGTGAAGTTCGCAAAATTTGAGTAGTGTATCTGAAATAATTTATAAATAATACTCCTCCGATCGGAAATAAGTGTCGGTGACTTAGTACAAACATTGTACTAAGTTGGCACAAAATCACCGACAGTTATTTCCGATCGGAGGGAGTAATGAATTTGGGAAAACTTTTTGAATGAAAAAGTTTCAAAATTTTAGTAGCTTTCCAACGATATATCACATGTATCTTTTCGGTAAACGGTTTGTAAATTGCGATACAAAGTCTGTCAGGAAGTTCAGTCGTATGTACTGAAAGTTCACAAGTGGTTGTAGAATAGCTATTCTACAACTAGTTGTAGAATTATTTTACAAGTACCAACATTGATTACAGCATGGATATAAATGACTAGGGCACGACCCTGAGTTGAGAAGGCAAGTTATATCGTTTAGGCAGGCATTAGTAAGAAAGACAGCCTGATTAGATGTGGAATTTTTTGAACAGGATATCACAGAAGCACACACTAATCATAGTACAATATTTGTACAGAGAAAGTGTGTCGATGCAATATGACTGACAGGAGCCTGTAATTCTAGCGTCGCCATTGCAAACAAACATATCAGTGGTATTTTCAGCTGTAATCGATATGTTGATCATTCATTTGCTCTATACCGAGAAGAGCCGGCAACCGCCAGGAACGGATGGGGAAGCTGGGCAGAAGATGAGCTTGTGTAGGGGACGGCCAATGAGAGGGCACCTCTTGCCGTCTGCGCCCTCTTCCGCCACCTCGACACCTCCTGCCGCCTGCGCCCCCTTGGGGCCGGCCAGGGTTCGCTCTAGGGTTAGGGTCGGCGGAGAGGAAGAGGTGAGGGCGGGGATAGGGAATCGCTGCGGGTGTGGGTAGGGCGGGGATGAGGAGGGCGGAGGGCGAGAAGGGCAGAGGATAGCGAGGGAAGGGAGGAGCATAGCAATCCGGCCGCTGCCACCGAGCTGCAGGACGACCGAGGTAGAAGAAAGCTAGCGGTGACTTTTCGGAACGAAGCGTTACGCTTGATTCCTGTAAAATTTGGAGGGGTAGAGGTCGGAAACGCATCACGCATAGCAAACAGCCATGGGCGGGCCGCGCGGAATTGGGTCCGATTTCCAGCTTTCATTTCCTTACCACTCGAAACAGTGGAATTCGGGCCTGAATTCCTCAATTCCGAATTCCTGGCCCAATTCGTTGCAACAAAACACAGTGTAAAGGTATATACTGTTTACATGTCTCTGTACAAGGATGTAGCTAAGAAGCCAAGATTGACATCAAGGGGGCATAATAGGAAAAAAGACTACAACCAATTAATTTGTCTGTAAGAAGTTGCTCAAATTATACTGAACTTCTGTTTTTGTCTGACTTCTGGATGGCACTTGTTTTCTGCAGTCTTGGCTTCTAAATAGTATATATTTGAAACCTGAATGTCAAATCTAAAGCAGGGATTGCTCTTATGCCTGGCATGAGATACTCAGACTGTTTCATTTTGGTAACCAATTGAAAACTGACATGGACCTGCTCTTATGCAGAACATGTGTTTGACCAACATCATAATTTACAACATTTATCCGTAATTTAGTCATTGAACTGATGTTAATCTAGATGAATGCGCAAGTTTTTTCTTCTTTTGGTACTTTTCTAATTGTTGTTATAAATGGTGTCTTGTTTTGTCAGAAGTTTAGTTATACAAGTTAACCACGGCCTGATATCATTGTTCTTGCCAACTGTGTGCCTTCGGCGACTAATGGTTTATATATTACTTATGAGATACTCAGAAAGCAATGCGTGAAGAGGTACAGCTCTTTTGACTTCCTAAAAGAGATCGCGAACAAGGTTCCAGACCTTGGTGGCGCTGACTCTTGTGGAGATGATAGAGGATTACCCAGAAGAAGGTAAATTTCACTTGGCATAGTCAACTTATCAGGAGTCATTAACAAGCACCTGATTACTGTTTGGAATTCTCTTTCTAGAAAATTGTCAAATGGAAGCGACCCAGAGAATGATGAACCCCGATCCAGCAAAATGGTATACTTCCCTTAGATATTACCAAAGTTCAGTTTTCTTAGCAGATTATTTGATAACATGATTGTTGCCTTTGCAGCCAGTAAGAAGCTTGAACACCAGTCCTAGAGGACGAGGCAGAGGCCGAGGAAGAGGGCGAGGGAGACCTCCCACCAAGAGAAAGGAGATTGGTTATGTACAATTCGAGGATGAGAGCAGCATGTTTGCTGAACAAAGTGAGCCCTTACCAGGAGATGAGATAGTTCCAGAGACCAACCATGCTAATGAGAGTAATCCCCAAAGCGCACATCCAATAGAGGCTCCATCAGCCGAGGCACCAGCTGTGATTTCAAAGGTGGAAGAAGCCAGCATCGACCATCAGCCAGATTGGCCTATGCCAGATGCAATCGGAGGCATTGGTGTTGGACCATCCAGTTTTGGACATCTGACGGTGCAGGTTGATGAGGACGAGGACTACGACAATGAGGATTAGGCATGGTCATCCTCATCATATGCGCTAACAGGATAGTTATCCTGGTTGTTGTACAATGTAAATATAGTTTTAAGTAGTGACCGCAGCTATGATGCGCTGCTGATGTTATGTATCTGTCCCTTGTAACTTATCTTTTCCAATAATTGCTTGTTTGTTGATACACAATGACTAGGATGTGTTCTGTCAGGTCAATATAACCCTGTATTTCATGGTTCAAGCAGTAACATTATGTTGGTCTTGTTACATTGTAAACAACAGTAATTTTGTGTTACTATATCATGTTATGAACTTCAGCTGGGGTATATTGTTATTGCACTTGTCGTACCATGATCATTCTAAAATGACTACTTGATATGCCGAGACATAATCACACCCAAATCAAAATTTGTTCTTACAAAATTTGTATTCTAAAATAGGGGGAAACATAATCACACCTCAAATCAAAAGTGAGAACTACAACAACCAAACTCGAATTGGAGATATTTTCAGCCAAAAAATTTAGCTCCCGCCGAAGGGTTTCACTTTCAGTTACCCATCTATGACCGACCACTTGATATGCGAGACACCCCTCAACAGTTGCCTTTTTCCTTTCCTCGATGACAGATCCAAATGTACATCATTTGATATCAAAAGAAGGTTCAGTTGCCCTTTAACTTCTCTCCAAGGATTTTATTCAGTAAAACTGGACTTGCTTTACCCTTTGATGCCTTCATCACCTGGAACCAAAATTTAAGATTGGTCAGCTCTCGCAACTGCACAGGCAAACAAATGATAGCAAGGGTAACACAGCTGCACATTCAAAATCTACTAACTTGGCCAGCAAAAAATCCCTGCAACTTGATTTTCCCAGCCCGATACTGCTCAAGTTGCTTCGGGTTGTTGGCAAGTACTTGGTCTACCATGGCCTCAATTGCTGCTGGATCTGCTATCTGCCATTTCCAGTAGTAAATATTAGTTAGAAAACCCAAGTACAGACTAAAAGCACTGAAACAGCAACAGATGCAGTAAATCATGGACAACTACTGTATTAACTATGTCATCACAAATATATCAGACGAAGTGCAAAAACTGATGCAATCAAAACGGCGCATCATATTTTGCACAATTTTCAGCTTTCAGTTTTGTTAACATGGTACTGGTTGTTTGGTTGCTCCTCAACCAAAGGAATAAGCGAAAAGCTGGCAACACACTTACCATGTGGCAGCACCGCAGGGTTAATTACACTTTTCTGAATATTCAAATTAACGTGGATCCAAATAGTGACCAGTGTCTTGTCGAAAAAAATAGTAACAAGTGTCTTCTCGAAAAAAATAGTAACCAAGCGTGACCACATTTACCTGAACCAAATCTTTCTCCTCTATCACAGACTGTACGGTTCCGCCTTTGGCAATGAGCTCGACCAAGATCTGCAAGAGGCAGAATCAGGGAGAAGGTATTCTAGTTTAGAATGCTACGACGTCTGAAGAGAATGCAAGTTCATAACAGAACACATCAGGACAGGCATGCAAAACTATTTCAATATAACTTAAGTACTTAGGCATCCTTTGATTTGTAGGAATTTCATAGGATTAGGATCCTATGGATTTTTTCCTTTCCGATGCGTTTGATTCGTAGGAATTTTTCCCGTAGGAATGAATCCTGTAGGAATTCGCTAGCCTAGGATCGTAGGAAAAAAAGCATTAGCTCCAAGCTCATGTATGAATTCCTGTGGCTTTCCTTGTAGCAATCAAAGAGGCATATGTGCAGATTCCTATGTCCATAGGATTCAATAAGGCATGCTATTTCAATCCTATCTATTTCCTACCCTACAAATCAAAGGAGGCCTTAAGTTCATTATTGTGCAATCTGCAAAAACTTTCAGTAGTAGGCAGGCAGGGGAGAGATGGAAAATTGCTCTCATTTCTATTTAGGAACTTACTTCTATGACAGTAATAACACTATGGAAAGTCCAGGCCAAGATAGCATTCTCTCTGTTTCTTTTTGTAGGGTGATTGGTTAAAACAGTTACGATTTTCCACCACATATACAGCATATTAGCAGAGTAACTGGTCAAAAGATAGGCCCTACAAAACAAACGGAGGGGAGTACAAAATGAACTGTGGAAATTCAAGTTTTGGGACGCAGAATAAGTGAAGCAGGGTAGCACAATAAAAATGAAGAGACTGCATACAACAGGCATTAAATATGTAACGTAGGTCCAAAAGGCGTAACATCCAAAGAAAATTTAGTTAGCAATGTTACCTCTTTGGCAATTTTCCCACTGATAATTCCATTCTTTATGGATGCAATCATTTCAGAAAGCTCCAGAGGAGTTAATTTAATTTCATCAATAGAGAGCTTTTCATCCTTCAGATAAGCAGCGATGTCACCCATGATCCAGTTGGCAGCCAGTTTTGCATCAGCGCCATACTCAAGTGTAGAATCAAAGAAACGAGCAACCTAAGAGGACGAGCATACACAGATCAGATCACCAAAGTTGCTGTAAACAATAGAGAAATTGGGTAATACGAAAAAGAGAGAAGAAACTGAAGGAACTTTTCAATGTACAACACAAGATATTTAGGTGATCATGTGATCCAGTAAAAATATATGAACCTCAAGCAAGACTGATTAGATAAAATGTTTCAATTAGCTGGTCACTTCAAGATGAGGCCCTGTTCCTTCTGTAAACATGAACTTCCAAATATACTTGGTAAAACATACAATTCCATGACAAGGGAAAATGAAAGCAAAACTGAAAATGATTACATTATCGTCATTAGCAAGGAAAATAACATCTTGCATGCTAAGTCCCATGTTCTCATAACGCCTACGCTTTGCCTCTGGAAGCTCTGGCATTTCACTGCGAATTTCATCAATGTACTCGGTAGTAAGAATAACTTCAGGAAGATCAGGCTCAGGAAAATATCTATAGTCAGCAAGCCCCTCCTTTTTTCTCATTGTAAATGTTTTCTGAGGATGTAGATAACGAAATGAACTTAGAAACTATAGAGAAAATGCCAATAGGTGAAAATACAAGTTAACCAACAAGGTGAGACGACAACCTGAGAAGACTCATCCCAAAGGCGTGTTTCTTGTACAATTTGATCAGCTTGGTTTTCTTTGTGAAGAAGAATCTGTCGGGAGATCTCATAATCTATTGCCCTACTTATTGCAGAAAATGAGTTCATATTCTTTATTTCAACCTGTCAAAAATTAGGAAGTGAAAGAAAAGGAGCATGTGATGCCACATTGTCATCTACAATAACAGTCAAACAAATGAGGAATTTACTGCTATCATATATAATGAGACACCAACAACTAGTGATGTAAGGAACTGCTTGCTCTAGGACAAATGGTTCCGTTGTAATTTCAATGGTCACTAACATTCCATGGTCAGTGCAAATGGTTTTGACACCATAATCTGTTGAAGTCCATGACAAAGTTTTCTTAAGACATGATATTTTGAAGGAAAAGAAAATAATATAACGTCTAAAATTATCACAAGCACAATAAATAAGCATACACAAAGGACTTTTGTCCAGACCTCATGCACTAACTGAATGGCTAGCCCCTAGTCATATGATTTAAATACACATGCAATGCCAATGTTTATATGTAAAAGCTAATCTACGCCTCAATGGCCTGATATCTGCTCCTGACATAAGTTTGTATTGATGAATCATCAGATCATAACACTAATGCATACGTTCTCAACATGGAATATAGAATAACTTTCAGTTGGGAAACTTCTAAAGTTTTGGTCATTACCTTTGTACCAAATTCTGATTGTCCAGTTGGCCGAACAGATACATTCACATCACATCGAAGAGAACCTTCCTGCATGTTTCCATTGCCCACTCCCAGGTACCTAATAACCCTTTGTATCTCAGCACCATACTCAGCAGCCTCTATTCCTGTCCTCATATCTGGCTCTGAGACTATCTCGAGCAAAGGAACACCAGCTCTATTCAAGTCAACCTAACCAACCAGAATAGCAATCACTGATTAACCAGCTTAAATATGTAATTAGTGGTGCGATGAGCCAATACATGATTGTTTGATGCCGAATTCGTTATTTCTTATCTCCATCGTTTATTTTCTGTTAAGATTGGACGTGTAGTGTAAGTACACAACCACATGGTTTAGAAATACTTTCTCATAACACACGTGCACTGTCACCTTATTGAAGATTGCTTCAACCTCATCTTCTCGTATCAAATTTGAGAAATCTCTTACCTCTTGACCAGAGCCAAAGAGATAATAAACACACCGATCTGACAGTAAGTGCAGTTCAGCTGTTCTTGCCTCGTGAAGGTGTGTCACATTTGAATTTCAGTTGGATATGAGACTGGTACCTGCATTCTGTACGACGGGCTTAACCAGTCACATACCTATAGATAAGTGCTATATCCTCTTTGTATATGCCCCCTCAAGCAACAAATGTACAAGAAACCCAATCCCCTGTATTACTCAATGTTCTGAGTTTATTGCAAAAGGTTAGGTACATCTTAAGTGAATTCCATGACTCCTCATCTTTAGCATTCATTAATACAATGGTTTAAAAACGTAGTGTTGCACTGTAGTGAATGTCAACTTTTTCCATGATTCCAGGGGGGACATTATGTAGAATGAGAACTTGACAAGAGCAAAAAAAAAAGAATGGAAAACAGCTAGTTAGTCAGGAATAACAAGGGAAAACCTGCGAGTAACTCCCAGATTCAGAGTGAAGCAGCTTGCCCGCATCTTCTTCCATATGAACCCTGGTGATCCCAAATCGTCTGTGACCACCACCAAACTCAAGTGGAATATCCAAATCAATGTAACCCTTCTCGGCGATCGGAATGTCGAACTGCGAAATCTGGTACCCCTTGGGGAGGTCTGGGTAGAAGTACTGCTTCCGGTCAAATTTAGATGTCATAGAGATATCGCAGTTGAGAGCGAGGCCCAGCTTCACCGCACATTCAACAACCTCGGCATTCAGAACAGGCAATGTCCCAGGGTGGCCCATGCAGGTGGGGCAAACGGTGCTGTTCGGCTGGGAGCCGTAGTTATACGGGCAGGAGCAAAATGCCTTTGTGATGGTGGAGAGCTGGACATGGGTCTCGATGCCGATAACCGCTTCAAAACCTTGCTCGTTTTGCTCCGCCGCCTCCTTGGTATCCTGTTGAATTGATTTCGGGACAGATTTGGGCTCGGTAGTTCGCACACTATCCGTCCTAGGTGGGAAGTGGGCTAGTGGAGGACGCTGAGTGGTACAGAACATGCCATTTGCTCTAAATAAGGTTGGCGTTGTGATCCCTCGGAGAAGCGGCAGAGCCATTGCGGCCAATGCGCCACCTCTCGTGAATTGCAACTCACAATCCAATGGGCGGGCTATACAACCTGTAAACAATAGAACAAAAAACACCGTACACGGTCAGATTTCAGGAGAACAGAAGAAACCTGTAAATGCATAAATAAAAGAGAAACTATGTGTACTAGAGACGAGAAGGAGACTCAACGTAGTTGAGAGAAATTTCAAGACAATTACTACCTCCGTCCCGAAATGTAAGTTTTTTTAGAGAGCTATAAGTTAGCTTTTTTAAAAAGGCTCACATTTTGGGACGGATGTAATAGTAGTAGTATTTACCAAGGTCAACAATTCAGCTAGCATACTTTCATTAAGTTTTAGGAGGGTCGTTAAGTTTAGGTGGGCTACATGAATGATAAATCAACCCAATTTTTTAGAGAGTGATGTTCAGAAAAGATGCATCAGACTACTCTTGAATTTACAAGCTACTGCGCCTGTAACCAACGAGCTGTAAGGAATTCACAGAGTTGGCAGATTCAATACGAATGCCTTGTTAAGAGATCCCACTCTCAGTCTGGGTTGTTGGCAAACCCAGCCATCTGAAACTGCAGGCGCTAGGAAAACTAACAAGGGTGGATGAAGATGACTGAGGGAGGGACCTCGCGAAGCCAATGCCGCTAGTCACGTTGAGCACGGCAACCGCTCGACGGCAGCCCGCCCGCCCAGTTTGCCGTCGGAGGATGTGATAGGGTTTTGAGGGGGAGAATGGGCTGTTGGGTAGTTGGGCTTCTTTATATGACCCAAAAAGAGCTCGATCCGGGCGGAGAGGAGGACCGAGGACGAAAGAAGAGAGGAACTGGAGGTGGCGTACCCGCGAGAGAAGACAAGGCTCGGGGAGGCAACTGTGGCGGCGTCTCCCGAAGTTCTACTATCCCCGGGGAGCGCCGACGCAGCACCGCCGTTCAACTGTTCAAGTCGACGCGCACGAGGGGGAAAGAAGCGGCAGGACGGCCGCGCGCCTACGGGATGGAATGGATATGCGGATGTTGCCACTCAGCAGCGCAAGTCGGATGCATGATCCTCTGCGGGCAAATGTACGATGACCACATGTTGCAGTGTACCGTGCACGTTATTTTAAACTCGCGGTTCTTCCACAGCTTCTTGTTTCGAATCCAGTCCAAGGCTAGAAATTTTACGAGCGACAGCCTGCCGTTTTTATCTTGCTCAGTTATATGCTACGGAGTAGTATTTAGTATCTTCCTCTAAAGATGAGACCAAATTCAGTGGTGGCTGCGTCGGACGTGGTAGGCCTACTCTTTCTTTGTGGGCGAATGCAAATGTCTTCCGGATCCATATATGCAGGCGTGTGTTCAGAATATTATGTTCTTAAGCTTAAATCCAGAGTCCATGATTTCATATACCAGTGTTGTTACAACATTGAGCTGTGAAATAAAGGTAGGAAACCCTGCTTCAGAGCGAATTGAAAGTCAATTGTAGTTAGATAATGTTCTAGAATACGATGGAAAAAATGGCAATGATCAAGGTACGAACTAAGCAATCAACAAAAGCAGTTTGTTTCTGCATCCTAAGCTGGATTCTTAGCGATCCATCCTAAGCACTCCTTCCGAAGAGGCGAATCGGCAAAAATTGCTTTGATGAAATTTCGCACCTGCACATATGCAAAGCGATCAGTTCAAAGTAACAATAGTAAAACTGTCGGTTTCAAAGGATCTGACAAGTAAAGGCCATATACACTAGGGTCAATTGATGTAAAAAAACAGAACTAGAAACGAATTGTTTCAAACTGGAAATAAGTCACACTTGACCTTATGAGGTAATAAATCTGGCTGGGGGCAAAGGCGGGCTATGTAGATTATAACTGGGCTTCTAATCCTAAACAGTATCAATTGAACAAATACAGCAGGATCGATTGATGCCTGGAAAACAAAATATTACTCGTGCTTCTTGGTTGCTATTGTTTTGTAGAGCTCTGAAGCAAACCCCACAAGGAACGAGAGTTCGCTACCTAGTGGCTTAAGATAAGTAGATAACAAACATATGTCCGTAGTATTTTTTGTTTTGGTTAGTTGATTGATGGAAATCAAATGGTGGCCTTGCATTTGCCACTCACCAAGGTTGCAAGGCGTGTTGCTAAGTATTCGTTGTTCATCCTCCACTTGTGAGCACAATTTGAAGCATCCGTGAATTGGATTCACAATGATACATGCCAGGTTTGCAAGGATTCACAAAGAAGGGAACAAAGTTAACCTCCTATTCCTAGAAGAGTTCCAATGGGATGATGAGTGGGTTGACAAGGATAACGAAGTGGTTCAGCAAATGTATGCAAGTAAGGATGATCTAACATGGGGCCAAGTTGATGTTGTCGTCACTAATTCATCTCCCCATTTCTTCCTTGCGGTTATCCTAGGGGAGGTCGCGGAATTCAAAGTAGTTGGGAATGAGTATACGCCGGACAGCGGGTCGCTATGTCTTGTCGTTGTGCGTCATGCCTGACGTCTTTGCTGTCCTCTGTACTGTGGGCCCTCGGTTAAGCCTAGGCAGGAGATTTGCCCCAGCCAGTAATCCGGGAAGGAGCTACCTGGCTCCTGGGTTGAGCCCGGCTAGCCGCCTGGCTGATTGCCCGGGTGACATCTGGCTGTCGTCTACTAGTGTTTCGGATTCTATGGGTACCCGGTTACCCAGGACACCATCATGGGGACAAAGTACATTGTGCGCACATGAAGAGGAACAGTACAGGTAGAACCCGACGATGTAGGACTCACCGCTGTGGTAGGATGGGTCGATTTCAGGAGGCTGAAGGGTGATATGGCAGTGATAAACCATGAATCACAGCCACATGCAAATTTTTGGAAACAGGTAGCTGTGAGCTCGTGTTAGGAATCGCCAGCAGCTACCCTATGTCCCTATCAACCCGGTGGCACCGCTGGTGTGCTCGAAATTTCTGGCAGCGTTCCCGATGGTGAGGTCATAGTTGTCAAAGAAAAAATAAATTCCATCCAGCGGCAGACAATCCCAAATCACCGATGAAAATAAAGCAAACACAGCCGTCCACAAACTTCTCCCAAATCTTCATCTATCCAAGAACAGCCACAATGGCGACCTTGCACAAGCATAAACGGATAGCAGCCAAGGCAAATTCCAGCAAGAATTGAGAATGGCACTCCAGAAACACCAGGCACGGCCACTGCCCCCTAATCGGCCAGGAAACAACAAAAGGCAGCCTCAATCGTGGCGGAGGCCAGCAAATTCTAGATCTGCAGGTTAGGAAAACACGTGGCAGGACAAAGATAGAACGGACCTGAGGAGGAAGCAGAGGCCAGCAACCGCAGAAGTGCAAACGCCGGAGGTACCGACAAAGAAGAAGACGTAGCAACAACGGCCGTAGAGCGAGAAAAACGGCGCATCGGACACGGAAGAACAGCCGGCACAACCCCACCTAACACACCGCCTAGGACCGAACCAACGAGTCAAAAGGCTGAGCAAAACCGACCTCGCTTCACGTAGCCACGACTGGACACGTGCACCCTCCAGCACGAGTAAACATGCAGGAACCGACCTGCACGCCCCGAGCAGCACGACCACGGCTGAAAAAATTCAGCTCAGACCGCACCACGCTGTCTGGTGAGACCGAACAACGGAAACAGGAAACTGCCCAATCAACCACATGGTCGCAATCTAATCAATAGCGAAACCGTTTCACATCGGCCAGAGCAACCTCAGGGCTTCAAAACAAGGGAGCTTAGAGCTCTTTCAAGATTTCTATACTAGATCAAGATCCCATAATGAGGTTGACGAGGACAATTCCGAATATTTGGAGTATGATGAGAGTAGGAGTGCTTGGCTCTTTGCTTGAGTGGTGGAATGAAGTTTGAAACACTGTAACTGATTTTGGAAACTGGGACCTGGGTTATTTTGTTGTCCCCTATTCGCTGATGAAAAAATTATAACTACCATAACCTATTTTGACTACAAAGCGGGGCGGATCGGGTGCCGCTTTGCATCCCTACTAGATCTCCTAATTTGTGGTGGACCTATGTCAGTTAATCGGTATTACAAACTTGAGGTGAATTTATTTTAATGTTAGTTGCTATTTATGTTGCTAAATCCCCTAATTTCCTGCCATATGAACCTGCCATATGATATACTATTTACTACTTCATCCGTTCACTATTATAATAGATATTTCAATGTCGACTAGATACGGATCAAAACGAGTGAACCTACACACTGAAACATGCAGTTCCGAAAAAAATCTTAAAGCCTCATAATAGTGAACGGAGGAAGTATTGTTTATTGCACTCAGCGGCATGATAACCTTGTTATTATCAAGTCCGCAAGTGAAAACCACATCGTGCTAGGTTTTCCAGGACTGAAACTATACTGCAACAGTAACCAGTACCTTTCCATCTCATTTCCTTAATCACTTGCTCTAAAAAGCTTATTTCACTTCCTCATTATGGTATTTACCAATAGGCCTCTAAGTGTGCTAAGATAACAATGCTTAGCAAGTAGGATAGACTCTCAAGTCTCAAATGGACACCATGCACAATAATATGAAGGCAGGGCATAACAGCACACATGCCAGCAACAGATGACAGAGCATTACCAAGGATCATAATTTGCGAACTCCAATTAAAGGGAAAAAAATAAAAGGAAAATGGAACTTACTCACCTCAGATGATGTGAAACCACAGTTAACTAGCTCTCCACTTTCCCAAGCAGCTGTGATGGACTTCAATGACATATCAAGCAACTCTAAGCAACATCGATGTTATTCAGTATTAGTGGAGTGAACATAAAAACATATGAAAAATTCAAAATAGTTCCAAAATTTAAGATAACTGTACCTGCTAGCTTTCGGAACTTCTTTAAAGATGGTATACTCTCATCAAGCTTGACCCAGGTACAATGATCCAAGAACTTGAAATCATCACCATCATTCTCAACCAGGGACAGTAATAGTGAGGAGAGGTTTTCAAGAGCCAAATGTATAAGGCCTTGCAGCTGGAAGCGTATCACAAATATATTAATGAACATCAGGAGTTATTAGCTCAAACTTTCCAAAGAGAATATTATCACCTGTAAGGTCTCCTCTGCTGCCATGTCATCTATCGAAAGCATATCCTTTGTAATTCTAGAAAAGACAGTTCCAAGGACATGAAACATACTTCTCCTGTAAATTGACCTAGGCAGTATCGATTCCCACATAATGTGTATCTTTTCTAAAATGAACACAACCTGAAAGGGGGTCAATATATATCATTAATTGACTATTTGTAATTAGTACTATTGAGGACTTGGCACTATCTAAAAAATATAAACAAGTAGCAGGTCACGGATAATATATCAAGAGCAATTATTGCAGACATTTTCTTTGCGATATTTCTTCTAGGTCCAAGTAGCTCATATTCTTTGGCAATGAGATGTACCTGCTCAATTCTAAATCTTGCGGATTCATAATGCTGAGATTGGTGCGTGTTCTGAAAACCATCAGCGCCTTCTATAGCCTGTAAAATAATGTGAAATACTTGAAACTTTAAAAACTGTAGCACGGAAAGGAAAAGGAAGAACTATCATTGTGCATGTGGAGATTATCAAAAGAGAAGGGGCATAGTATTTAGAATTAGACAGATGCAAGGATTCAAAAGCCTGTTGCGGGAAAAAAAAAACTTGCCATTTCGTACCGCACAGTTTCGATGTTTAAATGACACGAATTCCAATCAGTTTTCAGGATACTTATTACAGCCCTTCACAACCAAATGGCGTAAGGGAATACCTCGCTTAAGTTAGCCGTAGCAAGTTGTATTTGTCTCCTCAGTACAACATCTGCCATCTGGGAGAAGATTGGAGCTAAATCCACAAAAACAACTAGTTTTTGTAGGCCACTAGGAAAATCTGCACGGTACTGGACAAAAGCATTAAAAAAGTTAGGAAAACACATCTCCACCTTAAAGACGTGTAGATAGCTCAAAGGGAAAATTTTCAAACAGATATCTAAAAGACAGAAATAAAAAAAGTACAGAAGTATGTGGCTGAGGCTTTTTCTTTATTTACTTATTAAGTATGAATCATTAAGGACCATTAATCTAGGATGCAAAAACACACATATCTGAATTTACTAATCATACAGTCGGTTTATAAAGAAAGGCAACTACATAAACTAATTTCCGATGAAAAACAGGGAAGTGTACAAGAAAACTAAGGGGCTGCTTGATCTGTGGCTGACTTCGCCACAAATAAAGATAGGAAAACTTCAACTACAAATAATGATCACGACACTTGTGGCAACTTGTGGAAAAAGCTGAATGTAAGTTGCATGGGGCCATGGGTCATATGAGTAACAGTGTGGCAAGCCACAAATGTGGCAACCAACTAAACACCCACGTAAATCAATATGTGCAAAGCTGTGTACACCTGGGTAAGATTCCGGTAAATAATGTTCACATAAATCAACATCCAAGATCAATCATAATAAGAATCAAATAGTAGGATACAAACCTCAAATGCAAGACCAAGAATTTCTTGGGACAAATGGTAGAAGTCGTTGTGAATGATGGCAGCCACCTGACTGATGCTATTGAGTTGCTTCTCTAGCTTAAATAAAAGGAACAACGCAAAATTTAATCACTATGATATTATGGTAAAAAAACAGTAACTAGAACAAAGAACTGAAGAGTAGAATATGATGTGATCTCATATTAGGACAGTACTATAATGTGAATCAACAAGAAAATCACTGGAGTCAGTAAGTATATGATGCTGGGAGGGGTATATATATGATGCTGGGAGGAGTATATGCAAGCTAAGATCTTGTAAACGCTATCACATAAGAGCATAATAATAACTAAATGGCACATGAGACAATTAACATATACTCCGCGGTGGGATATGCAGACATGTTTTAGTGTGTACTCCCTCCGTTTCTAAATATAAGATGTTTTAGCTTTGTGAAGCAAATGTATCAAGACATCTTTTAGTGTGTAGGTTCACTCGAATATACACACTAAAAAGTGTCTAGATACATTTGCTTCACAAACCTAAAACATCTTATATTTAAAAACAGAGGGAGTAGGTTGGAAGCAAAGTGAGTGGACCTATACACTAAAAGACATCTAGATACATGTATGTCAGAAAAATGCTAAAACATCTTAGGGCATCTCCAGCGGACCGACGCATCGCGCGGATGCAAACCGTCCGTCCTGGTCCATTTGCATCCATTTGCATCATGCCCCGGACAGAAAATGGGTCACGGTCTGGCCCACCTGGCCAGCGCGCGCAGCAGCGCGACGCATCCTGTCCGACATTTTTTTATTTGGCCAGCGCGTCCCGCCGCGTTCTATCGCGTTCCCGCCATGCCGGTGGCTGTCTCCTGCCGCCCCCCGCTGTTTCCCGCCCAGGGACATGTTTCCCTCCGCTATAAAAAGGCAATGCCACTGGAAGCATCTCCCACTTCAACAACGAGCACCATGCCAGGGCGCCCTCTTCCTAGCAGTGGGCCGGCCGCCGAGATGGGCGAGCACCAGGTGAGCAGGCGGCCAACAATGGGGAGTCGCGAGGACGGCGACGCCAGCAAGGCACCTCTGCTGCACCGCCCGGCGCTGGTAGCTACCGCAACCAGACCACCGGGAGCCTTTCTCGTGGGCAGTGGCGGGTGATGCCATGCTGCCGGTGGTGGTCCAGCTGCATGCACACCAAGAGCTGCGCATGGAGCTCTTGGAAGCTATGGGCGCCAACCCCGGAGACGCCGGTTTGCGCGCTCAGTTCGATCAAGCGGCGCACGACGTAGTGGTGACGATGGCCGAACTGCGGGCTCTAGAAGCGCAGTGAGGCTTCGGTGCCCGGTCGCCGGCGCCGCTAGCGCCGCCAGCGCCATAGTTTTTAGCTAGTATATTTGGGTTTGAGTTGTGGCCAATGTGTTTCGAATGTTCGGTTGTAATAAAAGTAAATTGCATTGCATTGGATTGGATACATCGCAAACATTGTTTGCATACACGATCATACCCTAGAACTAAGTAGCCCGTGGCTACTGGTCGTCCTCGGAGGAGGAAACGGCAGCCTTGCCGCGGGCAGGCGCGACGTAGTGCCGACAACACATGGTCTCATCAAAGACCGTGACCGTAATCTGGTGGTCGTCGTCGTAGTTGAAGACAACGAAGTGCCCGGCCATGATCTCGTGCCGCTGGCAGAACCTCCTCCACCCGCTGGCCAGGTACGGGGTGCCGGTGCGGTCGAAGAGGAGCTCCGCGGTCCATAAGCCAGTGGTGCCGCCGTGCACCCTCAGCAGGACCTGGTTCATCCTAACGTCGACGACGTCGCCGAACTTGCGGGGTAGCCTAATGGAGTCCGGGTCGCCGCCGTAGTTGAGGGTGAACTCGAACCCGTCACTCGGGCGTCGAGGGGGAAGAGGGAGAAGGCGGAGGAGATGGCGATGCTGGCTCCTCGATCCAATGCCTCTGTCCGCCACCACCGCTGCTCTCGCCGCGCCGTCCACGACATCCTCAGTGTCCACGGGTGGGTGGCGGCGACGAGCTCTAGGCGCCACCACCGCGGCTCCCTCCTCGGCTACCTCGACGCCTACCTCCACAGCCACGGCCCGGTGGGCGCCCTAGCCGCCCTCCCCTCGATCCAATGCTTCTAGCCATGGTCTAGCTAGCGCCGCCCTGCGGTGGTGTGGAGAACAACGGTGGGGAACAAGGGAGAAGGCAGCGTCGGTGTGCTCGACTGGCCGGGCGCGACCGCTTTAAAAAGACCTGATGGCATTGGATGCCGGTGCGGAGGCCCAAACGCTGGCATTGAAGTGACCTCGCCGTGCGTCGAGCGGCGCAGCAGGCTGCCAATGCCGCAACATAGAGAAAAGCGACGGGGCGGCGCAGCAGAAGGCCAAGCGGCGCGCCCAGCCTTTGACCAGCATCGCTCTCGCCCGTTGAGCCGCTGCCAAGTGGGGTCTAGACCCACATGGGAGGACACGGGCGGACAGTCCGCGCCGACGCAACTGTGACCCAAATTTGGTGGACCGATGCGTCGGGCCGGACGCGTCGGTCCGGATGCGTCGCACCGCTGGGGCGTGCGCAACCGACGCGCCGGTCCGGTCGGACCAGTTCGGCCGCGCGCGGACGCGATGCGTGGGCCCGCTGGAGATGCCCTTATATTTTGGAACGGAGGTAGTAGTAGGTAAATCATGAAGGCTTTTACTGACAATAGCATTATTGCCAAAAGAAGAATTAGTTATTCTGTACTAAGAGAAATCATCAAACGGTATCTTCTAAGGCAAACATTATTTCCAATAAGTTTACTTTCACTAAAAATTAATTACAGCATATAAAACACAAACAATTATATCAAATAATCTTATACCAGCAGATGAAAATGAGTACTATCGCATTTATCTGAAATCTGAAGAATAACACAACAGTTGCACAATTATAATAAAAATATGACATTTAGCTAATAGTTAACATGTCTAAACAAAGTGCACATGAGTAAATAATTCTCCCAGGAATATCCTAGACAGTCTCTGACACATATGATCACATGGCATGTATTTCACAACTCGAGATTTAGTTCAAATGGCAATCTCATGACACTGTACACAACTATCATGCAAAGTTAGTACATGCACAAACCTGAACTGGCACAATAGCCTTATACAAGAGCAAGGCATCCCTAGCAGCATAGCAGAACTCCTTAGCAACTCTTGTGGATGACAAACAAGCATCCTGCACTGATTATTTAACACAGAAACGGATGTACATCAAATGCTTGAATTTTATAGCATGCAAATACTGAAAACCGGGAGGCAGCAACAAACAGAAATGTGGTTGTAATGAAAAACGATAATGACATACTACATTAGTACAAGCAACAAGCAATTTGCTACCAGATCCAGCGAATCAATAAAGATGAATGTGGAGGCAGGCACACCTTGAGGGCTCCATGGACCAATTGCATCAAATAAAGTGCTGAATTAGATATAAAACACTTCTCTGGCTGGAAAAGTAAATCAACAACAGAATCTCCTTGGTCATCTGATGCCTGCAATAGCAAACATCCTTATTCCTAAATATGTTTGCTTCGATGGATCCCACATATCCTACTAAGTCATTTTCTGACGACAAACATAGATTTTGGTACTCACAAGAGGATTTTTGTAGTCATATCGTACAAGAATGTCTCTTGCTTTCACTAAGATCTCACTTCTCTTCCTTACAGCAAAATGAACTTCAACATCATTAACAAATTTGGTCAACTTGCCATCCCTCCCGTCAGGTGAAATAAACATCATACTCCTAAGGGTGTTCTCAAATTCAGTTGTACTTCTTACAACACCTTGAAACTCAATTAGCTTGGATGCCTCGTTAGGAACAGCCTGAAAAACACAATTCAATGACCAGTCTGGTTATTATCAAATACTCCCTCCGTTTCAAAATATAAGATGTTTTAGCTTTGTGAAGCAAATGCATTTAGACATCTTTTAGTGTGTAGGTTCACTTGAATATACACACTAAAGCATGTCTAGATACATTTGCTTCACAAACCTAAAACATCTTATATTTTGAAACGGAGGGAGTATATAACACTGAATGGTTATAGAATAAATAAATCTGGTGGTGTGATTCTCCTTCTACAAATAGATAATTACCAAGCACATGCGCACAAACAAGACAATTGAAACAAGGAAGCTGATAGAAGCCAAATTGCATATAAGCTGTAATGACAGTTAGATCGGGCCAGTTTGTTCCTTTCATGTTTTGTGATAAAAAAAATCTATGTTTTCCAACATGGGACCCAACAAATTAATCTGCAAGTCATATGCTTGCATTTTTGGAGAAAACAGTCATATGCTCACTTCGGTGGCTAGCTTGGTACTGTGGCATGGAAGAGAACTATAGTAAATGTATTTGTCAAACAACCCAGTCATAACTCACAAGTAAATAAATCAAACTACAGCTGATGCAACAGAAGAAATGTTGCCAATTCAATAGGCACTCAAACAAAGAGGGTCATTAACAGAGACAAGCACACACATCAGCTAAAGGGTTGTTCACAAGAACACAGCAATTATCGAGTATTTGTTTGTTAAAATCAATAAGAATACCTTGGATAGAAAATGTGTGATAAGCAGATCAGAAATTCTTGACCAGGTTAACTTTGCAAAGGACTGCATCCAAGTGATATTTTCGACGCAAATGAACTTGCGTACAAACTTGATGACATCAATTATTCTTGAGTAAAGTTCTGAACCATCTTTGTAGCCCTTGAACAATAACAACCAGTTACATGATTGTCCAAAACAACCCGTAAATTAAACAAGAATAGAGTTTACATGCCAGTATTTTTTCAAGAAATAGTATTTGATTGCTTGAGTGATCAAAATTCTAGATGTGTAAAGGCCAAAATTTACCTACTCAGTAAAAACAAATAATTCCCAAAAATTATTTCATCATTAGAACCATTAGAAATGGAATCTTCAATTGAGCTCGTATTCAGCGTAAATATTGCGGTAAGAACTTGAAAGAGTAGTAAGTACATGGCTGGGAATAAAGTAGGTAGGAGCCTCTTTGATTCGCAAGAAGAAAAACATATGAATGCAATGTCATGCATTTTCGAATCCTATAAGATTGAATGCTACAGGAATGCTCACCAAAAGGTGTTCCGTTACACCATAGGGAAAACGTAAGTATCTTTTCAAGAGATTTGAGTCGATGGAAATTTTCCTATGAAATGTACTGCAAAGGAATCTCTACGAAATATTCCTATGTGTTTCGATTCAACAAATTAAACAACCCAGTTATTAAAAATTCTTTAAGGACTACAATCCTCCAAAATCCTTCGAATCAAAGAGGCCTTCGAAAACCAAAGGTAACCAACTTATATAAAGATGGTTTGGAACAATCAGCTCTGGTGAACCAAGGAAACACTATGGAATGCTTACCTGTAGTTCCTCTGAAGGGGCTATAATCAAGACTGATACTGAGGATGTGGAGCCACTTTTCTCAAGCACATTTACAGAAACTGCGACAGATACGTTACTGATTGCTGGTATTAGGACATGCTTTATCATCAAGTCTGCGACTTTTGCCATCCCATAGTCTAGGGAATCAACTATCTGCATATCAAACAATACAAAGGTATGACAAAGTGGTTCACATATGGACATACCTAAGTGTTTTCTACTAAGGCATTTTACCAAGCTCACAAAACAGTTATCAGTAGAATATAATAACATATGAGCACAGGATCTGATGGGTATATATAATATAGATTTGCTACCACCGGTGGTAGCTATGCATGCATGCATCGTCCTTGGATTGTAGGATTATGCTATTTCTACCACAGATGATGTAGGGAGCATGCGTTATACTAGTTCTAACGGATGAAGAACCTCCGTTTGTTGCAATACTATGGTCCTTCTACTAGGCTAGATTGGCAGGCAACCTTGTATGGCTAGAGCAAGTGGTGCGCTGAAATGGCCTTGTATCCCAGCCTGCTAGACATGCCTGCCAAACATGCCACACAACGTCACCTAGAGCTTTTACGCGTGGGCAATGCTGTTGGACGCTGTGCATGGTCTTGCAACACGGTCACTGTGTGTGGTTGTTTCACATGGCAGGTCGCTGCGTGTGGTGGCATGGTTCGTGGAATTTTTGTTGGCCCGGATGAGTCGAGTAATACTGTAATTTTGGCAGTTAAAGGCGTGGATGTTTTTATTTCAAGCTAGTAGAAAGGATGGAAACAAGGCATCCCTGTTGTTTGGTCGATTTTCTAGTATAATCGTTGATAAAAATTGGCACCGAGGTGAAAGACATTCTGGGGAGTTCCATATGGATAGCAGTGTGAAAAAATATGTTGCATTGGACAACTACGGTGCGTCTTGTACGGGCACGCGCAGGCAGCAAATGCGTAGCCGAGAAAACTATAGATTGGGGCGGTTTCTGGCTAAACTCGGCTCTGTCACCGAGAAACTGGCTCATTGAACGTGACAGCGTCGATCAGGGGGAGCGTTGAGCTGCTAACGGAAAAGTCAGAGCGGCAGCAGCAGCGATGTTGCCGTCGAGTTCAACTGCTTGGCGCGAAGACGTTGTCATTGTCTCTTCTGACGAGGAATGAAGACGGTCAGTTTGTGTTCAGTAGGATTCGGCTGTAGTTGCGTCTAATTCTGTTTGTTGGTGTATTAATTTCTATTTAGGTCGTTTTGAAAAATTAATTTCTGTTTAGGTGTTCATTAGAGGTTCTGTTTAGCTCCCAGATCACCGACTCTACCCCGGAGACCGTTAGCATCTGCGTCACCGCGGGGATCTCGACTCTCGAGCGCCGGCACAGCAGCACCAGCGCCGTCGTGGAGCACTCCCTCGACCACTCCGTGCCGCGCCACGGCGCCGTCGATCTTGACGATCGCCTCGGCGCCGCCGCACTTCTCCAGCAACGCCAGCACCGCGGCCGTGGTCTCCTCCTCGCCGATCGCCGACAATGCCGCCTCGGCCGCGCCCGCTCCCAAAAGCTTGCCGACGTTCTCCCGCTCCGCGGACAGGCACAGCAGCGCGGCCAGGACGTCCTTCCTTGTGCTCAACGGGCCCGTGCGCACGAGCTGCACCACCTTCTCGACCATGCCCCGGTTCCAGCCCAGCCAGCGGCGGTAGGTGTGGACGGCCGATAGGCTGAGCACGGTGGCCACGGAATTCTCCTTCGCGCGCTAGGTGGCGCCGGAGCCCATCACCTGCACAGCGCCGCCACGGCGCCCTCCGCGTGCATGATCCGCTTCTCACGTATGTGTTATAGCAGTTTATTTAAGAGTACAGATTCTTTAAACTTTGCATGCAGTACGTGTCTAATTTCTTAACTAGCTAATCAATGATCCATGCACGTACTGACAGTCGGCGACATATGCATTTTGCCATGTCGGCGACGTATACCTCCAATAATGGTATGATTTGTTTGGCTAGCTGTTCGCGTAGTAAACAACATTTCAATGTATGACTCCATCTTCGATCCGAATGTATCATGGAATGCAAAAAATGTATTTTCCTTCCAATGTGTTCCAGTCTACTCAAAACGCAAAATGGCGGTGTTATCACTGCGGAGTATATGTCGAGGAGCAACTTTGAATCCCATGAACACACTCGCGGTGGGGGGGAGACCAATGTTATTCCATGCTCGGGAGGGGTATCTCTATGCGCGAGGTTGCTGTGGGCGAGCAGGTTAGATGGTAAGGTTGCATGGTATGGGTGTTTTGATTGGACACATGGGTAGGTTGATGGAGTAGGAGAGTGTACCAGGTTCGCTTGGGTGGACATGGCAATAGGAAGGATAGTATGGTGTGTTGCCTAGGATACATTAGCTTCACAAAGCTAAAACATCTTATATTTCTAAACGGAGGGAGTAAATGGTAAGAATGAAACGGCGTCGGTTCCATCAGCTAGAATTTGTGCTCTCGGTGCAAGATTTCATGCTCCCTATAGCAAATCCGAGTCGCGCTATTTGACACCCTTGGGGGTAGAATAGCTTATTCTACACCCACCCCTTATCTTTGCAACCATAGATGATTTTTACGTCACGTAAATTTTGACTTACTTCGAAAGTTGAGTAGAACATAAGAAAAAATAAAAATGACGTAAAAAAATTATTTACATGTTGTAGAAAAAATACGACATAAAATACGTATTTTTGTGTTATTTTACACTGTAATGACTCATACACTATGTTTTTTATGTCAATTTTTTTTGTTATGAGTCAATACAAACGTAATTATTAGTATACAAACATAAAATTATTATTTATAACAACATAAAATTACATTGGGTGTTCTGCACCCTGGGTGCTGAATAGCGTTTCTATATAGGACTCCTATTATATACTCCTGGGTATACATACTCCCATATTAAATATACCTCATATACGAGGGTATTATACCTCTTTATCATTCTTAATATACCTTATTAATTATTCTAATATACCTCAATACAAGTAGTATGGAAAAAAGTTCATCGGAACCCTTACTTTTTTTAATATATCACTTTTACGTACAGAAATGCAGTTTATGCGCAAATAATATGAGGTATATAGACTCAAATGAAATTTTTCATAAAACTCACCTTGAGGTATCTAGTATTAACTAATGAAGTATATTAAAAATGATAAAGAGGTATAATACCCTCGTATATGAGGTATATTGAACATGGGAGTATGTACACCCAGGAGTATATAAGAGGAGTCCTATATATATATATAGAAATACCCACATGGGAAAAGTGCTTTGGCTCCCGGGACTATCTAGTCTCGCGTCCTGGGCCAGCCAGACACCGCCACATGGAAGCACCTCTGGGGTATATCTTCATGTATTGGACTTGTATCTGGATTACTGAAGAGTGTTCAGTAGCAGAAAGATCTACTTCATGTTAGCGGTACAGATGGTGGGCAACGTCCTGGACAAACGCCCCCTGTCCTGGACCACAAGGATGGAGGCCCAACGGCTCTCGCGTACACACCACGCGTCCACGCAAACGAACCCAGCTGTCCAGCCCCGACATTGTCGTCTCCCTACAAATCGAGTTCCTCAGTCGCCGCCACCGCCTAATGCGGATGCACTCTACATCCATGGCATCCTATTCCTCCTTCCCTCCCATGCTAGATCCCAAGGCAACGGCCCCCTCCCTCATCCCTTGCCCCGTTTGCGGCAGCAGGATCGTCACCAAGGTCGCACAGAAAGGTACCAGACCCGGCGTTTGGTACTGCAAGTGATTCAGTGTAAGTTTCATCCAAAATCGCACGATTTGCTTGTTCTTCGAGCGGAGGGAGGGATATGCTGTGTTGCTCACGGAAAATGGGGGACAAATTGCATCCCCTGCTGCTGCTACTCAGCAAGGAGTCGCCCAGTTCCCACCGTCTACTGCCAATAAAAGACTTCGCGCGCCTAAATCCTGCTTGTCTCCCTGACAAACACCATGACCATGCTGATTACTGGCCGTGCTTCTCGTGCTGATGCTTCCATCAGTGTGTTATCAGGATGTAATCGGAGTACTAGTTTCTTGTCCAGCAGTGTTTAGGTTAGTGTTGTTAGCAGCTTCGTGTCATATTATCTGAAGTGTATTAGTGCTACTACCCTGTCATGCGGATGTATGCATGCTTCTAGTCATCCTCCTAGTACTACCAGTCAATTCTGTAGGCCACAATGTTTATTCTGTGGGCACAAATAGATTAGCGATGTGATAAAAAATTGTGTCATGCTGATTAAGTAATGTATATGTTCTTCATTTTCAGTAATTACACACCAAGATGTACAAATCCCAGCTTTGGTTTTAATAACTGAACGGGTCATTATTTGACCACACCACCCTCTGCTGGCAATGCGTAGTTGATGATGCATGCTTGACACGCGGAAGCCGAACTCGCTCGCACCCCAGCACGCATTCATAGCGTTCCACCCCGCCAGGCTTTTCCCCAAAGGAGAGAGGCCTTCTCCTCTGCGCAGATCAAACACGGGAGGTAACTTCCACGTCAAGTGCATGTTACTGCAGGTGGATCCGCATACGCGCTGTATGCGGTCAGGGACAGTGTATTTGTAATTTCCTGCAGCCTGTATCCCCGTTCATTAATGGCTCGAACACAATCTTGCAGCACAGACAGATGGTACAGATATCAGGATCACTTGGACCCACAAATGGTCAATCACAATGTTCCTTGGGTTCTTAAGAAGACCACGTCAGAAATACAAAAAAATAGTGCAGCGAAGAATTACCAGCTAATTTTTGGTGGGTATGAAAAGGCCAACCGATAAACATGCGATGAAGCATACGAAGAACCTAACTGGTAGGGTATAAAGGGATTTAACCACTGAATGTGCTAGTTCCAAATTATGGTTTAGGGGCGAAATTTTTAGATCTTAAGCCCAAGTGGAACTTTTCAGTAAAGCTCACCTCCAATGCTTGCAGCACCACATGAAGCTCAACACCAGGCGTCCCACTTGAACTACCTCTGGGCCCAGCACTCACCACCACCTTCCCTCCCTCCGGTGCAAACTCCACACACTCCTCGACGGTCTTCGCAAGTCCCACTTGCAGCTGCACCATCACCGGAGCCAACCAGCGCAACAATTAGCACAAGCACAAATCCTAACATCAGCCAAGGCACCTCGAACCAGCAGACTGCTCACCTCGTCGACGAGCTGCTCCCATTCGCCCCTTAGAAGCCCAAATACGACAGGCTCGTCCCCACCGGATCCAGATCCCTCAGGGTCCCCAAGTAGGAGGGGCTTGAGCTCGGCGGCGGCAGTAGCGGCATCAAGGGGGCTGGCTGAGGCGCGAGCGGCGCGAAGGCGGGCGGAGAGTGAAGCTACGGAGGATGCGGCAGCGAGGTGCTCCTGGCGCTCGCGGAGCTCGCGGCGGGCCGCGAGGAGGCGATCAGAGAGGGACCTGAGGTCGGACAGGTCTGGGGAGGAGGACAGTGGGGAGAGCGCCGACTCGAGCGCGGACTGGAGGGAGGCTGACGATGCCGCGGAGCCGGCGGCTCGGCGGAGCGCGGAGGCGAGCGGCTCGCGGTTCGAGGAGGCGAAGGAGAGGGCGGAGGCGTGGAGGCGGTCGGAGCGGAGGCGGAGGCGGTGGATAAGGAGGCGGAGGTCGGGCGCGGAGAGAGGGGTGGAGGGATCGGCGTCGGCGGTTGTCGAGAGGAGGAGCTCGCGCACGTCGTCGGCCATCGCCGGCGATGTCGCGGATCCGGACGGGCTCGCTGAGTCGTGGGAGGAGTTGAGCTGTTGACTTGTTTGAGAATACTAGATCAAAAGGAGGTTTATCTCTACTAGCTAAATACCCGTGCGTTGCTACGGGATGATTTATTTCTTTTATTTAATTTTTATGGATCACAACTTATATTATAATACCTATATGCTCCACACCACTCTATCTTTCAGCAGTGTATGGCTCTGCCCCGTCCCTGGTCACAACACCACCATCCTCTGCTCTTTCGCATGCTCTCACGCGCTGCCCTTCTCTCCTCATTCGTGAATTCTCCTACGCGTCGCCCTCCCTTGGGGAACCAACGGCTTCACTCACGCCTCCACCCTGATCGGCTCCTAATTTCGACTTAGGATTGCCTCTAGCCCGATCCGTCGCTTGACAGAAAGGGGGCCGCTTGTCGCCCAACCATGTTAAGAGCAAGGTAGCGGGTAGGACCGTCTCTAGAAATTTGGGGGCTTGTTTGGATTGTATCCAATGGTAATCATACCAAATAATAGGCTCGCCCAGGAAATTTGGTGGTTGTTTGGACTGGTACCAAAATATTGGCTGGCCCTGGACGCCCGCGCTACCCCTGTATAATCCTGCCCAAGACGCGGGCGAGTTGAGGGCGCGCAAATCGTCCGCCAAAAAATTGGCATGGTCGGCTGGCCATCTCTTTCTTGTGGTCCCATGTAATTTTCTATTCATTGTCCCTGTCCTGTAGTGCATGCAGTAGACTAATTCGATTTTTTATGGTCTTGGTTTCTTACGATTAGTGAGTGCATGCAGCCCTTCATTTGGTTATGACTATGATTGGTAGAGTGCATTGGCTACCATCCAAACAACAACCAGATACCAAAATATTGGTCATGCCCTTGAGTTGGTCACGCCAAAATTTTGGTGTGGCAACTTGAGGCTTAAACCAAACAGGCCATGGATCCTTGAAGCCAAACATAGACAGATGACAAAACCAGTCGACATCTCGGTTTGACAGTTCACCACCTAGATTTTGATTAGCTGCTAGTTTACAAAAAAAAGGCAATCTCATCTCTCCACCACGACACCATAACAACCGCACTGAGACGCCGAGGAAGGATGAACTTATTTCCAAATAGGGAAGCGCTCCCACTGCCCCCGCATCGGTATCAACCCGTTGCCGACACCGACAAAAGCATCATAATCAGCCCATTCCACATCGGCATCCGCCTGTCACCGCCGGCATCCTACATCACCATCCACCCATCGCCGCGGGTATCGTGCATCTACATCCGCCCGTCGTCACCGCGTTCTGCATCAGCATCTGATATTTAGGATCGCCTTCTCAGCCATTGCCTTGAATACAGAAGAAGCCATCCATCAATGGTTTTTGGCAACATGATGATGAAATCCAAGCAAATTGGTAAGAGAGGCAATGTCAATCGCAACAAGAATACCATCAAAACTTGCGAATACTCAGTTAGTGACCTAATGATGAAATCCAAGCAAGCTTGGTAAGAGGGTCAATGTCAATGTTAACAAGATTATAATCGAAAGTTGCAATAACCAATGTCTAAGAATTACAAGATATATCAAGCTGCAGCATGCGCCATTTCAAGAAGGCTGGACATTTTTCAATATAATCTAATATTCACAGTGTGCCCTACTGGTCCTCACATTTGTACAAGACAGTTGACTGTTGCAAGGAACCAGACTACACAATATTGATAACCAGACACATTAGCGTGCTAAAGCAAAACCAGCCAGGATGAAACTGGATTGTCGAGATCGAAGTGTCAATTCCCCAAATCCGCCAGACCCCACGCCGATGGCCTAAATTGTCGAACAATGGCTCAATACAATACTCTGTCAACTACACTCTATACCATGTTTTTTTATTAATCCATAATCACATAGCAAGCAGCAAAACGTTCAGTACATGGCACACTAAAGATCTACCTGAAATTTAAGATCTCCTCATATATATTTTCTTCCCCTTCTGTGGCTCTCCTTGATCGCTGCGCCTACCGCCAAGAGGCCGCCGTCCATCAGACCGATCTCAACATCCACAACCTCTTAAGCTGATGGACTGTCGGTCCGCGAGAGGGCCGCAACCTGCCCCACCCCTTGATACGTCTCAAATGTATCTATAATTTTTTATGCTTCATGCTTATTTTTATACCATTTGCTTAGTTTTTCATTACACTTCGTGGCGTTTTTATGCATTTTCTGGAACTAACCTATTAACAATATGCCACAGTGCCAGTTCCCTGTTTTCTGCTGTTTTTGTGTTTCAGAAAAGTTACACAGGAAATATTCTCAAAATTAGACGAAACAAAAGCCAGACATCCAGAAATTTACCGAAGCTTCCAGAGAACCGAAGAGGAGACGGAGAGGGGCCACGAGCCGGCCACACAATAGGGCAGCGTGGCCCTGGCCCTGGTCGCGCCCCCTATGTGTGAGGCCACCTCGGTCCACTTCTGACGCTGCCCCTTTGCCTATAAAAACCCCCCAACGGGAAAAACCTAAAGACCCGATCACTTTTCCAGAACACATCGCGATCCGCCGCCGTCGTCGACCCGAGATCGCAGTGGGGGCCATAAGCGCTTCCCGGTACCCTGCTGGAGAGGGGAATCGCCACCAGAGGCCTTCTTTATCGCCATGCTTGCCTCCGGCGCGATAAGTGAGTAGTCTACCTTGGACTATGGGTCCATAGCAGTAGCCAGTTGGTCGTCTTCTCCACCATGTGCTTCATGTTTAGATCTCGTGAGCTGCTTTACATGATCAAGACTACCTTTATGTAATTCTACATGTTGTGTTTGTTGGGATCCGATGAATATTGGTGTTATGATTGAGTTGATGTGTTGAATATTATCTTATATTATCTCTATGTTGTTTATGATCTTGCATGCTCTCCGTTGTTAGTAGCTATCTTATAAATTTGGCTTTTTCCTGGACTGACAAACCTTGGTTTCTTACTGAGGGAAAATTTGCTACTGTGCTCATCATACCTTCCTCTTGGGGTTCCCAACTGGACGGTGAAATTACATCAACACCGTGCCGCATCAAGCTAATTTTCTGGCGCCGTTGCCAGGGAAAAAGAAGACTTCTGCAAGGGGAGTTTTGCACGCACATCCTTTACTTTGTTTTAGTTTTGCTTTACATTATTTTTGCTTGCATCGTTTTATCAAAAAAAAATAGTTCCTACTATAGTTGTTATTTTTGTTGGTCTGTTATTGTCTTGCTTTATCATGCTTTCTATCAATGGTTGGTTACTTTGAAACTAAATCCTTTTGGCAAGGTGGGTTCACGGAAGAGCAACAAAAATATTATGAGGAACACCGCTTATCATAAAAAGGGAAACACTTATGGGAACAAATTGATAAATTGTATATCATTGCTAGAAATGTGTGCTCTACTTATAAATTACTTATTGCTTTGATGAATCTTATTGATGTAGGAGGTATAAACACCTTCCTTTTCAATGTGAGTATAATGATGATATTACCATATCTTCTTATATTAATGGAAATTATGACTTTTATGATGTGGAACAAATTGAAGAATTTATTGCTTGGAAGGGTGCATTCGAACTTGCTTATTTGCTTGAAAATACTGATGATGCACCTTATAAATATGAGGTTTATGATATACTTAAATTTTGCTTTGATAATTACAAGGAAGGAAATGGCTATATTCTTAAATATCTTAATAGATGCTCTCCACCGGAAGAGACCAATGCCTTGAAGGAGCCTATGGAAGAAGAAATTATTGAAACTGGAAGCTCATTGGATGAAAAAGAAGAGGAGAGTGATGATCAGGAGGAGGAAGAATGGAGCTACCCATGTCTACCTCCCAATAAGAGTAACTCTTTAACTAATACTTTATTTGATCGCCCTCCATGCTTAACAAAGGAGGATGAGTGTGATATTTATATTGTTGAGTTTGTTCATGATGCTACTGAAAATTATTATGAGAGAGGAAAATATGGCTGTTGGAATTCTCATGTTACTAAAACACCTCTCTTTATATTTAATGTTCCAAAGTTGCTCTTGTTTTATCTACCCATACTTGTGACTATGTGCTTCTTTGATTTATTTTCTTACAAGATTCCTATACATAGGAAGTGGGTTAGACTTAAATGTGTTTTATATTTGCTCCTTGATGCTCTTCTTGGCTTCAATTCATATTTCTTATGTGAGCATCTTCTCGAATTACTGAGCCTAGCTCAAAGGCGTTAAAGAAAAACACTCTTGGGAGATAACCCATTGTTTTACTTTCAGTTCTTTTTCTTTTATTTGAGTCTTGGAAGTTATTACTACTGTAATAACCTCTCCTTATCATTTTTATTTCGTTGTTGTGTCAAGAGAAGCCTCTAATTTGAGTGAGGTAAGATTTGGGGTTGTTGCTGTCCTGAAACAGATTTCGGTGTTGCACCATAAAAATTCGCAAAAATTCTCTGTATATCTTTTGGACCTGCGATTTCTTGTGCATATGCCCCAGGTTATATCCAAACTTTCATTAGTTTAACACTTTTTGATTTGAGCAACAGAAAACCCTCTAAAAATTCGACCTTTGTTGACAGATTTCTGCCAATATTTGTGTTTGCCGCTTGATCGCTTTCTTTTTGAGTTATTTTGATCAAGGAACTTTTGGGGAAGTTGCTACAGTAGTATATGCTTTATATGTGGTGGTTTTGAGTTGAAACCTGAAGCAAAAAGGGGTTGATTCATTGTTATGCTTACACTAATATTGCTAATAGAATTGTGTTGAGTTTTGTATGAAGGAAGTTTTCAAGTGTAGGGATTGGAGAATGATGAGATGAGTTGAAGAATGGACAAAAGCTCAAGCTTGGGGATGCCCACACACCCCAAGAAATATCCAAGAGGTACAAGCATCAAAGCTTGGGGATGCCCCCGAGGCACCCCTTCTTCATCGGCAAAAATCGGGTCACCTTTCAACACACTATATTTTTATTGCTTCATGCACTATGCGTTTTTCTTGGAGCGTCAGTTGTTTTAGTTTTTAGTTTTGTTTAGTTTTGTTTGCTGCAATAAATGGTTGGACCCCAACAAATTTCGTTTAGAGAAGTTGCCTTGCTTTTCATTTGCCAAGAACACTCCGTTTTTCACTCTTATCGTTTCAACGAGTGTTCTCTTTTTCTGCTACTGCACTTAATTTTCAATTTTCGCCTTGATTTGTGTTCAGATCTTGTTATATCTTTTCATCAAGGTGTATTTTGACTTCTGGTCCATGTTGATTTTCATCAAAAGAGTTGTTTCAAAAAGGTTCGAATGGTGTTGGAAAAGAGGAAAAAGCTTTATGCAAAAAAGTGGTACAAAAGGAGCTTGTGTAGACTGTGGCCTAGGCTTTTGCATGTCGTGCTTGATGTCTTTTTGATAGTATGCTTAGTGGTTTTGCTGTAGCATGACTTGTCTCAAATGACTGAGATTGCTTAATGAGCCTTTGAAAAAATCATGCGTTGTTTTTATTATTTGGAAGCATTATTTTGGTTTTCTCCTTGATGTTTTATTTGGGTTGACTTGGCGCATGCTTACACATGTTAGACTCATACAAAGTCGCCATAAGCCTCTATGATCATTTAGTTTTTGACTTTTGATGCCATCTTATGTTTCTTTTAATGTTGCTTTGTTGCTCTGCATGATTATGGCCGTTATTGCTCTCTTAGTTGGTCGCTCCCAGTCTTTTGCTAGCCCTCATTTTATACTAAGTATGAGCTCTACTCGTGCATCCAACTCCTAAAAACTAAGTTATTCCAATGTGTCCACCATACATACCTATTAGAAATTTGCTATTCCAAAGTACATTTGACTTGCTTTTATCTATCCTTCAAATTAAACTCTTTTTGGTGTTATGTGAAAATTGGTCAGTAAAGCTCTCACGAACCTGATGGCACACTTTACTTTTCTCACTTTATAATTTTGACATTGTGGCTCTCTTATGTTGAGTTGTTATGCTTGCAAGTTGTAAGTTGGAAATTAGCCCAGCCATGCCGTCATGGGGCAAGCTTTCAACATTGCACTATCTTTCATTTGAGTTGATATCGTGATCTTTTGTTTATGGATACTCGCGATGTGAAACAAGTTGGGAATCTTGCGGGATCATGGAGTTTTTATATGTGTTAGGGAAACGCCTGGGCCGCTAATCTAAGCCATGCATAATTCATGGTTGAAATTTACAGCATGCCCATAGTGGACATTCGACGACGCATCTCACAATAAAAAGCTATACCAATGATAAATAAAAGAGATGTCGAGGTGTTCATTGTTTGTTTATCTTGTCATTTTGATGTGGACTTGTTCCATGTCATAGGGCAGGAGGTACCCCGTTGGTGGTTCTCGATGATACACATATATTTACAATGACAAGAGCCTGCTTGGGACTCTAAGTCGAGTAGCATGAGGTTTGGGTATTCGTACTTCACGGGACATGAGGTTTTCAACTTATGATTTGTCAAGCATATGCTTCATAATTGTACTCGCATTAACTCTAACTATTCAAGATGCCTATGATGGGGGCAATGAGAGCTCAAAGCTAGTAAGTACCATAATTTTTGAAGGTCTAAGAGAGCATAGTTGTCATTCTTAGTGTAATGTGCATTGTCCCAAAGTTTTCATTGATTGATTCATGATGTTGGTTTCACTTGTTCTTAAATTATTTGTATCTAGTCGCCCTCTTAAACTTGAAGGTGTCCTATGCATTTATGTTTTGCTATTCCATGAAGGACAAGCTGAAAACCATTTGCTATGTTTTTCCATATGATTTGAACACACGCTTGACTTTCATTGTTTCATTTTCATGATCTTTTGTTTGTGTTCTTTTTCATGTTATAACATGGTTGCTAAGTTTCTTCTGTCAAGATTATATCTTTTATGCCCATGTTTTAAGTTCTTTTGATCCCAGCACACAACGCTTACATATATGGTCAAGATTGTGTAGGTGCATGTCACCTCAAAAATTATTTCTTTATTATCACTTACCTACTCGAGGACGAGCAGGAGTTAAGCTTGCCGATGCTGATACGTCTCAAACGTATCTATAATTTTTGATGCTCCATGCTTGTTTTTACACCATTTGCTTAGTGTTTCGTTACACTTCATGGTGTTTTTATGCATTTTCTGGAACTAACCTATTAACAAGATGCCACAGTGCCAGTTCCTTGTTTTCTGCTGTTTTTGTGTTTCAGAAAAGTTACACAGGAAATATTCTCAGAATTGGACAAAACAAAAGCCAGACATCCAGAAATTTACCGAAGCTTCCAGAGAACCGAAGAGGAGACGGAGAGGGGCCACGAGCCGGCCACACAATAGGGCGGCGTGGCCTAGGCCCTGGCCGCGCCCCCTATGTGTGAGGCCGTCTCGGTCTATTTCTGACGCTGCCCCTTCGCCTATAAAGACCCCCCGACGGGAAAAACCTAAAGGCCCGATCACTTTTCCAGAAACACATCGTGATCCGCCGCCGTTGTCGACCCGAGATCGGGAGGGTCTAGAAGCTCTTCCCAGCACCCTGCTGGAGAGGGGAATTGCCACCGGAGGTCTTCTTCATCGCCATGCTTGCCTCCGGCGCGATGAGTGAGTAGTCTACCTTGGACTATGGGTCCATAGCAGTAGCTAGTTTGATATGGGCACGAAGGAGGAGGTGAAGCCCAATTTCAGGACTCCACCAAGATGAGGGAAGCTCGTTGCTGATTGGCACGCCAGGACGACCTACGATATGAGATAATTTAGTCTAAGGTTGTGTCAGCAATTTATATACCTGTTTATGTTATTTCGTGTGTCAGGTCATGTTATGGCACTACTAGGAAAACCCTTATCCATGGGCCCATTATCTGTGCAGCACTAAGTTTTGGTGCTCCATGGATAAGTATCCGTGGCGCACCAAATATAGGTGCTCCACAGATATCATCTTACCCGTGGCGCACCGTGAAGGAGATGCGCCATGGATAAGTGGGCCCCACCGAGCACCAGGGCCTGGGGTGTCAGGCCCCCATATCCGTGGCGCATGCTTTTGGGGTGCGCCACGCATAATGTGCATACCCGTGGCGCACCACATATACATGCGTCACGGATATGTGTGGGCCCACCCTCTGGAAAAGGTGGTAAACATATCTGTGGAGCACCATTTTGAGGTGCGCCACGGGTATATATATCTGTGGAGCATCATTTTGAGGTGCGCCACGGATATGCCGTACCTACCACCATAAAGGTGCCATTTCCTCCTACCTCCCACTCCAAGCCCTCACTCCCATAGATCTAGCTCTAGCTCTAGTTCCTCTTCTCTCTCCACCCCCATTTTCTTCAACTATTTCTCCATTTTAGGTAGCTAGCCAAAACTTGGATTTGGATAGATATGTAAGGGTTGACTTCCTCCTCCTCCCCTCCCACACATATATATATATCTAGCTCTCCTCCCAACTAGCTAGCACATATCTTGTCTCCCTCAATAGTTTGGCTCTCCGCTCACGGATTCGTCGGTATAACTTGTCTAATAGGTGAGTATATTGTTGGATGAAAACATGTATGCTTATTTCCTTGTGGCGGCCGACGCGCGGCACATGTATGGCGGTATGTGATATATATGGCATATGTGTTTTGTATGTGATCGAGAGGGGCATGGATGCTTGTGTATGGTTTGTGCAGGTACCGGTGCGTGGTGCATGGATGTTTGCCGAAATGTTGATTAATTTCTGTTTCGGCAAACTTTTGCACAGCCCATATGTCCTATTTATAGGGAAGGTCATGCCGAATTTTTCCGGCGATATGACCATAAATTATTCTAAATATTCTCATTTGCTCCATACCGTGCAGGCAACGATGGTGCGCCACATGAGCGAAGATATGGTGGCTAGATACAAGGAACGCGCGATGGCCGTCATGATTCGGAACAACATATCCGAGATAAGATGTCCTTGTCATAGATGCAACCTCAGGGCCCTAATCAAGCCTGATTCCGGTACATTGGAGAAGCACTTGCTCATGAGTGGTTTCATGAAAGGCTACATTGACGAGGACGTCAACAACGGGCCCCCGCCGGCAGGAAATGGTGACGTGGGAGGCCGACGAGAAGGCAAAGAGTCACCCAGACATGATGAAGGAGATGCGGGACATGATGATGACATCGGATCCGATGGTGGTGGAGAAGACATAGACATGGAGACACCGCTAACTTCAGCCTTGCGGGACCCTCATGTTCAAGAACTGCTCCTCACAGAGACAAGCAACGCCAAAGCTGTTGCCCGTGAGAAAGACAAGCTGGAGCAAATGGAGAAAGACGGGAAAACTCCGTTGTATCCTGGGTGCCGGCCCGGGGATACACGCCTGAACGTAACCCTCAAAGCTTTGGAGATGAAGGTGCAACACAAATGGACTGATGTTAGCTTCGATGATAACATGGCATACTGGCACGAGAAGCTTCCCGAGGGGAACACATTGCCAAGGAGTACCGAGGAGGCCAAGAAAGTCGTGTGCCCTCTCGATCTACCGCACGTGAAGTAAGACACATGCATCAATGATTGCACACTTTATCGGGACGAGTACAAGGAACTAACCACATGCCCGGTGTGCGGCCAATCACGATACAAGATTGGGAACAGGAAAGTTCCTCGAAAAGTGGTATGGTACTTTCCTATCACCCCCCGTCTAAAGCGGTATTTCGTAGACCCTAAGGAAGCAAAGCTCATGCAATGGCACACAGAAAGGGAGAAGCCCGAAGATGATCCGGAGAAGGGCACGATCCTGACACACCCTGCGGACGCTAGCCAGTGGCTCGCGTTGGACATGGAAGACGGTTTCGAGGACGATGCGAGGAACGTTAGGCTGGGTATGAGCACAGATGGACTCAATCCCTTCGGCAACCAGAGTAGCACGCATAGCACCTGGCCCGTCTTTGTATGGCCGTACAACCTTCCCCCCTGGCTGTGCACCAAGCAGAGATATGTACATATGAGTATTCTTATTCAGGGGCCGAAACAACCGGGTATCGACATGCACCTGTATCTCAAGCTGTTGAAAGAGGAGTTAGCCATGTTGTGGGAGACACCGGCACGTACGTGGGGCGCCTACAAAGGAGAGTATTTTGGTCTGAGAGCCGCGTTTCTCATGACGGTGCAGGACTATCCTGGATACGCATATGTCTCTTGCCAGGTGGCCCACGGACACAATGCATGTGTCAGGTGCATGGATAAAATGTCGCATGTCCAGCTACCGAAGGACCCCGGTTCTTCGAAAACCATGTTCCCTGGCATTCGAAAGTGGCTTCCCGCCGATCATCCTTGGAGAAAACGCGTAGATCTGTTCTATGGTAGTGAGGAGCTCGAAACATCCCCACCTATTTATAATGGAGAGGATATCAATGATGCGCTACAAGAATGGGAAGCGTGCCCTGCGCCGGGAAAGAAGCGTCCAAGGGTAAAGCCGCTGCGAGGTGTATGGAAAGCGAGGTCCGTTTTCTGGGACCTCCCGTACTGGAAATACCTCCACACGCCTCATAGCCTTGATCTCATGCACATCACAAAGAACATGTGCGAGAGTCTAGTTGCCACTATCATCAACATGCCGGAGAAAACCAAAGATGGGCCAAAGGCAAGAAACGACCTGATCAAGCTGGGCATCAGGAAAGAACTTCATGGAGGACGCCCCGATGATGCTGATGATGATGAGACGCAGGCGGATACTCAAGGTCATATGCGCAAAAAGGCCAAGAGAAACGACTACTACTGCCCACCTTCCTGCTTCACTCTTAGTGAGCAGGAGCTCCACCAGTTTTTCAGCGTCCTCCTAGGAGTCAAGCTTCCTACCGGTTACGGAGGGAAGATATCATGATACCTGGACGAAACAAAGAAGAGGTTCTCCGAGATGAAATCTCACGATTGCCACGTGCTGATGACGCAGATACTTCCAGTAGCGCTCCGAGGGATCATGGACGAGCACGTACGTGAGACGCTGTTTGGCCTCTGCAACGTTTTTGACGTCCTCTCTAGGAAGTCGATCGGCATTAAGCAGCTCGAAAGGCTACAAGGTGAGATCGTCATGATACTATGCGAGCTCGAGATTTACTTCCCCCCCGCGTTCCACGACATCATGGTGCATCTGCTCGTCCACGTGGTGGATGATGTCATCCACCTCGGGCCGCCATTCCTCCACAACATGATGCCATTCGAAAGGCTGAACGGTGTTCTCAAAGGCTACGTTCGCAATAGGGCGCGTCCGGATGGAAGCATAGCCAAGGGCTTCCTGTCCTACGAGTGCATATCATTCTGCCAGAATTATCTACAAAACGAGGACGAGGACGTCCCTATTGGTCTGCCTATCAGGAGGCACCTCGGCAGGATCCATGGGTTTGGTCACCGTGATGGCTTCGTCCCCATGCACGTCATCTTCCAAGCCCGACAACCAGACTTTGACAGGGCACACCGAGTCGCGCTACAACACCTTGAATTGGTCGAACCTTGGGTGTTAGAGCACAAAAGCTTCATTGAGAAGAAGTTCAGTGACACGGGCAGACGGAGGACGAAGGGAGACGTAACTAGAGAGCACAACTCCAGCTTTACGCGTTGGTTCAAGGAAAAGCTACTCCAGCTTCGTCATGGTAACATGCCTTCCATGGAAGAGGAAAAACTCTTATTCGTCTTGTCACAGGGCCCCGCGATGAACGTGAGGACCTATCAGGCGTATGACATTAATGGTTACACATTCTACACCGAGAAAAAGGACCATAGCAGTGAACACCAGAACTCGCGGGTAACGATGCTGTCCTACGCGGACGAGGAATCCACCGTCAATGAAAGGTTCTTCGGGAGGATCGAGGAGATCTGGGAACTCAACTACTGTGGAGAGAAGATGCTGATGTTTCGGGTCAGATGGGCCAAGAACGTCGAAAAAGAAGGTCGGTACTTCACCACCATGGTCATACCCGAAGCCAAATCCAGCGCGAACGTCCAGGCGAAAAATGAGCCATGGGTACTGGCGAGCCAGGTTGATCAATGCTTCTTCATTACCGACCCGGTAAGGCCTAGCCGCGTTGTCGTTAGGAGGGGAAAAAGGAGCATCCTCGAAATGGAGGGAGCGGCCACCGAGCAAGACTTCGACAAGTACGGCGATCCCAAGATAGAAGAGGAATTCAACAAGTACTTCGACAGGCCTAGTGATGCCGCTGGAAGAAGGAAGACCACCCTACCCGCTGAAGGATGCCCGTACACGAGAAGAAATCTCCATGTTTCCGGGCTCAATTATTCAACCGCGACGAAGAAGGGCAAGAAGATCGTGACGAGTCGATGACGGTAGCTCGTTCGGAATCGACATCGGACAAGATGTGTCATTTTTTGGAGGAACAATCATATAAATGATTTTTGGTTTTTTGTAACAATGATCATATATATGATATATGATTCATATGGTTTTTTGTAACAATGATATGATATATAGATGTCGGACTGGTACTATTAAAAAATTATTATTTTTAAAATAAGCAAATGTTATTTATTGCAATATAGTAATTTTAAACTTTCTAAAATACAGTTTTTGTAAAAACAAAAAAAGGTGGGAAGTCCAGGGTTCGAACCTGGCACCTCCCCAAACAGCCAGCACGCGGACTAATACGTCTCCAACGTATCTATAATTTTTGATGCTCCATGCTTCTTTTTACACCATTTGCCTATTGTTTCGTTACACTTCATGGCACTTTTATGCATTTTCCGGAACTAACCTATTAACAAGTTGCCACAGTGCCAGTTCCCAGTTTTCTGCTATTTTTGTGTTTCAGAAGTGATACAAAGGAAATATTCTCGAAATTGGACGAAACAAGTCCCTGAAGTCTTATTTTACCCGGAAGCTTCCAGAGATCCGAAGAGGAGTAGGAGGGGGGCCACAGAGGCCCCACACACTAGGCCGGCACGGCCAGGGCCTGGGCTGCGCCAGCCAGGTGTGAGGCCACCTGGCCCCACCTCTGACATCGCCCCTTCGCCTATAAAGACCCCCCGACGGAAAAAACCTAAGTACCCGATCACTTTTCCAGAACACATCGCGATCCGCCGCCGCCGTCGACCCGAAGATCGGGAGGGTCCAGAAGCTCTTCCCGGCACCCTGCCGGAGAGGGGAATCGCCACCGGAGGTCTTCTTCATCGCCATGCTTGCCTCCGGAGCGATGAGTGAGTAGTCTACCTTGGACTATGGGTGCATAGCAGTAGCTTGATAGTTGTCTTCTCCACCATGTGCTTCATGTTTAGATCTCATGAGCTGCCCTACATGATTGAGATCACCGTTATGTAATTCTACATGTTTGGTTTGTTGGGATCCGATGAATATTGGTGTTATGATTGAGTTGCTATACTGAATTATATCTTATGTTATCTCTATGTTGTTTATGATCTTGCATGCTCTCCGTTGTTAGTAGCTATCTTGGCCGAGTAGTTGCTAGTGACTCCAAGAGGGGGTATTTATGCTCGATAGTGGGTTCATGCCTCTATTTAACCTGGGGGAGTGACAGAAACCTCTAAGGTTGTAGATGTGCTGTTGCTACTAGGGAGAAAACAACATTCATATGCTCAAGGGCATATGCTTTGTTTACATTACACACTTTGCTTAATGCAATTATCTGTTGTTCGCAACTTAATACTTGTGGAGTTCTCGGATTGATTCGCCACAAGTGGATTATTAGTCATAGATGCAGTTGGATGGCGGTCTATGTATTTTGTTGTAATGCCCAGAGTAAATCTCATAGTGATCTTCTTGACATATCACGTTTATCTTTATTCTACCAATTGCCCAACTGTAATTTGTTTACCCAGCATGTGTTATTTATCTTATGGAGAGACACCACTAGTGAACTGTGGACCCTGGTCCTATTTCCATCATATTGCTATCACCTGTTTACTTTACTCGCACTGTTTACTTTACTCGCATACTTCTACTATTTTCCACTCGATACGCTCATACCCTTTGTTTCAAGCAAACCGGTGAGATTGACCACCTCATCGCAAGTTGGGAGCAAAGTACTTGGTTGTGTGTGTGCAGGTTCCGCGTTGCAGCTAGCAAACAAAGCTTGGACGAGGCGCCATATATAAATCGTCCGAAGCTGTCGCAAACTAGCAAGCATCACCTTCAGTCGTCATTGTTTGCTCTTCTCCTGATCGACATAACCTTGGTTTCTTAACTGAGGGGAAATCTTGCTGCTATATTCATCACACCTTCCTCTTGGGGTTCCCAACGGGCTGGACATTCAACTAGGCACCAACTCTTTTCTGGCGCCATCAACCAGCATTCAAGCTCTTTTCTGGCGCCGTTGCCGGGGAAGAGTGGAAGACTTCTGCGAGGGGAGTTTTTCGCACGCACATCCTTTACTTTGTTATTGTTTTGCTTTACTTTATTTATTTTACCTGCATCGTTTTATATCAAAAACCCAAAAAAATTTAGAATCCTTGGTAGTTGTTATTTCTTTACTTTAGTTCATCATGTTGATCCCTAAGTACGTTCTGGAGGACCTCTCAGTAGGTAGTGGTTCAATTATTGGCAAAAGTAACATTAAGGAGTTCTTTAATCACATTAGTATGCATGAGGAAGTTGAGGAGAAATCTTTGGTTGAGCTAGCTCCTAGTATTGAAGTTGCTTTTGCTTATTTAATTCACATGTTGGAAACTAGGTTTGCTAGTCTTAATCCTTTTATGCAATACATGTTCCTTAAGCTTCATGAAATTGAAGATCCTGAAAAGAAAGCTTTTATTTTGGAAGCTTTGCGCTTAGAATTTAAAATGTCGTTATTGAAGCTAGGAAAGTTCTTAAACATTTTAATAAACTCAGTTCACCTATAAAGGTTATTAGTACAAATGATGAAGGAGCCGAAATACCTATACCTAGCAAGCTCTTGGAATTGTGTCAAGCTTTCGAAAACAATTTTGACTGGATCTGTCCCCAAAATCTTTTTTGTGATTTGAGTGAACCAAAGCGTGATCACAAAGGGTCTTCAGAAACTTATGTGGATGAAATACAATGCCTTCTTGACAAGACCTCTGCAGTTGATCTTAATGCCTCTTCTGAAAATACTTGATTCACCAATTTTCTGCGCCTAGCTCAAAGGCGTTAAAGAAAAGCACTCTTGGGAGATAACCCAATGTTTTATTTTCAGTACTTTTTCTTTTATTTGAGTCTTGGAAGTCATTACTACTGTAATGACCGCTCCTTATCTTGTTTATTTTGTTTTTGTGCCAAGAGAAGCCTCTAATTTGAGTGAGGTAAAGATTTGGGGATGTTGCTATCCTAAAACTATTTTTTGTGCTGCACCGTAAAAATTCGTATAAATTCTCTGTATATCTTTTGGACCTGCGATTTCTTATATGCCCCAGGTTATATCCAAACTTTCGTTAGTTGAACACTTTTTGATTTGAGCAACAGAAAACCCCTAAAAAAATTGACCTTTGTCAGCAGTTCAGTTTTGACAGATTTCTGCCAATATTTGTGTTTGCCACTTTGTCGCTTTCTGTTGAGCTCTTTTGATCACGGAACTTTTGGAGAAGTTGCTACAGTAGTATTTGCTATATATGTGGTGGTTTTGGGTTGAAACCTAAAGCAAAAAAGAGGTTGATTATATGTTATGCTACACTAATGTTGCTAATAGAATTGTGCTTAGTTTTGTATGAAGGAAGTTTTCATGTGTAGGGATTGGAGAATGATGAGATGAGTTGAAGAATGGACAAAAGCTCAAGCTTGGGGATGCCCATGCATCACCCCAAGAAATATCCAAGAAGTACAAGCGTCAAAGCTTGGGGATGCCCCCGAGGCACCCCTTCTTCATCGGCAAAAATCAGGTCACCTTTCAAAACACTATATTTTTATTGCTTCATGCACTATGTGTTTTTCTTGGAGCGTCAGTTGTTTTAGTTTTCTTAGTTAGTTTAGTTTGTTAGCTGTAATAAATGGTTGGACCCCAACAAATTTCCTTTGGAGGTGATGTACTCGTTTTCATTTGCCAAGAACACTCCGTTTTTCATTCTTACAATTTCACCGGGTGTTCTTCTTTTTCCGCTACTGCTTTTGGTTTTCGTTTTCGCCTTGATTTGCGTTCAGACCTTGTCATATCTTTTCATCAAGGTGTATTTTTGCCTCTGATCTTTATTGGTTTTCATCAAAAGAGGTGTCTATAAAAATTTCAAATGGTGTTGGAAAAGAGAAAAAGCTTTGTGCAAAATAGTGGTACAAGAAGGAGCTTGTGTAGACTGCGGCTTAGGCTTTTTCATGCCATGCTTGATGTCTTTTTGATAGTATGCTTAGTGGTTTTGCTGTAGCATGACTTGTCTGAAATAACTGAGATTGCTTAATGAGCCTTTGAAAAAATTATGCGTTGTTTTTATTGTATGGAAGCATTATTTTGGTTTTCTCCTTGATGCTTTATTTGGGTTAACTTGGCGCATGCTCACACATGTTAGACTCTTACAAAGTCGCCAATAGCCTCTATGATCATTTAGTTTTTGACTTTTGATGCCATCTTATGCTTCTTTTAATGTCGCTTTGTCGCTTTGCATGATTATGGCCATTATTGCTCTCTTAGTTGGTCGCTCCCAGTCTTTTGCTAGCCCTCGCCTTGTACTGAGTATGAGCTCTACTCATGCATCCAACTCCTAAATGCCAAAGTTTTCCAAAGTGTCCACCATACATACCTACTAGCAATTTGCTATTCCAAGTAAATTTGACTTGCTTTTATTTTCTCTTCAAATTAAACTCTTACCAGTGTTATGCAAAATTTGGTCAGTAAAGCTCTCACGAACCGGAAGGCACACTTTACTTTTTCCTGTTCTTATAAATTTGACATTGTGGTCTCTTATGTTGAGTTGTTATGCTTGCAAGTTGTAAGTTGGAGACTAGCCCAGCCATGCAGTCATGGGCAAGCTTTCAACATTGCACTTCTTATTTGAGTTGATATCGTGATCTTTAGTTTATGGATGCCCATGGTATGAAATGAATTGGGAATCTTGTGGGGATCATGGAGTTTGTATATGTGTTAGGGAAACGCCGGGCCGCTAATCTAAGCCATGC
This sequence comes from Dactylis glomerata, assembly GCA_007115705.1. Classification (NCBI taxonomy): domain Eukaryota; kingdom Viridiplantae; phylum Streptophyta; class Magnoliopsida; order Poales; family Poaceae; genus Dactylis; species Dactylis glomerata. The sequence continues at coordinate 5,632,299 of QXEO01000270.1, forward strand.
ATAATTCATGGTGGAAATTTGCAGCATACCCATGGTGAACATTCGATGACGCATCTCACAATAAAAAGCTAAACAATTGGCAAATAAAAGAGATGTCGAGGTGTTCATTGTCTGCTTGTCCTGTCATTTTGGTGTGGGCTTGTTCCATGTCATCGGGCACGGAGGTACCCCATTGGCGGTTCTCAATGATATGCATATATTTACAATGACAAGAGCCTTGCTTGAGACTCTAAGTAAAGTAGCATGAGGTTTGGATACTCGTATTCACGGGGCATGATGTTTTCAACTTATGATTTGTCAAGCATATGTATCATAATTGTTCTCGCATTAACTTTAACCATTCAAGATGCTTATGATGGGGGCAATGAGAGCTCAAAGCCGGTAAGTACCATAATTTTTGAAGGTTATAAAACTTGCAATCACTGCTTCCCTCTGCGAAGGGCTTTTCTTCTACTTTTATGTTGAGTCACCACCTTCTTTCTTTATGCACCATAAGAGAGCATAGTTGTCATTCTTAGTATAATGCGCATTGTCCCAAAGTTTTCATTGATTGATTCATATTATTGGTTTCACTTGTTCTCAAATTATTTGTATCTAGTCGCCCTCTTAAACTTGAAGGTGTCCTAAGCATTTATGTTTTGCTCTCTTTGAAGGACAAGCTGAAAACCATTTGTATATTTTTCCTTATGATTTGAACACATGTTTGACTTTTATTGTTTCATTTTCATGATCTTTTGTTTGTGTTCATTTGCATGTTTACAACATGGTTGCTAAGTTCTATTGTCAAGATTATATCTTCATGCCCATGTTTTAAGTCCTTATGATCCCAGCTCACAAATGCTTACATATATGATCAAGATTGTGTAGGTGCATGTCACCTCAAAAATTATTCTTTTGTTATCACTTACCTACTTGAGGACGAGCAGGAGTTAAGCTTGGGGATGCTTGATACGTCTCCAACGTATCTATAATTTTTGATGCTCCATGCTTGTTTTTACACCATTTGCCTACTGTTTCGTTACACTTCATGGCACTTTTATGCATTTTCCGGAACTAACCTATTAACAAATTGCCACAGTGCCAGTTCCCTGTTTTCTACTGTTTTTGTGTTTCAGAAGTGATACACAAGAAATATTCTCGGAATTGGACGAAACAAGTTCCTAAAGTCTTATTTTACCCGGAAGCTTCCAGAGATCCGAAGAGGAGTAGGAGGGGGGCCACAGGGGCCCCACATACCAGGCCGGCGCGGCCAGGGCCTGGGCCGTGCCAGCCAGGTGTGAGGCCACCTGGCCCCACCCCTGACATCGCCCCTTCGCCTATAAAGACCCCCCGACGGAAAAAACCTAAGTACCCAATCACTTTTCCAGAACACATCGCGATCCGCCGCCGCCGTCGACCCAAAGATCGGGAGGGTCCAGAAGCTCTTCCCGGCACCCTGCCGGAGAGGGGAATCGCCACCGGAGGTCTTCTTCATCGCCACGCTTGCCTCCGGAGCGATGAGTGAGTAGTCTACCTTGGACTATGGGTCCATAGCAGTAGCTAGATGGTTGTCTTCTCCACCATGTGCTTTATGTTTAGATCTCATGAGCTGCCCTACATGATTGAGATCACCGTTATGTAATTCTACATGTTTGGTTTGTTGGGATCCGATGAATATTGGTGTTATGATTAAGTTGCTATACTGAATTATATCTTATGTTATCTCTATGTTGTTTATGATCTTGCATGCTCTCCGTTGTTAGTAGCTATCTTGGCCGAGTAGTTGCTAGTGACTCCAAGAGGGGGTATTTATGCTCGATAGTGGGTTCATGCCTCTATTTAACCTGGGGGAGTGACAGAAACCTCTAAGGTGGTAGATGTGATGTTGCTACTAGGGAGAAAACAACATTCATATGCTCAAGGGCATATGCTTTGTTTACATTACACACTTTGCTTAATGCAATTATCTGTTGTTCGCAACTTAATACTTGTGGAGTTCTCGGATTGATTCGCCACAAGTGGATTATTAGTCATAGATGCAGTTGGATGGCGGTCTATGTATTTTGTTGTAATGCCCAGAGTAAATCTCATAGTGATCTTCTTGACATATCACATTTATCTTTATTCTATCAATTGCCCAACTGTAATTTGTTTACCCAGCATGTGTTATTTATCTTATGGAGAGACACCACTAGTGAACTGTGGACCCCGGTCCTATTTCCATCATATTGCTATCATCTGTTTACTTTACTCGCACTGTTTACTTTACTCGCATACTTCTACTGTTTTCCACTCGATACGCTCATACCCTTTGTTTCAAGCAAACCGGTGAGATTGACAACCTCATCGCAAGTTGGGAGCAAAGTACTTGGTTGTGTGTGTGCAGGTTCCGCGTTACAGCTAGCAAGCAAAGCTTGGACGAGGCGCCATATATAAATCATCCGAAGCTGTCGCAAACTAGCAAGCATCACCTTCAGTCGTCATTGTCTGCTCTTCTCCTGATCGACATAACCTTGGTTTCTTAACTGAGGGAAAATCTTGCTGCTATATTCATCACACCTTCCTCTTGGGGTTCCCAATGGGCTGGACATTCAACTAGGCACCAACTCTTTTCTGGCGCCATCAACCAGCAATCACGGACACAACCACTAGGCTAGGTGCGGTTTATTGTCTAGACTGCACATCGATGCATTTTGAACTATACTTCCTCGCGAGCCCACTTAGGGGTAAAACGGTTCGGCCGTCTCCCTTCTCTCCCACTATTCTTCCCCGAACCCTAGCTAGCCCACGAGCCCGCCGCCGCCCCTCTTCTCCCTGTGAGCCCGCCGCCGCCGCTCTTCTTCCCGCGAGCCCACCGCTGCCCCTCTTCTTCCCGCAAGCCCACCGCCGCCGCTCTTCTTCCCTCGGCCTTTCTCTCCCACGCGCCTCACTCGATCCCCCGGGCCGCGCCCCGCTTCTTCCCCGACGACCGGCCGCGCCCCGCTTCTTCCCCAATGACCGGTCGCACCCCGCTTCTTCCCCGATGACCGACCGTGCCCCGCTTCTTCCCCGACGACCGGCCATCCCTCTTCTTCCCCGACGACCGGCCGCCCCTCTTCTTCCCCGACGACGACCGGCCGCGCCCCGCTTCTTTCCCAACGACGACCGGCCGTGCTCCTCTTCTTCCCCGCGTCCTCTCTCCTGCTCGTGGCCAGGGCCGACGGCCGCGCCCCGCTTCTTCCCCGACACCTCGGCGTCAAGCAGGAGGTATGCCCCGCTTCTTCCCCGCTTCTTCTCCTGTTCTTACTGTAGCTCCTTGCTAGTTTCTCTGATGGATGGATAGTTGAAATTTAGTACTCCGTAGTAGATGAATCGGGAGCTAGCATAGTTCTGTTCTGAATTTTCCATCGCAACTGTTGGTTGTATCATGTCTGATGAAAATTGAGTCTGTCACTGCAAGTGTTTTTACTGCAGCAAAAACACCGATGTTGATGCTTACTGCAAGTGTTTTTACTGCAACTCCTCATAATTCCCTTTAAATTATGTAGCAACCTTTTTTCATGAATAATTCTCAAACTATCATCTGCATGATCATAACGATAAGCAACAAGATGGTTAAGTATATAATTTAGATAATTTTGAGCATCAATGCTTTTGTGTCAATGCTTAAGTATATAACCTTTTTCATGAATAATTATGCAGCATCAATGCTTGTATTTCCTGCTTTGGATAATTTTGATAGATGGTTAAGTATATAATTTAGATAATTCACAGTAAGAAGCTTACTTTGCAAACTAAGCAAGCATAACATTAGCTTCAGGGATAGTCTTAGTTTTATCAAGTTCTGCTCTTGCTTATGTGCATCTACCCCATATATTACTGTTATTACTGTGAGCTACTGTGATGATGAATCTCTGAACTTTTTATTACTGTGAGCTACTGTGATGATGAATCTATTATTACTGTGATGATGTTATTACTGTGATGATGTTATTACTGTGCTTTTTGTGTGTGAATTGTTTATAGGTTTTTGAAAATAAGTGCCTATTACTCCCGAAATGTTGATTGATTTCTGTTTCGGTGAGAAATAGGCACTCCTAGGTAGCCATTTATAGGGGAGGTGCTGTCGAATTTTCCGATCGATTTTTTGTTGTACTAAACATTTTTCTCTCTGCTTTTAGGTATGCCTCCGCCGCCATGGTACGCCGCAAGATCACCACCTACGCCATGATGAGCCGACGCCCACCACCACCCCCTCCCCCTCCAATGCCGCCTCCAACGCTGCCACCTCCAGCGTCCGACGGTGAGGAGGAAGAAGTCCCCGAGGTGGACTACCCGGACGATGAAGAAGAGAACGACCGCCTGGAGGCGGAAGTCCAGGCGGAGATCGATGACATGGAGTGGGCCATGTCGGACCCCGAGAATGAAGAACAGGCGGGCATCCACGCCTTGTGGCGTTCTCTGCGGATGGAGAAGAAGGAGGCGGCGCTCGACGACGAGCTCGACGACCGACTTCTTGAGTCGGGGCTCAAGAAGTTGTGCGACCGCCACACGACGGAGGAGGGAGCGCGCGGCTTCATGGAGTTGGAGCGGCGGCGCCTCTTGGCGCTGCTCGCGGAGGACTCCGGTCGCCTCCACAAGATTGTGGAGGATGACTTCCTCCCCGCCCCCGCCGCCGCACGAGATGCTCGATCAGGCCTAGCGGCGACGGAGAAGGGGGCCAACGACGACGAGGCAGGCCCCTCCAGGCGCTAGAACCTTTTTTTCATATTATGAATTTCTTATTGCTGCAACATTGCAAAATATGCAAAAAAGAATTTTAATATGTCTTATAGAATTTTAATCAATATTGCTTTAGGATGTGTTCGGTTTGGGAACCGGAGGGGACGGAACGGAATGGTTCCATTCCAAAGTCACGGGACGGTTCCATTCCGTTCCATTTCGGTGTTCGGTAGCACTAAAATGAGATGGAATGGAACGGTCAACTAATTTAGGATTAGTAATTTAATTAGCAATAATTTAAAATAGAAAATAGTTTTGAATAGTCCCGGTTCATATTTTTTAGATTTTTTGTTGTCATTCCTTTCGTTGCATAACATATATACTACATGTCTATAGAGAGATGGCGAAGTGGTACGTGGTGTACAGTGGTCGGGTTCCAGGAGTCGAGGAGTGGGAGGACTGCCATGCACAGGTGACCAACTTCAGCGGCACATGTGTGTGTAAACTTTACTATCCTAGTGTTGTTTCCGAACTATTGTTGGACATGTGTGTGTAAACCTTAACTTGCCGAGGCTCGTAATGCCTTGACAATCGATGTTGGACTTGCTTATATATGATCGATCGTCATCCATGCTATGTTTTATTCTAGGCTTATGAATCCTTGCCATAGTATTTGTGATCATGCAAGCATGTTTTTGCACTTTGTCATTCCTTTCGTTGCATAACATATATACTACATGTCTATAGAGAGATAGCGAAGTGGTACGTGGTGTACAGTGGTCGGGTTCCAGGAGTCTACGAGGAGTGTGGGAGGACTGCCAGGCACAGGTGACCAACTTCAGCGGCAACTGCTACAAAGGGTACAAGACAAGAGAGCTCGCGGTCTCCAAGTGGAGGAGACACGTGTGGAAGAAGAATCGGATGAAGAATCGGATGAAGTTCTTGATCATGGTCTCGATCTTGCTCATCGTCGTCGCCAGTGTGATCTATTCGTTCATATAGTAGTCTAGGTGATATGTATGTAATGATCAAAGTTGTACTTAACTTGTGTAATGATTCGACACTTGACTTCATATTGATGTATTTCGACACTTGACTTTATATTGATGTCTTCCGACACTTGACTTCATATTGATGTATTTTGGTGAATTCCAGTGTTGCTGATGTGTATATCTTTGCATTTTTGCTATATACTGTATATTTTTGTGCTGTATACTATGTATTTCTGTTGTATTCTAAAAAAAAATACAAATAGAAAACATACCAGTGGAGCACCAATTGGGTGCACCGCAGATATTATGCATGGCGCACCCCTCCTAGGTGCTCCACGGATAGGACACTTAACCGTGGCGCACGTGGGCGTGCGCTACTGTTAATAAATACCAGTGGCTTGATAAGCGTGGCGCACCACTGGTGCGCCACTGAAGCCCAAATAGGTGCGCCACAGATAAGGGTTTCCCTAGTAGTGTGGGCCACTTAGGTTTATTTGTGTTTTGGGTTTGGGCCTGTCCAAGCCCAACAGTTTTCTGGCCATCTATATAAGGAGCCCAGCAGTCTAGGGTTTAGGGAGTTCAGAATTTAGTCGAAAACTATCGTGTGCTCCACCGTGTATCATCCCTCCGGGGAAACGACGCTGCCGTGTTTATCAAATATATTGCTGTGAAGGTTCTTGTATTCATCAAGGATTATCGAGCTGTAGTTTGAGGCGCGGGCCGAACAAGCTGCAAATCCAGATGGGCCGGCCCAGTCGGAGCTAAGCCGGTCGAGCGGAGCAATCCCACTCAGAACCAGCGATGCGCTCGGTCTCGACGCGCGGGGTGCCGATCGGATCTAGCTTAGTTGTTTCTTTTTGATATTCTTCGATCGGCTCTACCAGGAGATCGAGGCAGAAACGGAAATACAAAGCGAGGACGCAGTCGGGGCAAACACTCCTAGTCCCAGGGGCACGAGAGAGCCTCGCTTGGGACACGGGCCGGCCCAGGCTGACGAGCCGTACTAGCGTAGGCGGGTGCGCGTGATCAGCCAGGCGCGGCGCGGCGAGGGCGCCAGAGCGCAGACACTCTCCGTGCCTCGGCGCACTTCGGCCAGACTGTTTTTTTCACCTCTGCAGTCTTCCTCCAATCGGATCTCAGATCCCGGATCACGAAAAATAGCACAACGCCATGAATAGCGAAGACAACCGATTCAAGGAGGAGATCCCAGCGCTCCCTCAACCTCTGATGCAATCCGCTCTTCCTTCCTTTTCCGTTCGTGCACCACCAAACTGATATGAAAACTGACCAATAAAGACAATCCGCAGATCAACAACCGAAAATACTCGTCGTGATAAACCTAGTAATCTGATACCACATGATAAGGATCACGCCGGTGATCCTTGGAGTTTTGTCCCGATCTTTCACAGTGAGTCTACCCGGATAGAAATCTTCCAATAACGCGAAGAACGTCACCTAAAGAAGAGGAACGAATCCAGCAAGCAACGTGATGAAGATCACCATGCCTCAAACCACAGCTTGATAATCCTTGATGAACACAAGAACCTTCACAGCAATATATTTGATAAACACGGCAGCGCCGTTTCCCTGGAGGGATGATACACGGTGGAGCACACGATAGTTTTCGACTAAATTCTGAACTCCCTAAACCCTAGACTGCTGGCCTCCTTATATAGATGGCTAGAAAACTGTTGGGCTTGGACATGCCCAAACCCAAAACACAAATAAACCTAAGTGGCCCATAACATGACCTAACACACGAAATAACATAAACAGGTATATAAATTGCTAACACAACCTTAGACTAAATTATCTCATATCGTAGGTCATCCTGGCGTGCCAATCAGCAACGAGCTTCCCTCATCTTGGTGGAGTCCTGAAATTGGGCTTCACCTCCTCCTTCGTGCCCATATCAGAAATCATCCTATGTGAAGCAATTTCAATCAGACATTGGCAAGCCGAGGCGGAGCACTGGCCAACGACAGCGGATCACCTTGCCAGGTAGGGGAAGAAGGGCATCAGCCTCCTTGCCCTTGGTCAGCAGGACGCAAAGGGGTTTTCTGGCTCGTCAATCACCAGTTCTCCGATGTCCTCGCTATGACCCTAGTGTGCAGCCCCATGTGCCAGTCGATGGTGGTGCTCGCACCTCGCCGACTGGAAGGTGCTCGAGTTGGCTGTCGTCAGCGAGCTAAAGCTCAGGGACACGGGGCAGCATTCCTTCGATGTCCTTGCCATGACCCTGAATCGTCCCCTATCTCCCCGACTGGGAGGCCTTTGGTATGGATTCTCTTGGCCGAAGTGGGGTTCCTCCGTGCGATAAAGCTCCTGGCGATCTGGCGAACCCATTGGTCCCTGAGGTTGCGAGGCTCCAGGTCAGCGTGGTTCGTGAGGCCGTTGGGCGGGCATGAGGGTGGAGGCGAGCTCATTGCAGATGAGGTTAGGCAGCAAGGAAGCCACGGGGGCGGCGCTACGACGGCAAGAACGGAAGGGACGCTTGACGCAGCGGTGACAGGGACCGCGATCGATCTCACCTGTCGCGGACGACGAGACAGACGGAACCGGTACAACTTATAGGCTTGAAAACGTATTTTTAGTGGACTGAAAGCGTACTTGTGAGCCACGGACCATTCCTTTAGCGATATTATTAGTCTCTACTAATAATATTGCTAGAGGTATGGTCTGTGGCGGTCGCAAGTGCGCTTTCAATTCACCTAAAGTACGCTTTCTTCCCAACCATAAAACTAAGGCGTTTGGTTTTCCGTACGTGAATCGGGACTGCTTGCTAGCGACATGTTCTTGCAGACCAAACCGGATCGGACTCTTTTGTGTGAGTCCTTTAGCTACACGTTCTGTCTCAGGGTTACCATGCCTACTTTTGCAGTTTAGATCGAAAAAGTCACGTCATGGTTGCCCGGTGCCAGCACGGGGCTGCGGCCGTCTCGCAGGTCGGCAGTGCCGCAGAAGGACTAGGGAAGGGGTGATGCGGCACGGTGTTGATGTAATTTCACCATCCAGTTGGGAACCCCAAGAGGAAGGTATGATGAGCATAGTAGCAAATTTTCCCTCAGTAAGAAACCAAGGTTTGTCAGTCCAGGAAAAAGCCAAACTCCAGAAGGTGATGCTGACTAGCTTCGCGACAGCTCCGGACAATTTATAAGGCGCCTTGTCCAGTGGTTTGCTTTGCCAGCTGCAACGCGGAACCTGCACACAACACAACCAAATACTTTGCTCCCAACTTACGATGAGGTTGTCAATCTCACCGGTTTGCTGTAAACAAAGGAATGAGCGTATCGAATGGAAAGCAATAGTAGTATGCGAGTAAAGTAAACAGGTGATAGCAATGTAAAGGAAATTGGACCGGGGTCCACAGTTCACTAGTGATGTCTCTCCATAAGATAAATAACGACATGCTGGGTAAACAAATTACAGTTGGGCAATTGATAGAATAAAGATAACGTGCATATGTCGAGAGGATCACTATGAGATTTACTCTGGGCATTACAACAAGATACATAGACCGCCATCCAACTGCATCTATGACTAATAATCCACTCGCGGGGAATCAATCCGAGGACCCCTTGAGTATTAAGTTGTGAACAACAGATAACTACATTAAGCAAAGTGTGTAATGTAAATAAAGCATATGCCCTTGGACATAAGATGTTGTTTTCTCCCTAGTGGCAACAACACATCTACAATCTTAGAGGTTTCTGTCACTCCCCCAGATTAAATAGAGGCATGAACCCAACTATCGAGCATAAATACCCCTCTTGGAGTCACTAGTATCTACTCGGCCAAGATAGCTACTAACAACATAGAGCATGCAAGATCATAAACAACATAGAGATAACATAAGATAATATTCAACATATCAACTCAATCATAACACCAATATTCATCGGATCCCAACAAACACAACATGTAGAATTACATAAAGGTAGTCTCGATCATGTAAAGCAGCTCATGAGATCTAAACATGAAGCACATGGTGGAGAAGACGACCAACTATGATATGTGCACGAAGGAGGATGTCAAGCCCAATTTCAGGACTCCACCAAGATGAGGGAAGCTCGTTGCTGATTGGCACGCCAGGACGACCTACGATATGAGATAATTTAGTCTAAGGTTGTGTCAGCAATTTATATACCTGTTTATGTTATTTCGTGTGTCAGGTCATGTTATGGGCCACTTAGGTTTATTTGTGCTTTGGGTTTGGGCCTGTCCAAGCCCAACAGTTTTCTGGCCATCTATATAAGGAGGCCAGCAGTCTAGGGTTTAGGGAGTTCAGAATTTAGTCGAAAAACTATCGTGTGCTCCACCGTGTATCATCCCTCCGGGAAAACGGCGCTGCCGTGTTTATCAAATATATTGCTGTGAAGGTTCTTGTGTTCATCAAGGATTATCGAGCTGTGGTTTGAGGCGTGGTGATCTTCATCACGTTGCTTGCTGGATTCGTTCCTCTTATTCAGGTGACGTTCTTCGCGTTATTGGAAGATTTCTATCCGGGTAGACTCGCTGTGAAAGATCGGGACAAAACTCCAAGGATCACCGGCGTGATCCTTATCAATTTCCGTCCAATAACTGTACGATGTTTTCTTCCTATTGTGCCAATATCGCAGCCCCGTGCCCAAGGTTCAGCCAAAACCCAAGCCCGATATACTCTGCGATAATGCCTCCATGACAAAACCTCGCCAATCTTCTCCATACTTTCTACGGTGATGATCTGCAAATCAGATCTTTCAAGGCATGTCGAGAGTACAGGAACAATTCGTTCATACATTGTATTTTTCAAGTCAATTTACTTGCCCCATCAAAACTCTCCACAGGCTGGGATGAGTGCAGTCTTTGCTGATACGAGCGGTGGCGGAGAACGCTGCGGCGAAGAGAAAGCGGCAGCTGCAAACGACATCAGGGTTGCGGCAGGGGGCGCCGGCGACCAAGCAGCAACTGCAGAGGATGTCACGGTTGCAGCAAGTGGCGGCGGAGACCAAACGGCAACTAAGGAAGATACCACGGTTGCAGAACTGAAGGCGACGAGTGGCAGCTGCGAAGGACACCACAGTTGCAGTGGCGGCGGCGACGACCAACGGGTAGGTACGGACGGTTGCAGCTTAGGTAGATAGGGTCCTTTGGCTACATAGGGCCCTTAAATTTCATCCTACGCTTGAATTTTTGGTAGGCAGATGAAGTCCTTCGTGCAAGTCAGGTTGCTATATAGTGCCGTACGGGTGTAGGATACAATTCTCGTATGTATAGCATTGCTCATGTCTGATAGACTAATACGGGTGGTACAGCATGAACCGTCAAACTGAACTTAGGAAGGGTTTCAGACTTAGATGTCATACAAAGAGCAAAAGTTGATCCATTTGCCTGTTACTGTACTGAAATTGCTTCGTATACATGCTTTATAATTGGGTCCAGCAAGTGCTTCAATTTCGTGCACGCGTGTGTGATTTTTCTTTCTTGCAGTGTTATATATTTCTGTGTGTTTTTAAAATAGAAAAAATTATAAATATTCGTCTATAATTTGGCTGGACATGCCTGTCTCCATCATTTTTTTGCCTTTTTCATGGATAATTTTCTTTAGTAGTTACAGAATATTATGGTATTTCTTTGGATGTTGTGTGATGAACTGACAATTACAATCATTAGTACAGGGAAGAAAGAGAGTGTGACATATTCGCAACAAGAACGACGGAGCGCTTCAACCCTACCTTCGCTGTCAAGAAGGTGAAGTGTGTCTACCGAGAGGGACGAGTTGTACTAGGCGCGGTGTGGATATGGCTTGTCCATGCAAAGTTTTATTTTCATTACTTCGTAACATTAATTATAGATTTTTTCATTAACTTTAGTTATAGATTTAACCCGTAGCAACGCACGGGCAAATGTGCTAGTATGAATAATTTCTTGAAATGCACTTCGTTAGAGCATCTCCAACCTCTAACAGCTTACCCATAGTTTAGGTAAGCAAACTAGGTATAAGTGATTTCCTAAAAAAAAACTAGGTATAAGTGATGGAGAGAGGGTATAGGTAAGATGATTTTTTTTTTTTGCTTTTCCAGCTTACATATAACTGGTTACTCAAAAACGGACATTACATGTGGGCCCCACGTGGAAGTGAGTTGCCCTTCTATCTCTTTTTTTCCTCATCTTCCTTTCCAAAAATAGCGGCCTCACGGAGTTTAATCAATCAACATTTTCATCCGGATGATGTTTCGATAATTTTAAGTATACCATTACGTGATCAGACGGACGATTTCATAGCTTGGCACTTTGATCAACGTGGGATTTTTTCGGTGAAATCGGCATACAAGGTACATGTAGATATGCTAAACCGTGAGAAAGTTTTTCAAACTGGACAAGGTTCTGAAGCAAGGTCTGTCAAATATGAGGTTTTCAAAAAAATCTGGAAAGTACAGTGTCCACCTAAAGTTCATCATTTTCTTTGGCGGCTAGCTCACAATAGTCATCCTCTATATATGAATATAGCAAGGCGTGGTGTGGATTTAGATACGAGATGCGCAGTGTGTCACAGATTTTTTGAGGATGGCGGCCATCTATTCCTCAACTGCAAGTTTGTAAAATATATGTGGCAAGGGCTACTTCTTGAGGATGTAAGACTGAAACTGTTACCCTGTCAGTCGGCAATAGAAATTTTGGAATTTTTTTTGAATCTGCCGGAGAAGGAGAAATTGTTGTCTATCTCATTATTGTGGAATTGGTGGCAGGAACATAACAAAGGAAATCATGGAGAAAATCACCAGAGTGTGGATAGTTTTATCTTTACTGTCCATAGAGTTGTGGAGGACTGGATTACATATTTGTGTAAAAAATAAAAAATGCTGAATACACACAATTGTGAATGGAAAGCTCCACCGGATGAATTTATCAAACTGAACGTGGATGCCGCTTATTCTAAAGATACCCGTTCTGGAGGATGGGGTGTCATTGCTAGAGACAGCAAGTCAGAGATTTGCATGGCTACAGCAGGAGCTCTTCACATGATGGCGGATGCTTTACAGGCTGAAGCAATTGCCCTCTCTAATGCCATTCAAATTGCTGATCAGATGGGGATGGGCAGAGTAATATTTGAAATAGATTGCTTAAACCTAAAGCATGCGATGACGACGGCAGACTACTCCTTCTCATATATCAGTACTCTTATTAGTGACATGAAATTTCAAATTCAGATGAATTTCATAGAGGCTAGAGTTGTGTTCTCACCAAGAGTTTGTAATAAACCGGCTCATGAGCTTGCGACTATGGGTGTAGGTGAAGTTCCTGATAACCATGTCATATGGACGTCAAACTTCCCGACTGATGTAACATGTTTGATGACCGACGATTGTGCCGTGTCTTAATGGATTATAGGTGTTTTATTTCAAAAAATTAAAATAAAAAAATAGCGGCCTCACGGATGTAGCAAGTCCCGCGCGGGCTCTAAGCGCGGCCTCCCTGCGCCACCTCCTGCCGGTGCATCCTGCTAGTGCGGCCTCCCGACGCGGCCTTGGCCGGTCCCTAGCGAGCGAAGGCGGCAGGGAACAAGATTGGGCGTTGGCGGTCATCGACGCGGCGAGCACGTTCTGGTTGTCCGCGGCCCATTCGACCCGGCGACTGGCTGCAAAAGGGAACTGTGGTGCCTGGCAAGGCAGGAGGCGGTGGTCGGGACACGGACGACATGTAATTTGACAGCAGACGTGCGACGAGGTCAACCAGCTCCGGCTCGATTTCGCACAAGGAGGGAGGCGTGCGCCCTAGAAAGAGGTAAGTGGGGGTCTTGGAGGTCAGGGCAAATGCATAGGAGGGTCGCCGACCACCAGAAACAGCAGCGACAGCGAACGGATGCGGCGGCAAAAACTTCCCTGCGGGCAGTTGGCCCTTGCCGCCTTCTTTTTCGCTGATGTGGCATCTTACTCAAAACATGTATATGCTTACATATATTTGTAGGAGGTGGTAAAATTTGGATGACCACCCATTTTTTTGGTAGGGGCCACTTATAGGTATTAGAGCAACATTTTTGCCCCATCTTACTAAAAAATGCAGTTGTTGCCTTCTTACCTATTTTTAGGTAAGTTATTGGAGTTACTCTCAGTGAGCTACGTGAAATCGGCTAATTGGGGCCTTGGGGGTGGCAAAATGGATAAAAATAATCTAAAGTTGTAACAAATTTAAATAATAAACTTCTGATGAAATAATTTCATACGACTAACCCTTTTTTACAGCGCCGTAGACAATGGTATGGCAAACCATTGTGCCACGCCATAGGCAATGACGCAGCACACCATTGTACCACACTGTAGACAAGGGCGTTGCACACATTGTAGTGTCGCGCCATTGCCTATGCCGTGTCACAATGGTTTGCTGCGCCATTGCCTACGGCGTGGCAGAAAAGCGTTAGTTGTGTAAAAAAAAATGCTGAAAATTTATTATTTAAATTTCTTACAACTTTGGATTATTTTTATCCATTTCGTCCTTAAGGTACTAGGTACTTGCGTCGTCCTAGATTGGGGAAGGGGTGCAGAGGAGAATGGATCGACGGGAAATGACTGGTCAGATGTTGGCGTGCAATGCAGGCATCGTCCGCCGCTCTTTTTTTCTACTAATATCAATGGCCTACATATTGGGCTCTTTTGATTCAAAAAGGAATTTTGCAGGATTTTTCAGAGGATCAAGGAATTTTCCCTATGAAGGTCGTTTGCACAGGATTATAATCTTATATTTACTAATTGGAGGCACCATACAAGCCTCCACGTTAATCCTATAGATTAGCAAATATAGTCCATCCGATTAAACATAGATTCCTCGATAGCCATTAGATTAAGTAACCCTTTTCCAGCGGCCGCAACCTAATACGCTGAGGCGTGACTCCTCGACCGGTACGAAAAAGAACGTCCTCATCCTAGATTGATAATCGTGTGCTATAATCCTACCGGAAGAAGCCATGTTCCCATGTTCGTGCGTTTGAAGAAGGAAAGTCGAGTATTTCACTGTCTTCCATCGTCAACTTAGCGCAGGTATTTGCTGGAGCCTTGACGCGGCGCCGTTCCTCAGCAGCGAGATATGTTACATATGTATGGCTGCTCTGTTCTTCCCAGTATCTGCAAAACATGCAAAACACGCCAGTAGATCTATCCAGATTGAGTTAATTAAAGAAGATTATTGCAAGCAGCTCATACATCGAGAAGTGAAGAGAACATGACGATCCAATTAGTAACACCACCCATATGCGATTATTCAATCCGTCCTGGAATTGATCCAATAAAAAGGCACGATCCTATCTACTAGCGTGTCTAAGCCGCTGAATCTTATTTCCAAGTTCTAGCCATATTGCAATCCAGTACTTTTTCATTATTCAATCTCAATTTGTTTACTGGTGAAATTCCTAATTAATTAAAGATTGTTTAATAGCTGGTGACAGTAGAAAGATGGGGATCAAGAAGCGGAAGGATATAAAAACATAAATTGCTGCCTGATTCAGTTCTGTGAAGTTTTATGATGCATGTACTCTACACAGGAATCTGAAGTATTACTACTGCTTCATTACTACTTCATACACACTATGAAAAAGCGGGAGGAAAACTGTGGCCGACTGGCTTCTATGGCCCAGCAATGCGTTGACACCGTCCAGCTTCCTACGTCCAACCACCAGGCAAGAATCGGTGTGTCCTTAAATTCTCTGTTGTAGATACTTCACCTGCACTCGGTGAATCCAGAAGATATACCTGTGTTGGTCTGGTGTCAGCAGCATATTAATCACGTTTTCCACTCCCCAGTTAAGTCTGCATTGGACATGTTGGTGTGATTGCTATATTTTTTTTTCAATTAGTAAGTGCATCATGATCAGCTAGCTAACATAGTCGTATCTTAGGAGGTAATTTTTTTAATTCCTTGCTTATTAGTAGCGGTCTATATTGGCCTTAATGGATTATTTAAATTTCTCACTGCCATGCATCTAAATAGGTCTCTAAATAGTACTGCTTTTTGCTTTATATTTTTGGTTTGCATCTACTAGCTCAACTATGTCAGGGATGTGTTTAGTTGTGACTTTTTAGCCTGTGGAGAAGATATTTGCATGCAGGTAAATGACCTAACACCGATATTTGTAATCCGAAGCATGGAACAAAATCCAGTATGTTTCTTATTTTTTGGGGTTAAATAGTACTTATACATCCTCTCTTCTTTCTGAATCGATATGTGCAATGAATATTTGATATACTAGGTTATATGTCACTCCAGTCTCATAGTTTTAGAGCACAACATTAGAAATTTGACGGTTATGCGTGGATGGGTGAGAGCGTTTACTGTTTGATTCACCAAGTAATTTGCATTCAATTATATAACACCCCACTAATGAGAGCTGAAGAAGAAGAAGGTTGATGCGCTAGATCAGATATGTCACAGAAGAAAAACCGAATGTAGATCCCATGTACTATATGCCAACGACTTTGCCTTTGTTCAAAAACTGCACTGGCTACTGTATTCCACCATGTATTACTCTGAGATTAGAGGAACACGCTATTAGTGGTCCAAGGAATAGATAATAGTGTGTAATTTTGTTTTCTACACCGATTATACAAGTGACATGAACTTATTGGGAAATTTATGATGTTCCAATGCTTTTCTTTTAATTTCCAGCGTTTGGTACATGTTGATTAATTATAGTTTTTTCTGCCGTCATAAAAACTCTATCATGTTTAAATGACATGTAGACATCCTTCTCAATATATGGGAAAGAAAAATTGTGAGGTAATAAATAAAAAATTATCCAATAGAGCAAGGAGCGATGCTTTAGATCAGATGTCACCGATTTCATGTATTTAATTTCGCATGTAATTTTTCCTAGCATGGTGTACTGATATAATTAAACGCCCTTCAACATCTGTTGATTTTTCTTAAAGTGATGTAACAAGTTGCTTTCTCCATGCCTAAGCTTATATGGATGCACTTTCCCCGTTTAACTTTCCATGCTATTATTAGCCCGTAGTCCAAAATATTGTACCGTAATCAAGGAAGAAACTACAAATTCATGCAATAGTCATTAGCTTACAGTTCATTTGTAGATATTATTCAGAAGAAAATACATACATTAGTCCTAGAAAATCATGCTCTTTGTCACATCCAATTTATCCGTTTTCTTGCGTATCAATTGACACAAGGGAAATTCAGTCCCACTACAGGTCTTTGTTCCAAGATTAAGCTCTCCAACCGTAAAATTTGGCACTAGAAATCTCTCCAATTCCACCGTCTATCCCCTGAGTCTAGAGGAACACGTGGCTGTTGTTTGTCGACCCAAGGAGTAGTAGATAATAATGGAGGTAAATAATTGACTGTGAAATCTCTTTTTTCTACACTGGAGATTTTGGTAGCTGTTTCTTTTTTTAACATGACAGCTTTTTTAGATACGTGGAAAGGGTGTACCAGTATTGTGACCGATATTTTTGAAGGTTTAGAGTATCAAAGTTAAAAGAGTGTAAGTCTATCTACTTGGATAACAATAATAAGAAATTAATTGTGTTTGTGAAGTTCAGTCTGATCTCGATCATCAATTTACTTGTTTTAGAAAAAAAACCAGGGCAAAAAGTAATACTATTTTAAGCACGTGAACATTTGGCAGTATTTTATCACCGAATGTTTTTTCATTTATTGGCATGGTTTGCATACATTTTTCTACCCTCTTTCGTTAAACGTTATGCACTATATTCATGTGGACAATATTTTTTTCGATTGTAATAATATGTAAATACAATACCTTTCTATAAACTGATGTACCAATTAGAGAAGTGACACCAACTTATTTGGAAGTATAGGCAATTGCTTTGTTTTGGTTTTTAGCATGTGCTATTTGTACACGCTGATGTAATTATAGATTTTTTCAGTGGTATACTAAAAAACCTATCGTCTAGATATCCTTTTCAATATACGAGTAACAAAAAGCTTTCATTTAATAAATAAGAAAATTTCATTTCTAAACATGCATATAAATATGTCTTTTGAAAGTATTTTCAATGTATTATCTGAATAACTAGCCCGTGCAAGTTGTACGGGTTGCTGACTAGTACTTATAATTTTTCTAAGGATCCTTTGTGTTCTATTTTGAAGGAAATTTATATCCACTCAAACATATTCTTACAATTCCTTTGTTTTTTCTCTGCTATCAAACACTCATTGATTAAAAACAACTTTTTTTCTCTATTAGTTGTCCCATAATGTAGTATGTTTTGGCAAGCTAAATTTTTTGCCAAACACATACCACATTATGGAATCTCTAAGGAGCTCTAAGCTCTCTAGCTTTGAGCTCATATGGTAGAGTTGTAATATCCCAGTTTTTGTACAAGTTAAATTAAACGCAAGTCTAGTATGTTGACCGAAGTTAGACTTTTGTATCTGTACCAATAAAATTGCAATGCGACTAGTACGTTAAGGTTATTTTTCAATTCAACCCCTCAAGATTTTATAATTAACCCGCAGTCAGGTCTCGAGCGTTATTTTACACTTGAGTCCCTTAGCGAGCCCAAACGAATCGTTCTCCTCTGACAGCTGCTTGTGGGCAGATCTGGGTGGCCGCCGTTGTCAGTCTTTGGTGCAGTGGATGCGCGCCGGCCTTTAGGCTGCAGGGATAGGTAGGGCGTCTCCGCCATGCAGGATGGGGTAGCTTAGGGCGGCGCCAACCACCACGTCCATCTAAAACAAATCTAGACCACCGCGGGGAGGTTGACTAGCAGCAACTCCATGAGATCATCGCTATGCCGCAGCCTACGTGCACGAGTGCCCCTCCCCTCTCCATGGCTCCCCATCATGGTAACCCTCCCACTCAGTTCCACACGGGAGCGTCCCCTCTACGTCTTGGCTTCGAGACCGACCCTCGCTTGCATCCTGATTTTTGAAGTATCTATTCTGTGTGACCCATTTTCAATTCGCAAAATGCATTTGCAGGTCTGGTTTTTCGAGTTTTTACAGGTTGAGAAATGAGGGGTCTGCTAGAGATGCTCTTACAATTCGTAGCAGCAACACCAAATTGATTTGAAGAACCAATATGCGTACGAGAAGCAGATTCGGCTTTGTAGGTAGCAGCAGGTGCCAGAGCCTGACACGTCTCCCGCAGCAGAGGTGGCCTCTCCGTCAAGCAGGAGCTAAATCTGCTACCTATGAAGATGTACATAGGTGTACATATAAAAGATTCATTCTTCGATTCATCTGCAGCAGATGACATCAACGTTGCCACTCTTAGCTCAGAAGACTCGTCTCCCTTGCGCCGCGGGTTGCGAGGTATCAACAGATCCATACTCAGGTAGCACTTCCTCTCCCATCTAGACTCAAAAACAAGCTGCAAAAAAGCATCTTTGTGTAGGGCTCGCGAATATTCCCCTTTTCCCTTCCTGGCCTTCTTCAACCTCCACCCGACACCACATGCCGCCGCCTGGGAGCCCTCCGCCCGCCACCTGCCCCGCGCAGCGCCGCCACGCTAGCTGCCCCACCCGCCCCGACGCGCTGATGCTCCAGCCGCGCCACCCGCAATTTTGCGTCGGCCGACCATGGTTCCTCTAGCAAATTCGTCCAAATTAGTACCAAGCTGATTCTAATTCGACCGGAGTTTGACCGGAATAAGTATCCTTATCAAAAAGCGGCTGGAATTTGGGCTATTACTTAGAGTTGGCAGGATTTCGACGAACTTAGGCGAAATTCCGGTGACAAATTCCAGCATCGGGAGCGTTGACGGGGTTGCAGGTGCCCACAAAATTTCTCTCAGAAACTGAACTAATGGGGGTCGCGGGCGCGGATGTAGTCCGACCTGCAAAACATTTGCAGGTTTGACCACTTTTGCGGGTTCTATTCTTGCCACTTTTTGACCCCAAACTGCAAAACTCTGAGAATTTGCAGGTTTGACCGAATTTGGGGGCTCAGCTAGAGTTGCTCTAAGAGACAGAATCACAGAAAAGAATTGAGAGAGAGAGAGAGGGAGAGATTCAGAGAAAATTGTTATTTAGAGATAGTACCCCTTATGTTATTTGACTGTCCTTCATCATTTGCAGGAGGATGTGTTACTTAAATGTTCTAGTTTTTCCTGTAGGCACATGGGTGGCCAACTCTATTTATTTTAGTTACTACTAATTGGGAACATGGGCAGCTATAATTTTTTTTACACTAATTTGTGGTAGTGAAAAAGATGAGACAACAAAATGAAAGAGAGGAAGTTAGTCGACTAACTTTTCAGACGCGTTGTTCAACATTTACAAGAGGGTGTGCCCCTTGATTTTTTTTGGTTGCAAGCACATATGTGGCGAACTATTGATCTTAGTTACTACTACTTTAGGACATGGGTAGAATTCACTTGAGACAATAAAATAAGGGAGAGGGTATTGTGATGCCCCGTTACGTTTGCCTAGGTCAAGCGTAACGGAAACTGTCACTTCAAAGTGCGCCAAGATCAGCCAATGTGAACAGCAACATGTACATAGTGGAAACTTTCACCGTCTAAAGGTGGTATCCTTTATTACAACATTACACGAAGTGTCCTCTTAACTCACGAGCGATGCAACGTCGCCCGATTGGACTACAAGCCCCCTAATGCAATCCTCAGAGGAGTCTACTCCTCAAAGCCCTGTATATCGGCTCCCTCATACTCATACTCCGCTCTGGCAAAGTCAAAGTCATTACAAGCACCAGATTCATCACCAGTACCAGTCTCTATCTCCTCAGAGCTCTCATATATCACTTGTTCTGAAAACAATGGAGGAAGCAAGGCCGAGCACGTATAAAATACGTACTCCGCAAGTAACCGGGGGAAAAGGGTGGTTGATAGTTTAATTGATTTATTTGTTTTAATAAGAAAATTAATAACAACATAGCATTAATTGGTCAAAACGTATATGTGCTACACTTGCGCACGACTAGACCGAGGTACCAGAACCCCTTAACCAGCCTGTACACTACCTCTGCTTTTCCACCTTGCCTTAATTACCAAAGGCCCACAGATCGAGACCCCTGACCAGCGGTCTTGCCCTAGGGTGATTGCACCTACCCGGCTACAGTCACCTTTCTCACCCGTCCAGAGGTAGCTACATGGCATGGTTAAGCGGTCTAGCCCATCCCATTCAAGATTGATGGTTAGTATGGCCTACATCGCCTTTTAAAGTATGCGTCAACCCTATGTAGAAGAGCCTGACTCGTTGTAGCGGTCGAGAGAGCTATTGGGCTTCAACTTGTGGCGAAAGACCCACTTGCCGAAGACGATGTTGGCATTCCGAGGAGGAGGCACGAGATCCCAAGTGTCGTTGCCGAGGAGAGCGCGATACTCCTCGGTCATAGCCTCGAGCCAGTTGGGATCCTTGAGCACCGCACGTGCGAAGGAAGAAACTGGTGAGTACCTTTTGACAGAAGCATGCAGGTTAAGCCGCTCACGGGGAGGGACATGTATGCTGGAGGTGTTGTCCGCGCAATGCACGGGCGAGGGCGCATGCACCAGCGAAGGCGGCAAGGAGGGCGCCGATGAGGACGACGCAGAGGGTGACGGTGATGGTGGCGGGGAGGGTGCCGCTGAGGGCGGCGCAATCGGAGGAACGACCATAGAAGGAACGTCGTCTAGAAACTTGTAAGTGATAGCAGAGGGAGGCTGCAGTGAGTCAAAGGGAAAAGTAGACTTGTCAAAAACAGCATGGCGAGAAATGAGGACGCGATGGGTGGTGAGGTCCATGCAGCGATAGCTGATACGTCTCAAACGTATCTATAATTTTTGATGTTCCATGCTTGTTTTTACACCATTTGTCTAATGTTTCGTTACACTTCGTGGCACTTTTATGCATTTTCCGGAACTAACCTATTAACAAGTTGCCACAGTGCCAGTTCCCTGTTTTCTGCTATTTTTGTGTTTCAGAAGTGATACACAAGAAATATTCTCGGAATTGGACGAAACAAGTTCCTGAAGTCTTATTTTGTCCGGAAGCTTCCAGAGATCCAAAGAGGAGTAGGAGGGGAGCCACAGGGGCCCCACACACCAGGCTGGCGCGGCCTAGGCCCTGGCCGCGCCGCCATGGTGTGAGGCCACTGGCTCCACCTCTGACATCGCCCCTTCGCCTATAAAGACCCCCCGACGGGAAAAACCTAAGTACCCGATCAATTTTCCAGAACACATCGTGATCCGCCGCCGCCGTCGACCCGATGATCGGGAGGGTCCAGAAGCTCTTCCCGGCACCCTGCCGGAGAGGGGAATCGCCACCGGAGGTCTTCTTCATCGCCATGCTTGCCTCCGGAGCGATGAGTGAGTAGTCTACCTTGGACTATGGGTCCATAACAGTAGCTAGATGGTTGTCTTCTCCACCATGTGCTTCATGTTTAGATCTCATGAGCTGCCCTACATGATTGAGATCACCGTTATGTAATTCTACATGTTTGGTTTGTTGGGATCCGATGAATATTGGTGTTATGATTGAGTTGCTATACTAAAATATATCTTTTGTTATCTCTATGTTGTTTATGATCTTGCATGCTCTTCGTTGTTAGTAGCTATCTTGGCCGAGTAGTTGCTAGTGACTCCAAGATGGGGTATTTATGCTCGATAGTGGGTTCATGCCTCTATTTAATCTGGGGGAGTGACAGAAACCTCTAAGGTTGTAGATGTGCTGTTGCTACTAGGGAGAAAACAACATTCATATGCTCAAGGGCATATGCTTTGTTTACATTACACACTTTGCTTAATGCAATTATCTGTTATTCGCAACTTAATAATCATGGGGTGTTCGGACGATATCCCCGTGAGTGGATTATTAGTCATAGATGCAGTTGGATGGCGGTCTATGTATTTTGTTGTAATGCCGAGAGTAAATCTCATAGTGATCTTCTTGACATATCACGTTTATCTTTATTCTATCAATTGCCCAACTGTAATTTGTTTACCCAGCATGTGTTATTTATCTTATGGAGAGACACCACTAGTGAACTGTGGACCCCGGTCCTATTTCCATCACATTGATATCACCTGTTTACTTTACTCGCACTGTTTACTTTGCTCGTATACTATTATCACTTTCCACTCGATACGCTCATAACCTTTGTTTCAAGCAAACCGGTGAGATTGACAACCTCATCGCAAGTTGGGAGCAAAGTATTTGGTTGTGTTGTGTGCAGGTTCCGCGTTGCAGCTAGCAAGCAAAGCTTGGACGAGGCGCCATATATAAATTGTCCGAAGCTGTCGCAAACTAGCAAGCATCACCTTCAGTCGCATTGTCTGCTTTTCTCTCCTAAACGATAAACCTTGGTTTCTTAACTGAGGGAAAACTAGCTGCTATACTCATCACACCTTCCTCTTGGGGTTCCCAACGGGCTGGTCATTCACCACGCATCAAGCTAATTTTCTAGCGCCGTTGCCGGGGAGAAGAGTGGAAGACCTCTGCAAGGGGAGTTTTTCGCACACACATTCTTTACTTTGTTATTGTTTTGCTTTACTTTATTTATTTTACTTGTATCGTTTTATATCAAAAAACCAAAAAAAATTAGAATCCTTGGTAGTTGTTATTTCTTTATTTTTAGTTCATCATGCTATTCCCTAAGTACGTTCTGGAGGACCTCTCAGTAGGTAGTGGTTCAATTATTAGAAAAAGTAACATTGAGGAGTTCTTTAATCACATTAGTATGCATAAGGAAGTTGAGGAAAAATCTTTGGTTGAGCTAGCTCCTAGTATTGAAGTTGCTTCCGCTTATTTAATTCACATATTGGAAACTAGATTTGCTAGTCTTAATCCTTTTATGCAATACATGTTCCTTAAGCTTCATGAAATTGAAGATCCTGAAAAGAAAGCTTTTATCTTGGAAACTTTGCGCATAGAATTTAGAGATGTTGCAATTGAGGCTAGGAAAGTTTTCAAGAAGTTTAATAAGCTTGGCTCGCGTATTGAAATTATTGGTACACCCAACGAAGATTCTAGAATGCCAATACCTTGTAAACTCGTAGGAATTCATAATGCCTTGGTAACTAATTTTAGTTGGATTTGTCCTGAAAATATTTTTGATGAAAATAGTGTACCAAAGCGTGACTACAAGGGATACTCAAAACCTCAATTGGATAGTATTCATTACTTTATTCCTATAGTGGATCCTGATCCCCCTTTCATTATTACTTGATTAGCAATTTTCTGCGCCTAGCTCAAAGGCGTTAAAGAAAAGCACTCTTGGGAGATAACCCAATGTTTTATTTTCAGTACCTTTTCTTTTATTTGAGTCTTGGAAGTTATTACTACTGTAATGACCGCTCCTTATCCTTTTTATTTCGTTTTTGTGCCAAGATAAGCCTCTAATTCGAGTGAGGTAAAGATTTGGGGATGTTGCTGTCCTGAAACTGTTTTCGGTGCTGCACTGTAAAAATTCGTATAAATTTTCTGTATATCTTTTGGACCTGCGATTTCTTGTGCATATGCCCCAGGTTATATCCAAACTTTCGTTAGTTGAACACTTTTTGATTTGAGCAACAGAAAACCCCTCAAAAATTCGACCTTTGTCAGCTGTTCTGTTTTGACAGATTTCTGCCAATATTTGTGTTTGCCGCTTTATCGCTTTCTTTTGAGTTCTTTTGATCACGGAACTTTTGGGGAAGTTGCTACAGTAGTATTTGCTATATATGTGGTGGTTTTGGGTTGAAACCTGAAGCAAAAAGAGGTTGATTATATGTTATGATATACTAATGTTGCTAATAGATTTGTGTTTAGTTTTGTATGAAGGAAGTTTTCAAGTGTAGGGATTGGAGAACGATGAGATGAGTTGAAGAATGGACAAAAGCTCAAGCTTGGGGATGCCCATGCATCATCCCAATAAATATCCAAGAAGTACAAGCGTCAAAGCTTGGGGATGCCCCCGAGGCACCCCTTCTTCATCGGCAAAAATCAGGTCACCTTTCAAGACACTATATTTTTATTGCTTCATGCACTATGTGTTTTTCTTGGAGCGTCAGTTGTTTTAGTTTTCTTTGTTAGTTTGTTTTGTTTGCTGTAATAAATAGTTGGACCCCAACAAATTTCCTTTGGAGGAGATGTACTCGTTTTCATTTACCAAGAACACTCGTTGAGCGATAAGAGTGAAAAACAGATTTGATCGAGTGTTCTTCTTTTTCTACTACTGCTTTTGGTTTTTGTTTTCGCCTTGATTTGCGTTCAGACCTTGTCATATCTTTTCATCAAGGTGTATTTTTGCCTCTGATCTTTATTGGTTTTCATCACAAGAGGTATTTATAAAAATTTCAAATGGTGTTGGAAAAGAGAAAAAGCTTTATGCAAAATAGTGATACAAGAAGGAGCTTGTGTAGACTGCGGCTTAGGCTTTTTCATGTCATGCTTGATGTCTTTTTGATAGTATGCTTAGTGGTTTTGCTGTAGCATGACTTGTCTCAAATAATTGAGATTGCTTAATGAGCCTTTGAAAAAATCATGCGTTGTTTTTAATTATTTGGAAGCATTATTTTGGTTTTCTCCTTGATGCTTTATTTGGGTTGACTTGGCGCATGCTCACACATGTTAGACTCTTACAAAGTCGCCAATAGCCTTCATGATCATTTAGTTTTTGACTTTTGATGCCATCTTATGCTTCTTTTAATGTCGCTTTGTCGCTTTGCATGATTATGGCCATTATTGCTCTCTTAATTGGTCGCTCCGAGTCTTTTGCTAGCCCTCGCCTTGTACTGAGTATGAGCTCTACTCGTGCATCCAACTCCTTAAAAACCAAGTTTTCCAAAGTGTCCACCATACATACCTACTAGCAATTTGCTATTCCAAGTAAATTTGACTTGCTTTTATTTTCTCTTCAAATTAAACTCTTACTAGTGTTATGCGAAATTCGGTCAGTAAAGCTCTCACGAACCGGAAGGCACACTTTACTTTTTCATGTCCTAAATTTTTTGACATTGTGGTCTCTTATGTTGAGTTGTTATGCTTGCAAGTTGTAAGTTGGAGACTAGCCCAGCCATGCAGTCATGGGCAAGCTTTCAACATTGCACTTCTTATTTGAGTTGATATCGTGATCTTTTGTTTATGGATGCCCGCTGTGTGAAATGAATTGGGAATCTTGTGGGGATCATGGAGTTTGTATATGTGTTAAGGAAACGCCGGTCCGCTAATCTAAGCCATGCATAATTCATGGTGGAAATTTGTAGCATACCCATGGTGAACATTCGACGACGCATCTCACAATAAAAAGCTAAACAAATGGCAAATAAAAGAGATGTCGAGGTGTTCATTGCCTGCTTGTCCTGTCATTTTGATGTGGCCTTGTTTCATGTCATCGGGCACGGAGGTACCCCATTGGCGGTTCTCGATGATACGTGTATATTTACAATGACAAGAGCCTTGCTTGGGACTCTAAGTAAAGTAGCATGAGGTTTGGGTACTCGTATTCACGGGACACGATGTTTTCAACTTATGATTTGTCAAGCATATGCATCATAATTGTTCTCGCATTAACTTTAACCATTCAAGATGCTTATGATGGGGGCAATGAGAGCTCAAAGCCGGTAAGTAACATAATTTTTGAAGGTTATAAAACTTGCAATCACTGCTGCCCTCTGCGAAGGGCCTTTCTTCTACTTTTTATGTTGAGTCACCACCTTCTATCTTTATGCACCATTAAGAGAGCATAGTTGTCATTCTTAGTACTAGATGACCCGTTGCGCCACTGGCGCAAATGGCAAAATTAGTTCAAAACATAATACATAAACTGAATCTCATTTTAGCGCACATGCATATCTCTATATGCTGGTACCAGGAGGACCCCAGAATCCGTTAAAAAATAGGAGTACCCCCGAATATTTGCTTAATTACTAAGTATCTCGCCTAGAAAGAAGATTCATTAGTGAACATATGATGAGAAATAAGTGAGTAGAGTAGTGATCAAGAATTTTCTTATAATGTTGTGAGTTCAACAATACTGGAAGTATGGTAATGCATATACCACATATGTCAGCTATAGGAGAAAAAGAACAACAGTACCACAAGAACAAAGCTGGTAACAGAAGCACTCTTCAATTCATCAGGAACATATACAATAAATGAAATGATCTGTGATACTACGCCAATTAGTTAGTATCTCGCTCGACGAATGATGACACAACCCACCTCTATGAAAAGGCACAACCTGAATAACCAAAAAATCTTCATAACTTTGAACCTCAAAGATAGTACAGGAAAAAAATCTAATTGAAACAATACTAAACTATCAAAACGAAGACCTTACCATCATTCTTTTGCACTTTCCATAGCCTGTGTCTCACAAGCTTAGCGGATTCGGCAGCACCTAAAATCTTCTCACACTTTATTTAAAATGAATAATCTTGAGGAAAGGAAGACAATAAGATCATTTCTGAACTCATGCTAAAAGTACATTCCTTTGACGCTATGTCTATTACAATATAGGGATTCTTTAGTTGATATGTTGAATATAAATAGGAGTAATTTATATTTTCCAATGACACTTTACCTCTTTTTTGGATGCCTACGATCTGCATACAAGATATTGTAAAAAAACAAAAGGTGATTTATGTTGATCCATAAGTACTCAGCTCTAGAATTTTAATTCATTGTTTTCTGAACCACTCTAAATATTTTTCATTGCTATCTGAACGTTCCAGGGCACTTGAAGATGGCGGCCAGACAAGCTAAGACACTGCTCCTTTTTGTGCATTATTATTAATTATGTCCAGTGTGTGCGCCTAAAATATTGCAAGTATCCTGAAGCTCTATTAAAGAAATTTCCTCAGTTATAATTAGTAGCGCCCTCTCAATGCTCACAAGTTGTAGCTTTGTTACAGGTAGGTTTATCAGCTAGATTCAGTTTAGTTGGAACTCTGCAACTCCTTGGTTAATAAGCTCAGAACAATATGCATTACCTGATTATCACCCATTAGTTTCCTTTGCTGCTGCTTGATTTATTCACGAGCAGATACATACAATTTCCTCACTCTGTTAGACAAAAACGATTCCATCCATAATCGACAGAAGCAATTTAGACACCGCAGCTGTAGAAAAAACAATTGCATCCATAATCAACACCAGCAGTTTGGACACAGCAAAAGATAATATTCAGGCACTGCAACCCAACTGTATATCCACACACACACGGGCACAAACAAATTTAACGGTGGGATGCAAAATTGCCTCTTTTAAGGAAGAGACAAGGGGAACAACGCTTGAGGAGCTAAGCAGTACTAATTATGGCCAGAGAAATCAAGTAGGAGGAACCGTATAGTGGAGATAGATCAGTAAATCAAGAGATGGTGCAAGAGACCTTGGACCACAAAGGAAAATATGGATTGATGGAATGAAAGAAAAGGAGAGTGCACATACGGTTGGCATCAGTCGACCTGCGAATCCAGGCCGCTGTGAGCACGCTGTCTTGGGTCGGCGGTCTTCTCATCAATGCTTCAACAAGAGAAGAACTGCAGCAAATGTGTCGTCGCTGGGTTGTCAACATCGATCACTCGTGGGAGGAGTGGGACCACGCGTGGAAATCCCAGCGTTATAGCAAGTCTCAGTGTGGCTTCGCTCGACGCTAGCCGCCGGCGATGCTCCTCTTGGTGCTCTGACCGGCCGCTGGTGCTGTCAAGAGCTGGCATGCATGAGATATCATGAGTGGATGAGAATAACTGAAGGCAGAGATTGGGAGAAGCCTCACCATCTGCATCGGTCGTGCTTGCCGTCGCACGCTGCCCCAACCTCCCAAGCAGCGCCAATGGTGTTGACCGCTGCTCCCCGCCGCGGTGCTCGATCCAAACCCCGTACTCCTCGAGAGCTTCGGAAGCCGAGCTGCTCCACACCGCACGCCGTCCAATATCTCCACAGCACGGTCGCACCCCGGAGCATGAGTACTGGAACAGGCCGACGGCGTCGCGGAAGCGCTGCTCGTCGGGAAGCAGCGGTCCTCAACGGCCGCGGCGCTCCACCTTAAATGCCGGAGCACGGCGGCGGCCAGAGCCAACAAGTCGCCACCCTGGCCGTGCACACAGGACCTCACTGTTGAGCTTGCGCTGGGCTCCAGCAGCCTTGCCACGAGATTGGAGAGGGAGGGGCATTGGAAGAAGCTCACGTTGGCGTCCTGAAATAGTCATGCACGTCGTCGCTCGAGGGGTTGCCCCGCCGAAATCAGATGTGCTCCTCGTCGCTCGATGGGCGCCGCCACCCCTCTCCCCTTCTTGCCCTTCCCCTTCGCGACGCGCCGTCGCCCTCACCCACCTCTGGCGTCTCAGTAGCGGAGGCGTCACCCCATCGCCTTGGACTTCGACCCAGCTCCGCCGCCGCCGCCACGTGTGCTAGTGGAGCAGGGCCGACGGGTGAGGACGGCGAACCCCAGCCTGGGATCGGCCAGCCATCCCCTGAGATTTAATCCTTGGAGAGCTTGTATTGGCGCAGGAGGAAGAAGATGGAAAAAGGAGAGCGGGGGGCTCGAGGATGGAAGGAATTGATTGGTTGCTCGGTTTCAGAAGAAGGCCTCCAAAGTTCAACGCAGTGGACCTACCACGTACAGGCCTGACCGCCCCACAGTGTCTCGCAGCGGTAAATAAGGAGAAGCATAGTCGAACGACCCTTAGAAACAGCACACGTCTCACCACCCAACAGACCCCACAGATCCGTGGGGACCATTCGCAGCGTGATAGAAACTAAAGACGAGGAGTAAAATAGCCGCTACCCACCAACCGGCCAACGAAAAGCAGAAACGAGGCGACCCAAAAGAACAGCCTCGCTGCGTCTGTTCGCTGGTCTGGCACTGTGTGTGGTCCCAATCGTGATGGACCTATCTGGAGAAGTATCAGGTGAGAAAAAATTTGACCACATCCAACGGCTCATGTGGAAAGCGAGGTCGAAAATTTACTATGGCAGTTGATTTTTACGGTCCAGATGCGTGTGCCCCTGAGAGTGGCTCCGCTGGGCGGGTAGGCCAGCAAGCTTTATAGGAGAGATAATGTGCATTGTCCCAAAGTTTTCATTGATTGATTTATATTGTTGGTGTCACTTGTTCTCAAATTATTTGTATCTAGTCGCCCTCTTAAATTTGAAGGTGTCCTATGCATTTATGTTTTGCTCTCTATGAAGGACAAGCTGAAAACCATTTGTATGTTTTTTCCTTATGATTTGAACACACGTTTGACTTTTATTGTTTCATTTTCATGATCTTTTGTTTGTGTTCATTTGCATGTTTACAACATGGTTGCTGAGTTTCTATTGCCAACATTATATCTTCATGCCCATATTTTAAGTTCTTATGATCCCAGCTCACAAATGCTTACATATATGATCAAGATTGTGTAGGTGCATGTCACCTCAAAAATTATTCTTTTGTTATCACTTACCTACTCGAGGACGAGTAGAAGTTAAGCTTGGGGATGCTTGATACGTCTCAAACGTATCTATAATTTTTGATGCTCCATGCTTGTTTTTACACCATTTGCCTAATGTTTCGTTACACTTCGTGGCACTTTTATGCATTTTCCGGAACTAACCTATTAACAAGTTGCCACAGTGCCAGTTCCCTGTTTTCTGCTATTTTTGTGTTTCAGAAGTGATACACAGGAAATATTCTCGGAATTGGACGAAACAAGTTCCTGAAGTCTTATTTTGTCCGGAAGCTTCCAGAGATCCGAAGAGGAGTAGGAGGAGAGCCACATGGGCCCCACACACTAGGCTGGCGTGGCCCAGGCCCTGGCCACACCGCCATGGTGTGAGGCCACCTGGCTCCACCTCTGACATCGCCCCTTCGCCTATAAAGACCCCCCGATAGGAAAAACCTAAGTACCCAATCAATTTTCTAGAACACATTGCGATCCGCCGCCACCGTCGACCCGAAGATCGGGAGGGTCCAGAAGCTCTTCCCGGCACCCTGCCGGAGAGGGGAATCGCCACTGGAGGTCTTCTTCATCGCCATGCTTGCCTCCGGAGCGATGAGTGAGTAGTCTACCTTAGACTATGGGTCCATAGCAGTAGCTAGATGGTTGTCTTCTCCACCATGTGCTTCATGTTTAGATCTCATGAGCTGCCCTACATGATTGAGATCACCGTTATGTAATTCTACATGTTTGGTTTGTTGGGATCCGATGAATATTGGTGTTATGATTGAGTTGCTATACTGAAATATATCTTTTGTTATCTCTATGTTGTTTATGATCTTGCATGCTCTCCGTTGTTAGTAGCCATCTTGGCCGAGTAGTTGCTAGTGACTCCAAGAGGGGGTATTTATGCTCGATAGTGGGTTCATGACTCTATTTAATCTGGGGGAGTGACATAAACCTCTAAGGTTGTAGATGTGCTGTTGCTACTAGAGAGAAAACAACATTCATATGCTCAAGGGCATATGCTTTGTTTACATTACACACTTTGCTTAATGCAATTATCTGTTGTTCGCAACTTAATACTCATGGGGTGTTCGGACGATATTCCCGTGAGTGGATTATTAGTCATAGATGCAGTTGGATGGCGGTCTATATATTTTGTTGTAATGCCCAGAGTAAATCTCATAGTGATCTTCTTGACATATCACATTTATCTTTATTCTATCAATTGCCCAACTGTAATTTGTTTACCCAGCATGTGTTATTTATCTTATGGAGAGACACCACTAGTGAACTGTGGACCCCGGTCCTATTTCCATCATATTGATATCACATGTTTACTTTACTCGCACTGTTTACTTTACTCGCATACTATTATCACTTTCCACTCGATACGCTCATAACCTTTGTTTCAAGCAAACCGGTGAGATTGACAACCTCATCGCAAGTTGGGAGCAAAGTATTTGGTTGTGTTGTGTGCAGGTTCCGTGTTGCAGCTAGCAAGCAAAGCTTGGACGAGGCGCCATATATAAATTGTCCGAAGCTGTCGCAAACTAGCAAGCATCACCTTCAGTCGCATTGTCTGCTTTTCTCTCCTGAACGATAAACCTTGGTTTCTTAACCGAGGGAAAACTAGCTGCTATACTCATCACACCTTCCTCTTGGGGTTCCCAACGGGCTGGTCATTCACCACGCATCAGTAGCCCTTATGATGAGGTGAATAACCAAGAAAAACATAAGAACTAGACCGAGGCACGAGTTTGTGAGATATAGTGGAGGTCGTGTTGGGGTAGCAAAGACAACCAAAAACGCGAAGAGAAGAGTAGTCGGGGTGCGTGTGATGAAGAGCAACGTATGGGGAGAGTGCAGTAATGGTTTTGGTGGGGAGGCGATTAAGAACGTGAGTGGCGTGATGAAGAGCTTCAACCCAAAAACGAGGCAGTAAACTAGCATGAAATAAGAGAGGACACACAATGTCATTGATAGTACATATGACGCGCTCAGCTTTACCAGTTTGTTGGGATGTATATGGGCACGAGAAGTAGATGTGTATGCCATGCTTGGTGACTAGGGAGTGAAGTTTGGCGTTGTCAAACTCACAACTGTTTGTCACACTGAATGGACGCAAAAGGCAAGTTAAACTATGTATGTGTGTACGCGCAAAAAGAGGTGAGCGAGGCGTAAGCATTAGATTTTTGGCGTAGAGGAACAATCCATAAGAAATTAGTAAAATCATCCAGAATGACCAACAAATATCTAAAGCCAGAAGTGCTCAAGACAGGAGATGTCCAAAGATCACAGTGAATGAACTCAAAGGGGCGAGTAGTTCTAGTCGTAGAAGATGAAAAAGGCAAACGTACATGGCGTCCAAGTTGACATGCATGACAAAGAGAGCTAAAATTTATGTATTTATTACAAGGCAGAGAAATATAATGTGAAAGACGATGATAAGCGTCACGACTGGGATGACCGAGGCAACGGTGCCGAGTAGCATGAGTGGTGGTGGCCGTGAAAGCACGGGGCGCTGGAAAGTGTAAATCTCCCCCGTACTGTTACACCGAAGAAGCTCACGCTGAGTAAGAAGGTCCTTCACAGAGAAACCAAAAGGGTCAAAATCGACAGAGCAATTATTATCAGTAGTAAACTGACGAACAGAGACAAGATGTTTAATATTGCGAGGTGTAACGAGAATAACACGAAGATAAAGAGGATGATTGGAGAAAAGAAGAAGGAAAAGAGGCATGTACGGAAGAAGAGATGGGGACAGAGGAGTCGTCTCCAACGGTGACATGACGGTAAATAGGGTGTGGAGAGAGAGAGAAAGGAAAGAATACCGGCGATACGTCTCAAACATATCTATAATTTTTGATGCTCCATGCTTGTTTATGCACCATTTGCTTTGTGTTTTGTTACACTTCGTGGCATTTTTATGCGTTTTCCGGAACTAACCTATTAACGAGATGCCACAGTGCCAGTTCCCTATTTTCTGTGGTTTTTGTGTTTCAGAAAAGCTACACAGGAAATATTCTCGGAATTGGACGAAACAAAGCCCGAACCTCCTATTTTTCCCGGACACGAGACGAAGACCGAAGGAGAGCCGGAGGGGGGCTGGGGGGCCACCACACCACATGGTAGCGCGGGTGACCCCTGGGGGTGCGCCACCCTATGGTGTGTGGGCCCTGGCCACCCTCTGACATCGCCCTTTCGCCTATAAGAAGCCTCCGACGCAAAAACCCTAGGGAAATCGGTGTTTTTTTGAGAAAGAGTTCTGCAGCTCCGCCGCCGCCACCAATGAATTTCGGGGGATAGAAGTCTCTATTCCGACACCTTGTCGGGACGGGGAAGTGCCCCCGGAGCCATCTCCATCGACGTTATCGCCTCCACTGCCGTCTCCATTGACTTCACTGCCATCTCCATCAACGTTGTTGTCTTGCATGATGAGGAGGGAGTAGTTCTCCCCCGGGGCTGAGGGCTCTACCGGTAGCTATGTGGTTCACCTTTCTCTCCCATGATGTGATCTATATGTGATCATGAGTTTTGTATCTAGTTGAATTGGTAGATATTGTTCTTCATATACTATGCTACTCCCATGCTTTATTATTGTAATCTCCGGAGACACCTTGTACCATGATGTGATGGTGACAGTGTGCACATTATGTGTGTCTCTTTGGCTAGTGTCTCTATGAATTTTTGATGTTTGTTGGAACCATCTAGTGCGCTCAAGGTGATAGTGTGGGGCAATCTAGTTTGGGGAAATGCGAACTTTGAGGAGTGCTTCGTAGCCCTACACATGATTAGTGTTCATTATCCATTGGAGAATAGTTTAGAGCAGCATAGTGAAGATAGATATTTATGTGTTCAATTATGTTATCTTTGTTGAGAGTTTCCACTAGTGAAAGTATGATCCCTAGGCCTTATTTCCAAGCATTGGAACACCGTTTACATCCAGTTTTGTTACATGTTTGCTCGCAGTGATATTTATTTCCGATTGTATTTACTACTTATAATCATCCATATTACTTGTATTTCACTATCTCTTCGCTAAACTAGTGCACCTATACATCTGACAAGTGTATTGGGTGTGTTGGGGACACAAGAGACTTCTTGTATCGTAATTGCAGGGTTGCTTGAGAGGGATAGCTTTGACCTCCTCCTCCCCGAGTTCGATAAACCTTGGGTGATCCACTTAAGGGAAACATGCTGCTGTTCTACAAACCTCTGCACTTGGAGGCCCAACACTATCTACAAGAACAGAAGCGTGCGTAGACATCAAGCTCTTTTCTAGCGCCATTGCCAGGGAGGTAAGGTAAAAGGTACTCACATTCTCGTGTGTGAGTGCTCGAAGTTATTTCCTTTAGATTCTGCAATTATATCTTTTTGTTTCTTTTTTTTATTTTCTCTAGTTAGGCTTAATGGAAAACAAAGAGTTTTATAGTATTTTTCCTGAGTTAGGACTTGAAGTGTTTGAAGAGAAAATTGAAAAACCTTTGGAGCTTTATTCGCATGCTAATAACAATGTTATTTGTATGAATTCTTTGAACACCGTTATTGCTAATGCTATAGAAAAGTCTAAGCTTGGGGAAGCTGGTTTTGATAAGCATGATATTTTTTAGTTCCCCAGCTTTAGTGGAGAAAATTCACTCTGATGATATTTTATCTCCCATATGTGATAATTCTAATGATGTGTGTGATCCTCATCCTTTTAAAATACCTATGAAAATTGTTGAACGTGCTATGAATAACTGCTATTTAGGAGATGGAACTGTCCATCCTGGTGATCATTTGCTCTTTATACATGAATTATGCGAGTTGTTTAAGTGTGCAGGTATTTCAATGAACCAAGTTAAGAGGAAGCTATTCTCTTTATCACTGAAGGGCAGAGCTGCGGAATGGTACAAGACGCTGAAGGATGGCCGACCTATTGCCTGGGAGGAAATTGTACCTCTTTTTTATTCTAAATTCTATCCTTCTAGAGAGGTTCATAAAGATAGGAATTATATTTATAATTTTCATCCTCATGATGGAGAAAGCATTGCCCAAGCGTGAGGAAGATTGAAGTCACTATTGCTCAAATGTCCCATTCATGAACTCCCCCGTAATATTGTTATTAATAATTTTTATGCAAGGCTTTCGGGACATTACAAGGACTATCTAGATGCCTGTTTTGAGGGGTCTTTCACAAGCAAGGAGGTTGATGCCAAGTGGGATCTGCTTGAAACAATTAAAAGCAATATCAAAGATTGGGACTGTAACAAAGGTAAAGAATCAGGTATAAACTATGTGTATGTTTGCATTAAGTCTTTCACTGAAACTGCTGATTTTCAAGAGCTTAGTGCTAAATATGGCCTTGATTCTCAAATTATGGTTGATTTCTATAGAGCCTTTGCTTTGGGAGAGGCTTTTTTTGCTCTCGGGTGTATATGCACCCTTTATTTGAAATGCATTTTTGATATATTTGAAAATATCAAAAAATCGAAGAAAAAAATGTTTTGTGTACGTATTCATGTTCTACGTGCCTACAAAGTTGATTCAACAAAAACTGACTTTTTATATGATATATGTAAAAATGGCAAAATTTGGTACTAATATAGGCATTTTCGTGATGCATGTTTTTGTCTTTTTTGCATAGGGCACAAAGAATATCCGTTGTTCACGAAACTTTGTGTAACCACGTAGAATATGGAGATATACATGTGCATATTTTTTCCTAAATATTTTAACTTTTTAAAATTCATTTTTTGGACAAAGGGAGCATATGCACATGAGTTCAAAAGTGCATTTCCCCTTTGCTTATCATATTAATGTTCCTAAAGGAAATTGGGACGTGTATCATGAACCTTTTAAAGACACTTGCATGGAAAATGAAATTGTTATTGATGGTTGCAATGAACATGCTCAAACTTCTGAAAGTACTATTTCTTATAAGCATGTTAAATTTTTGTGGAGCACTTAGACCTTGTGAAAAGAGTCACGTCAAAGAAGAATATTGTATCCACCACAGGAATGAAGAAACTAGAATGTGGGATAGAGCTCTAAATAAGCTCGGTGAAAAGGTTTGTGCCCTCTATCCTTTTATTTGTGAACTTTGCTATAAAGTGGGTCATTTCGATTTCCAATGCTCAGGCCATGATAGTAGCCTTTCTAATCCAATTAGTACTGCAAGTTTGTATTGTGATGACAAGATCACTCCCAATCAGCATGATGAGCTTACTTTATTTTTGGGGTGTGAAGAGTTATCAAGGAAAACTTCTTTGGTAGATATGAGTGCTTTTGATATGGATAGTTTCCTTCAAGGTTTCCATCTTTATTGTTTTGATAATTGTCGCACAAATACTTACATACAAAATGTTATAAAAGATGATGCTTTACCAAAATATGACAGGACTAATATGTGTTTTGTTCTTATTAATGAGAAGGAGGAATCCTCCAAAGTTTTTCTATCATTTCTGTCATTAAACCAGAGTATGTGGAGAAGCTTCCTTTCAAGCCTCTCCCTCCTAAAGAAGGGAAAAAGAAGAAGAGGAGTAAAAGGAGAGAGGAAACAGTATCTTCCCCTAAGCATGTTGCTCCTATTATATTTTTGATGAGTCTGAATTAGATGATGTTCCCATGCCTATTACCTATAGTAGTGATCATGATTGGGAAAAGCACACTACTTTTGATATTGAAAATCTCTATGGTACCAATTCTGAAAATGATGAGGTAAATAATTGTTGTTCTATTAGTGCTATCCATGTTTCTTCCAATGATGATGTGTTACAACTGAACGCACTCCGGAAGATAGCTATTTTGTTGAATTTGCTCCTACTACGATTGCTAAGAATGACTATGTTCATGTGGGGAGTATTAATTCTTTTATGCATATGGCTCATGATAAGGATGTTTTATGTGATAGTTATATTGTTAATTGTATTCATGATGCTATTGAAAGTTATTATGAGAGAGGGAAACATGGTTTGATGGATCTCAACAATATTAAGTTTCCCCTCTTTTTGTTGGAATTCTTGAAGTTGCACTTATTTTGCCTTCCTATGCTTGTTGCTTTGTGCTTTCATGACTTGTCTCTTTACAAGACTCTTTTTCATAGGAAGTGGTTTAGATTTAAATTTGCTTCGTATTTGGTTTTCGATGCTCTCTCTTGCTTCAAGTTCTTCCCGGTGTTTATGTGAGCATCTTCTCAAATTACTGCGCCTAGCTCAAAGGTGTTAAAGAAAAGCACTCTTGGGAGATAACCCAATGTTTTCCTTTCAGTACTATTTATTTTTATTGAGTCTTGGAAGTTATTACTACTGTAATGACCTCTCCTTATCATTTTATTTCATTTTTGTGCCAAGAAGAACCTCTAATTTGAGGAAGGTAAGATTTGGGGAAGTTGCTATCCTGAAATAGATTTCTGTGCCGCACCGTAAAAATTCATGAAAATTCTTAGAATATCTTTTTGATCTGCGATTTCTTGTGCGCATGACCCAGGTTATTTCCAAACTTTTATTAGTTTTGCACTTTTCGATTTGAGCGATTGCTTTTTTTAGTTCTTTTGATCACGGAACTTTTGAGGAAGTTGCTACAGTAGCTTATGCTTTAATGGATGGTATATTTGAGTTTGAAACTGAACCAAAAGAGTAGATTTACTATCATGCTTATACTAATGTTGCTAATAGAATTGTGTGAAGTTTTGTATGAAGGAAGTTTTCAAGTGTAGGGAAAGGAGAGTGATGAGATGAGATGAAGTATGGACAAAAGCTCAAGCTTGGGGATGCCCATGTCACCCCAAGAAATATCCAAGAGGTACAAGCGTCAAAGCTTGGGGATGCCCCAAGGCACCCCTTCTTCATCGGCAAAAATCAGGTCACCTTTCAAGACACTATATTTTTATTTCTTCGTATACTATGTGTTTTTCTTGGAGCGTCTTTACTTTCGCTTTCAGTTTTCTTTTGTTTTGTTTGCTGCAATAAATGGTTGGACCCCAATAAATTTCTTTTGGAGAAGACATACTCCGTTTTTCATTGCCAAGAACACTCTAGTTTTCACTCTTATCGTTCAACGAGTGTTCTCTTTTTCTAGTACTGCGTTTAGCTTTCATTTTTTGCCTTGATTTTTGTTCAGATCTTGTTATTTCTTTGTATCAAGGTGCATTTAGACCACTGGTCTATGTTGGTTTTCATCTCAAAAGAGTTGTTTCAAAAAGGTTTGAATGGTGTTGGAAAAGAGAAAAAGTTTCATGACTATAGTGGTACAAATGGGAGCTTGTTTAGACTGTGGCTTAGACTTTTGCATGTCATGCTTGATGTTATTTTGATAGTATGCTTAGTGGTTTTTGCTGTAGCATGACTTGTCTCAAATGACTGAGATTGCTTAATGTGCCTTTGAAAGAATCATGCGTTGTTCTTATTATATGGGAGCATATTATTGTGGTTTTCTCCTTTGATGCTTTATTTGGGTTGACTTGGCACATGCTTACAACATGTTTGACTTTAACAAGTCGCCATAAGCCTCTATGATCATTTGGTTTTTGACTTGTGATACCACTTTATGCTTCGGTTAATGATGTTTTGTCGCTATGCATGATTATGGCCGTTATTGCTCTCTTAGTTGGTCGCCCCCAGTCTTTTTCTAGCCTTCATTTTGTACTGAGAGGGAATACTTCTCGTGCATTCAACTCCCAAAAACCAAAGTTTTCCAATGTGTCCACCATACATACCTATTAGCAATTTGCTATTCCAAGTACATTCGACTTGCTTTTATCTATCCTTCAAATTAAACTTTTTTGTGTTATGTGAAAATTAGTCAGTAAAGTTCTCACAAACCTAACGGCACACTTTACTTTTCTGCTTTTAATAATTTTGACCATTGTGGCTCTCTTATGTTGACGTTATGCTTGCAAGTTGTAAGTTGGAGGTTAGCCCAACCATGCTGTCATGGGGCAAGCTTTCAACATTGCACTTTCTCTCATTTAGTTGATATCGTGATCTTTTATTTATGGATACCTACAATGTGAAATAAGTTGGAAACTTGTGAGCTCATGGAGTTTGTATATGTGTTAGAGAAATGCCTGGGCCGCTAATCTAAGCCATGCATCATTCATGGTGGAAATTTACAGCATGCCTATAGTGGACATTCGACGACGCATCTCACAATAAAAAGCTATACCAATGGTAAATAAAAGAGATGCCGAGGTGTTCATTGTCTATTTGTCTTGTCATTTTGATGTGGGCTTGTTCCAAGTCATCGGGCAAGAGGAACCCCGTTGGCGTTCTCGATGATACATGTATGCTTACAATGACAAGAACTTGCTTGGGACCTAAGTCGAGTAGCATGAGGTTTGGGTATTCGTACATCATGGGACATGAGATTTTCAACTTATGATTTGTTAAGCATATGCTTCATAATTGTACTCGCATTAACCTTAACCACTCAAGATGCCTATGATGGGGGCAATGAGAGCTCAAAGCTAGTAAGTATCATAATTTTTGGAGGTTTATAAAACTTGCAATCACTGCTTCCCTCTGCAAAGGGCCTTTCTTTTAGTTTTATGTTGAGTCTCCACCTTCTACCTTTATGCACCGTCTAAGAGAGCATAGTTGTCATTCTGAGTTTAATGTGCATAGTCCCAAAATTGATTCATGATTATGGTTTTGCTTGTTCTTAAATTATTTGTATCTAGTCGCCCTCTTAAACTTGAAGGTGT
Source organism: Dactylis glomerata (assembly GCA_007115705.1). Taxonomy (NCBI): domain Eukaryota; kingdom Viridiplantae; phylum Streptophyta; class Magnoliopsida; order Poales; family Poaceae; genus Dactylis; species Dactylis glomerata. The sequence continues at coordinate 5,671,948 of QXEO01000270.1, forward strand.
CCTATGCATTTATGTTTTGCTACTCCATGAAGGACAAGATGAAAACCACTTTGCTATGTTTTTCTGTATGCTCGAAACACACACTTGACTTTTAGTACATTATTACTCATGATCTTTTGTTTGTGTTACTTTTCATGTTATAACATGGTTGCTAAGTTTTATTGTCAAGATTATGTCTTCCATACCCATGTTTAATGTACTTTGATCTCAGCACTCAATGCTTTACATCGTTTGATCAAGATTGTGTTGGTGCATGTCACCTCAAAAATTATTGTTTTGTTATCACTTACCTACTCGAGGACGAGCAGGAGTTAAGCTTGGGGATGCTTGATACGTCTCAAACGTATCTATAATTTTTGATGCTCCATGCTTGTTTATGCACCATTTGCTTTGTGTTTTGTTACACTTCGTGGCGTTTTTATGCGTTTTTCAGAACTAACCTATTAACGAGATGCCACAGTGCCAGTTCCCTGTTTTCTACTATTTTTGTGTTTCAGAAAAGCTACACAGGAAATATTCTCGGAATTGGACGAAACAAAGCCCAAACCTCCTATTTTTCTCGGACGTGGGACGAAGACCAAAGGAGAGCCGGAGGGGGGCCAGGGGGCCACCACACCACATGGTGGCACGGGTGACCCCTCGGCTGTGCCACCCTATGGTGTGTGGGCCCTGGCCACCCTCTGACATCGCCTTTTCGCCTATAAGAAGCCTCCGACGCGAAAACCCTAGGGAAATCGGTGTTTTTTTGAGAAAGAGTTCTGCAGCTCCGCCGCCGCCACCGACGAATTTCGGGGGACAAAAGTCTCTGTTCCGGCACCTTGCCAAGACGGGGAAGTTCCCCCGAAGCCATCTCCATCGATGCCATCGCCTCCACCGCCATCTCCATCGACTTCACCACCATCTCCATCAATGTTGTTGTCCCCATGATGAGGAGCGAGTAGTTCTCCCCCGGGGCTGAGGGCTCTACCGGTAGCTATGTGGTTCACCTCTCTCTCCCATGATGTGATCTATATGTGATCATGAGTTTTGTATCTAGTTTAATTGGTAGATATTGTTCTTCATATACTATGCTACTCCCATGCTTTATTATTGTAATCTCCGGAGATACCTTGTACCATGATGTGAAGGTGACAGTGTGCACATTATGTGTGTCTCTTTGTCTAGTGTCTATATGAATTGTTGGTGTTTGTTGGAACCATCTAGTGCGCTCAAGGTGATAGTGTGGGGCAATCTAGTTTGGGGAAATGTGAATTTTGATGAGTGCTTCATAGCCCTACACATGATTAGTGTTTGTTATCCATTGGAGAATAGTTTAGAGCAGCATAGTGAAGATAGATATTTATGTGTTCAATTATGTTATCTTTGTTGAGAGTGTCCACTAGTGAAAGTATGATCCCTAGGCCTTGTTTCCAAGCATTGAAACACCATTTACATTCAGTTTTGTTACATGTTTGCTCACATCGATATTTATTTCCGATTGCATTTACTACTTATAATCATCCATATTACTTGTATTTCACTATCTCTTCGCCGAACTAGTGCACCTATACATCTGACAAGTGTATTGGGTATGTTGGGGACACACGAGACTTCTTGTATCATAATTGCAGGGTTGCTTGAGAGAGATAGCTTTGACCTCCTCCTCCTTGAGTTTGATAAACCTTGGGTGATCCACTTAAGGGAAACTTGCTGTTGTTCTACAAACCTCTGCACTTGGTGGCCCAACACTGTCTACGAGAACAGAAGCGTATGTAGACATCAACCGGCATCATTGATGAGGTGAGCGGTGGCACCACTATTGAAGACGTACTCCGGTGGAGGGGGCTGCAGCGTTAGGTTGGTGAAGTGCTAAGCAAGCGCGGAGGTGTCCCAAGACTGTGCTGGCAAAGGGGGCACCGTAAGGGGCGCCATAAGGAGCACCGTGGCCGATGTGGGGAAGGGCCACAGAGGAGGCTGCACCAGGAGGGGCACTATACTGAGCCGCGCCGTAAGGGTCAGCATGGCCGGCATGGGGAGATGCAACATAGGCGCGGGCGCGGGGACCCAAAGAGGTCCAAGCATGTCGTGGCAGGCAGGCTGCGGCATAGGCCTCATCTGAATGGCACCGGTCCACGAGTTGTACGGAGTGGGCACGGGAGGGGCAGCGGTGGGCTTGTAGCCCTTGTTCTTCCCCTTGTTCTTTAGGTAGCCTCCATGATCAGGGTTAGCATGCCACTGCTGCCCATCGCCCGTACTTGGAGGGGCACACCACCGGTCGGAGGAGGGGCCGCGGGACCCTTGGTGACAAAGGCCGAGGCGGAGGCATTGGCGGAGCGGCACGCCACCTTCATCTCTTGCAGGAGCAGCATGTGCGGAAGTTGAGGAAGGTGGGGAACAACGCGAGGAGAGGGGCGATGTCGGTGACAGAGTCAAAGCGCTCATTGAGGCCATTGTTGACGACGTTGGTGACGAGGTCAGAGACAAACCGAGGCGCCGACCTTGGTGAGGGCATTAGCCGTGGCCTTCTGGCGGTTGAGGTAGTCGCCGACGGATAGGTCCCCTTGCTTGACGTTGCGGAATTCCTTGGTGAGGTAAACCTCGTGAGTCTTCTTGTTGTCATTGAAGAGGCTATGGATGGCCACCCAGACCGTGTAGGCGTTGGCAACGGGGGCGTCGGCGGGGGTCGAGGTAGGCATACCGAGGTTCAGGGCCCTCGTGGTGAGATAAAGCCCCTACGTCCTGCCTTCTTGTATTGCACCGCGAAACCTCGCGAGGCATACAAGGTCTTGGTTACAGAGCTCTTGCTAGCCGGAGGTAGAAGAACCTACTTAGCCTAGCCAGAACTTGAGATTGGGGATCCCCTTCTAAGGGGCAGCTCCCCCTCCTTTTATAGCGCCGAGACCCTCCTTCCCCTAATCAACTTGGGGAAGGGGTTGCCACAAACACGGCTAAGGAGTGGGACAGCTGTCCATTACAATATTCGATGGCCTTGGTCTACGGAGAGCAGGAGCACCGGTCCACGAGAGTAGTTGGGGAAGGCTGACGACCTTCGCTGGCGCGCTGCACCGTCCACGCTGATCTTGGCAGGAAAGCACAACTAACGTGCAGCTTTATGTAGGCGCGACAGGAGTGGTCGCTTCCTTGTCGGGGCAGCATGGGCGACATGCTTTTCTTCTTGTCTTATCCCTTCATGAACACGTGATTGCGCCGGGAGATGTAGACTTGGTCTTCATCCTCATGAGGGATTCCTCGTGAGGGGGTCTTCGTGTCTTCTGTGCTTCGATGTCATTCTCCTCGTGAGGCACCTCCTCACGAGGGTCTTCTTTGTTGGGCCAAAATCTTCTTCCTCCTCCTTATCGATGAAGATGGACCATTGAAGTGGCCCAGGAGCAGGTGGATCGGGATACCCCGAAATCCAATTGATATGGGAACAAAGGAGGAGGTGAAGCCCAATTTCAGGACTCCACCAAGATGAGGGAAGCTCATTGCAGATTGGCACGCCAGGACGACCTACGATATGAGATAATTTAGTCTAAGGTTGTGTCAGCAATTTATATACCTGTTTATGTTATTTCGTGTGTCAGGTCATGTTATGGGCCACTTAGGTTTATTTGTGTTTTGGGTTTGGGCCTGTCCAAGCCCAACAGTTTTTTGGCCATCTATATAAGGAGGCCAGCAGTCTAGGGTTTAAGAGAGTTCAGTTGTTTAGTCAAAAACTATTGTGTGCTCCACAGTGTATCATCCCTCCGGGGAAACAGCGCTGCCGTGTTATCTAATAAAGATTGCTATGAGGGTTCTTGTGTTCATCAAGGATTATCAGGCTCAGGTTTGAGGTGTGGTGATCTTCATCACGTTGCTTGCTGGATTCGTTCCTCTTCTTCAGGTGACGTTCTTTGCGTTATTGGAAGATTTCTATCTGGTTGACTCGCTGTGAAAGATCGGGACAAAACTCGAGGATCATCGGCTTGATCCTTATCACCAATACACCGACAGTAGCCCCCGAGAGCCTGGCCCGCTAACGCGCCCTCAAGAGGGGGCGAATGGTCAGGCCCCCCAGAAGCTACTGGGCCCATCAACGCGCGCAGTCAGAGGACCGTGTGGAGATTCAGAGACAGGGGACACGTGGTGCGGTCTCGGCTAGTGAGGTCAAACAGCGGGCGACGTAACGCTGCCTGATGCGTCAAACCGCAATGATGGCGCGTCCCTTCATCGCAGAGATGCTGCACCATCGCTCCGTTTCCCACGCTGGGACATGACACTTCGGCGCCTGACACCCCCTTTAAATTGGGGCCACTGCAGCCTCCTCTTCACTTCCACTTGATTCCAATACTACTCCATCGTGAAGGAAGAAAGAAACCCCTGACGTCATGGATTCCTCTTTAGCATCCGCCGCCGTTCGCTCATTTTTCACTGGGAGGAAATGCCGCGGGTGCCCCCAGGCAGCAGGAACAAGCTGAAAGTGCCCGCCGTCAGGGCGGTCAGAGCTAGAGGACCTCTGCGCCTTGCAGCACCGGTGCGGCGCGAGGAGAACCGCGCCACCCCGAGGGCCTCCACCGCTCCGATCCTTCGGGATCTGGCGCCGAGCGGCCATGGCCACACCGTTGCCCCTAGTGGCGGCAATGTCGCCCCCCGCCCCATCGGGAGCATTAATCGGGCGCTCAGGGAAGCATTGGCTGCCCTGGGCCCCCTTTTGCTAGCCGTGGAAGCCGCAGCACCACCGGAGGTGGCACCCTTCGCGACTGGGCTGGTCGCGACCCCCGCCTCCTAGAAGTGGCGGCGCTGGGACCCCTTGTCGCCCCGGTGTCCCACTTCTTGGAGCTCCTCATCGACGTCCATGCCTGGAGCTTCACCACCCTATGCCTTCTCGAGGCAATCTAGAGGTTCCTCTCTGTCTTAGGCCTCGTAGTTGGCGAGGTTGCGCTGGTGGAGCAGAGCTGGCCAGAGCTGGTCTGGCTAGTGGACGTCATCTTCAGCACCGGCGGTGGCGCCGTCCTCTCCGAGAGCTAGAGGGCCTTTGCCCTCAGCCACCACCTTCTCATCGACGACCGCCTCATCTTCCTCTTCAAGCTGGGGATGCTAGAGGCTTCGGTGCATGTCTTCGGCGCCAATGGCGTCCGCTGCACCTACTCTCTTCCAGCAGCGATGGAGTGAAACGTTGGCGGCGACCCGGAGGTCTTCTGGGGAGGAGACCCGCTCTCCTCCCCCTTTTGTTGCTGCTGGAGTAGTAGACGGTGAGGTATGCCCCGCCACGCTTTTGTGTTTCTCCCTTCGGGGAGACCTTTTAGTAATGAAATGGTTTCGCCTTCTCCCTTTTTGCTTTCTCTTGTTCGTTGTCTTCGCGGCGTCACCATAGGTGTGATTCCCTCCGTATGCTCGAGAGCCCTAACGAGGTGTTTGCGCATGTGGGAGGCCTCCTTGCATCTCAGAGCTCATAACGGGGTCAGCACCGGTGTTGAAGGGTTCCGTAATCCTAGGAAACAAAAGTTGGAAAAGAGTTGGAAAACAACAAATCCCAAATCCCCGAAAAATGGCAAAGTAAGGCGATAAACGCAAATCAGAAAAAGCAGAAAATAAGATGCCCCTGTGACCGGCACAGGGACCTTCCTCGTTCTGAAGGAGCGCGGCACTATCTGTGCCAGCAGCTAAGAGCAAATTGTCGCATTCATGGGCCCTCCCTCGACGTGAGGAAAGCTGGAACTCTCACGGATGCGATGGCGTCAGCGCTTAAGAGAGCCCAGAGGCGCACGACACCGCGATGAGGATTGCTCGCAAGGTGAGGGACCTGGCGCGGACCTCCGGATCTGCGTCTCCTTCGTAAGATGATCAGAGCGGCCTTAGTCTTCTGTAATCCTGCCAAATATGGCCTTCCTCGAGCGAGGGGAGTCGATGCTCCTGCAGATGCTTGTGCATCAATGCTGAAGAGAGCCCCTATGGACTGAAGAGGCCTCATGAGGAGTGCTCACGAGGCATTTGTCTTTGGTGGGTGCCTTAGGCACACCTTGAAAATTCCTGAAGATTTTTTATTTTCTGGTGCACCACGCGAGGAACTAAGCACCATAGACTTGTCGAGGTGGTCAGCTCGGGGCTGTCGCCCCTGACCAGAGCTCTGTCCTTTTGGGTTTTGCAGGCTTCCTATTTTCTTGGGTGAAGGCCCAGCATAGACATCGTGCCTAGCCCCCACTCGTGTGGAGTACAACAGAAAATAAATGGACTTCATGCCACTAAAATATCCTGCCGAAGCAGAGGCGCTATATGCGCTTTAACTTAGTCTTTGTGCTGAAAAGCATCTTAAGTTAATACAAAATACTGAGATGGCTATCTTTGACTCCTCGCGAGGAGCTCATGGGTAGAACTTCCTCAGGTGGGTGATGTTCCATGGGTTTCCCACTGACGAGGGTTAACTCGGCAAATGTCCTAGATGAAGGACTTAGGATCGGGGGAAGAGGGCGTTGGATGAACTCTAAGGTAGAGATCAGTCAAAAAAGGCGAGGTTTGGTGTGTATCGAGAATAAGCGTGGTACTCAATTAGCTCAATCTCAATCTGTCCTTGGCTGGCCTCTCCTAGTCCCTATATATAGGTGGCCAGGTCTCGACGATCTGGTCGGGTTCAATAAAAATTACAATGTCCATATATGATAACATCTCGTATTTTGACTACATCTATGCTTAGGGCTCCCTAACGGGCCCCAGGGGTACTAAGATAATGGGCCTTATTAGCTATACCCTTGTCACCCACCGGTACGCCTTCAGCAGTTTCCAACCGCGCTGATCCTGGCCTGGAGATATGCGTCACCTTGAAGGGCCCCTCCCACATTGTTGATAGCTTGTGCAGGCCCTCGCGAGAGAGTATCCTCCTAAGCACTAGGTCCCCGACCTCCAAGGTCCTCGCTCGAACATGGCGGGTGTGGTAGCGGCACATACCCTGCTGGTATCGCGCAGCCCGAAGCGCTGCTTGACACCGGGCCTCTTCAAGCAGGAGGAGGCGGTCGCTGAGGAGGTCTTCTTGATGAAGCTCATTGAAGGCAAGCACCCTTGGTGATCCAAACTTAATGTCGATAGGAAGGACCGCTTCCACCGCATAGACTAGGAAGAAAGGGGTCTCCCCAGTGGGTTTGGTGGCGCTGGTGTGGATCGACCAGAGAACAGACTATAGGTTGTCTAACCATTTCTTACCTCATGCCTCGAACTTGGAGTTGAAGCCTTTTATTTTTAGGCCCTTGGGCTTTGCCTGCCCATTACTCCTGGGGTAGGCTATGGAGGTGAAGCAGATCTTGATGCCGATAGTGGCACATTATTCTTTGAACATGACACTAGTGAATTGGCTGCCGTTGTCGGTGATGATGCGGTTGGGCATGCCGAAGCGGCACACCAGCCCTTGGATGAACTTGACGGCCGACCTGGGCGGTATTGTGTGCACTGGCTCCTCCTCCGCCCACTTGGTGAACTTGTCGATGGCAACATAGAGGTAGTGGTAGCCCCCTTGTGCCCGAGGGAATGGACCTAGGATGTCCAGCCCCCAAACAGCAAAGGGCCAAGTGAGCAGGATGGTTTGTAGTCCTTGCGCCGGCTGATGGATTTGCTTGGCATGAAACTGGCACACCTCGCATCTCTTGATCATCTCGGCAGCATCCGAGAGTGCAGAAGGCCAGTAGAAGCCGTTGCGATACGCTTTGCCGGCAAGCATGCCAGTTGAAGAGTGATGACCACACTCACCAGCGTGGATGTCTCGGAGGAGCTCTGGCCTTCAGGAGTCGAGATGCACTTTAGGGCTATGCCGCTGGGGCGGCGTCGGTACAGATCGCTATCCTTGACGCAGTATCCTGTAGCTTGACGTGTGATTCTTTCAGCCTCTGACTCCTCTTCAGGGACCTTGCCGCTAACGAGAAATGCCTTGAGCTCAAGGATCCAATCCACTCCCTCCTGCCTTGACAATGCCAAGAGAAGGCGGTCACCTGAAGGTGGCTCGCAGTCTGGACCACCATGCTTTGGCGGCGGTGGCAAGGCCAGAGAAAGCTCTGGCCCTGGTGATGGTGGGGAAGCCGACATCTTGAAGAGGCGTTCCTTGAAGACCCCAGCTGGCTTTGCTAGGTGATGTGAGGCGCGCTTGGTGATTTCATCTGCTTCAGTATTTTCCCCGCAAGGAATGTGCCTTAATTCCAAGCCTTGGAAGCGCTTCTCCATATTCCGGTGCTCCTCGAGGTAAGCCAGCATGTGCTCGTCCTTGGGCGTGTAGCTCTTTTTGGAGAAATTCACAACCAGCCATGAATCCTCCTTGACGATGAAGGGCTTGATGCCCAGGGCGCTCGTTGCTCTTAAGACGATGAGAAGCCCCTCGTATTCGGCGATGTTGTTGGAGACCTTGTGCTCTGGCTTGAAGCAGAGCTGGATGGCCTAGCAGAGCTTGTCTCTAGAGGGAGAGGTAAGGACAGCCCCAGCCCCCGCGCCTGGGAGGTTGAAGGCACCTGTTGGGGATATACCAAATTGGTATACTAGTGACGTAATCCTGAACCAGCAAGCCAGGGTGGCCCATCAGGGTGGTAAGGCAGATTGCCTACAGGGCGGCCCAGTTGCTGGAAGCCCATGGCGGATACTGGACGCAGGAGCTCATGGCGGATCCGGAGACAGGCCCATGGCGTGTTGCCTTGTAGTACACGCATAGGACTTAGTCTAGGACTCCATATTGTATCCACTCCGGTACCATCATGATGCCCACGCCAGGCGCCTTTATAAGTCGGCGTGGAGGTGCCCTTGAGGCAGAGTCAGAATCACCGAGACTTAGATACGGCCAATCGCATAGCGAAACAGCCAACCTCATCATTGTAACCGAGCACTTGTTGCCATATAGTGAATTATAGCAGCACGCAGGGTCTCACCATCGTTGCGGGATCTGAAGCTGGGTAAACTCGTGCTACCACCGTCCCGAATCGCTCCGCCATATTCACCCCTTCCACAAACCGCCATACACCTACCCCTATGGCAGATCTGTTGACAAAACCACGACAGTTGGCGCCCACCGTGGGGCATAACATGCCAGGAGCGTGGATCCAGGCGGGATCCGCCTTCGCAGGCATCGGCGACACCATCGCCATCGGGCGTGTCCTCTACAATTCCAGCTTCCCCATCATCCCAGCGGATAACCTCTGGGTGCTGACTAGAGAAGACCCTACCCGACTTATCATTGTTCCGATCAGAGACATCCACATCTTCATTGGAGAGACGGACCTTACCCCCTCCACGGAAACCAATTTACGGTGGATTGGTATGGCTAAAACCCCCAAACGGACCGCTTTCGAGCTGGATACGGAGGAGGAATCATCTGATCTGGAACTTTCCAAGTTATCTAGATCGGATCTAAAAAACAATCCCACCCAACCCACCCTAGAGGTAGAGGAAGTGGTGGTCAACCGCTGTGAATCCGCCATGAGCAATCTGGCATTCGAGGCACCACGGTATTGCCTTGTTGCTTTCGCAGGAACCACTTTGGGATCTGCCTCCAATGGAGATGACAGCCTAGGTGAATCCATCCTAGAGGCACTTAATGAAAGTGGTGAATCAGATGACTGTGATAGCAAAGGCTATGACTCTGATCACTATGACACCGCCATGAGAAGAATCGAGGCAGAACTAGCTCAGCAAGCACTTGAAGAGCAGAACGCAGCCGCCAAGTAGGTGTTCATGATCAACAAAGGAGATGACACTGGGCAGACAATCGGTGATCCGCCATCTCAAGCAGCCCATGACGGAGATGCCGGCAAAGAGCAGGGTAACCCGCCACCAGCCGCCGATCCCACCACAGAACAACTGCCCGAGATCCAGGGCGGCCCTAGGCCTCTGCAACCCGCCGTCCCCGTGGTGCATCACCTAGAAGACTTCACAACCCCGCTGGACAAGGTCGTCTATGGAACTCTAGGAGATCTAATCACCCCTGACTATGTCAGAGACGTGAACGATCTCGAGAAGAAGAGGCGAGCAATCCTCAAAGAAGCAAAGCAAGTCGAGAAGATGGGCGAAAAGCTGGATGGCGACATTGCTAAAGCTCAAGACACACTGAAACGCGCAAGGAACATGGAGGAGAAGTACGTTACTCTGATCCAGAATCAAATCAACGAGGGCGGCGACCCGCAGCTGGCACGAAACCTTGAGTTCACCATGCCTACCGCGAAAACTTTGGCCAGGATGTACATCAAGAATCCGCCATATGTGGATAAGAACCGCGATGAAGTCAGGGCTACGCCCGTTGAGAACATCGTGGCCGTAAAGGAGCTATTGGAGCATAACCAAAGCCCAGCAGCCCTAGAGACGGTGGTAAAACTAATGACCAAAGCATTGGTGCAGCAGGAGAAGGCTACATCATCACGACAGCTTGAATCTGATCCTGCGCTATGCCGGTCCAGTACTGCCTCCAAAGCATGGGGTAATGGCAATTATGGTACCCGCCCTGATAACGAATCTCACACCAGATCCTCAGATGCCTGAAGAAAAGCTTGTAACAGGGCAGATGCCATCCCAATATCCTCCGATGATAAACCCCATGGCAAGGGCCATCAAAGAAATCCATCGCCACCCCACAAGAACTATCCTGCTTACGGATACCACCAAGACAAGGCCCAACCTCGCCATAAGTCCAACATGCCACCACCAAAGTACAAGACGTTTGAAATCCCACAGGGAGGAATTGTCATACGCGACAATGATGGCAAGCGAGGAAGGAGTCGTGACACTGGCCGGAGAGACGAGCCGCCACAACGTGAAACCAGTCGGGATGGCGGGTCCAAGCATAGGGAGCCATCTCGCCATGATGACGATGCGCACCACAGCGGCGACAAGGATAAGCATCGCTCTTCATGTCGCCGCAATGACAAAGGGCAGGGCTCCCACCGCCATGATGATGACCCAGCTCCACGAAGAGCAGAGGGAAGCCGCCGCAGTTGTAGAGATCCATCACAAGATGTCGAGAGTAAAAGGCGTGACCCTTCACCATCCCCACCAAGCAGCCCCCATGGCAGCGGCGGTGGCGGCCCAGCCAGGTCACGCGCCTCCCAGAAAGATCCACAGGACAAGAAGCCATACGACATGCATACCCACTTAAACAAGATTGCCAAGTCTCAAACAGCCTTCTTCCTCGGCCTGAAGTGCTTTGGATAGCGGATCCGTGATGAGCCCATCCTGTATGGGTTCAAGATCGAGAAAAACATCCGCCAGTACAACAGAGTCGATAGGCCCTTAACTTGGCTACAAGACTACTTCAACGCAGTGCAGTTCGCAGGGGGATCACCCAACGTTGCTGTCCGCTATCTGCCCCTGATGCTGTCTGGCACATCGCGGCAGTGGATCAACGACTTGGCGGAAAATTCCATCCAAACCTGGTTTGACATGCAGACTGCGTTCACTGAAAACTTCGAGGGTACCTACAAGCGACCTCACAATATAGGTGACCTCCAACGGTGTCGGCGAGTAGATGACGAGACCTCCCGAACTTTGCTCGCACGTTGGCTGGATATGAAGAACTCCTGTGAAGGGGTTACCAACGAATCCACCATCCTCGCGTTCATCGATAGTTTGGAGAGAGGCTAGCTACTCCGCCATCGCCTGTTACGAGAACGGAATGAAGGGAAACTAACCCTAAATTCCATGATCACCATTGCAAGCAACTATGCGGCCGCCGATGACGATGCCCGCGAATCTCTGAAGGCTTCCGCCATCCAGAACACTGGAAAGCGAAATAATAGCAACAAACGGAAGAATCCGCCAGAAGAGCAGCAAACTCCGGACATGGTGGCCACAACCTTCTCCGACAAAGGACAGAGCAGCCAATGTGGTCGGGGATGAGGATCCAGCAGTGGCCAGCCGTGAAACTCCCCAACTTCTGCTACGGTACCGGCTGCACCTGTGTCTTACGAGGAATACCACGACATGCCATGCTTCGCCCATCGGGACACTTCAGGAAAGTGCAATCACACCAACCGGAACTGCAAATTCGTCAATGACATCAAGGCGCACCAAGAAGCTTGCTACAAATGCACCCAGCGACAACGACCTCGTGGCAAAGGAAAAGCGGACAAGGAAAAGGAGTCCAAGGATAGCAGCAATATGGACGAAGACCCTGCGCCAAAACCCGCCAAAAAGGCAGAGCATGGAACTGGCATGGGCAACCCATACAAGAGCACCAAGAAGGGAGCATTCCACACCTTCCTTGGACCTCCCATGGCTAAGGCACAACAAGCCGCGCCATGCGCTCCCTAAATGCCACCGTACCTAAGGTCCGCCAGTACGTCCGATGGTCCGAGATGCCGGTGCAATGGAGCCACGACGATCACCCAGAGCACATCCCGGATGGATACTACGCCATGGTGGTTAACCCCCTGATCCAAGGCTAGGAGTTCTCCAAGTGTCTGATGGATGGCGGTAGCAGCCTGAACATCATGTACGTGGAAACCCTGACAAAGCTAGGCCTCACCAAGACCCAACTTCGCCATAGTGCAGTCACTTTCTATGGAGTGGTTCCTGGCCACCAAGCAAAGTCCCTCGGGTCCATCACCCTCAAGGTGGCCTTCGGTGATGAAAATAATTACCGCGAAGAGCCCATAACCTTCGAGGTGGTCCCTTTCAAGAGTACATACCACGTGATCTTCGGCCGCCCTGCCTTCCACAGCTTTCACGCCAGGCCGTGCTATATCTACAACCGGCTGAAAATGCCAGGACCTGATGGTATCATCACAGTTTATGGCATTTCCGAAAGGCCAAGGAGTGCGAGGACGGAGAAGCCGCCCTTGCAGAAGCAGTGTTCTTTGGCGAGGAGTTCAAGGAAATCCATGCCGCCACAGATCCCGCGGAGATGCCGGCATCCAAGCCGGAAGTATCCGCCTCCCCGCCCACCTTCAAGCCTACAGTTGATACAAAATAGGTGGAACTTGTCGCTAGCAACGCCGCCAAGACCACCTCAATAGGGACAAACTTGTCCCCCAAATAGGAAAGCGCGCTTGTCGAGTTTCTCCATGAGAACCGGGATATCTTCGCATGGCAGCCATCTGACATGACAGGTGTACCCAGGGAACTCGCCGAGCATGCCCTGCAAATAATTCCTGGCTCAAAGCCAGTAAGACAAGCAATGAGGCGCTTCAGAGATGAAAAATGCTGCGCCATAGCAAAGGAAATCTCCAAGCTATTGAAAGCAGGCTTTATCAAAGAAGTGATCCATACAAAGTGGGTAGCAAATCCTATGTTAGTTTCTAAGAAAAACACAAAGGTTCTGCGCATGTGTGTAGATTACACCGGCCTCAACAAAGCGTGTCCCAAAGACCCTTTTCCCTTGCCTCGCATTGACCAAGTCATTGACTCGACGGTGGGATCGGAGCTACTATGTTTCTTAGATGCCTACTCGGGTTACCACCAGATCAAGATGAAGGAGTCCGATCAGCTTGCTACCTCGTTTGTAACACCTTATGGCACATATTGCTATGTGACAATGCCATTCGGCCTGAAGAACGCAGGAGCAACGTACCAGCATACCATGCAAAGGTGCCTGGCGGATCAAATCGGACGTAACATCCACGCATATGTGGACGACATCGCCGTCATGTCCAAAAAGCAGGACGACCTTATAGCGGATTTATAGGAGACTTTCAACAACCTAAGGAAATACAACATGATGCTCAACCCCACGAAGTGCGTCTTCGGGGTACCAGCTGGACAACTCCTAGGATTCATCGTCTCCCACCACGGTATTGAAGTCAACTCAGAGAAAATCATGGCTATCCTCGAGATCTCCCGGCCTAATGACCTGAAGGACGTACAACGACTCACATGCTACATGGCAGCAGTGAGCAGATTCATCAGTCGCCTTGGCGAGAAGGCTTTGCCACTCTACAAGCTGATGAAGAAATCAGACAAATTCATTTGGACCAACGAGGCAGACACTGCGCTCAAGGATCTGAAGAGAGTGCTATCCACTGCACTAGTCCTAGCAGCTCCCAAAGACCAGGAGCCCATGTTATTGTACATGGCGGCAACCAACATGGTCGTCAACATCGTCATTGTGATAGAACGTAAGGAAGAAGCGCAGGAGTACGACGTACAGAGACCAATCTACTATGTCAGCGAGGTCCTGATGGAATCCAAGCAACGCTACCCCACTACCAGAAGTTGGCATACGGAGTTTTCCTAGCTTCTCGCAAGTTATGACATTACTTCTATGACCATAAAATCACAGTGGTGAGAAAGGCTCCACTGAAGGACATCATCAACAACAGCGACGCAACATGACGAGTTGCAAAGTGAGGCACTGAATTGGCCTCCTTCGACATCGACTACAAGCCTCGCACCGCCATCAAGTCTCAGGCTTTGGCGGAATTCATGGCGGATTGGAAGGAAGCACAGGAGACTACACCCGTCCCAGAACCGGAGCATTGGGTGATGCACTTTGATGGCTCAAAGCTGCTACACGGCTCGGGGGCTGGAGTGACACTCAAATCCCCTAAGGGAGATGATGTGGGGTGACCCCCGAGGTGTGGCCCGATCTTCACGGATTCACGAGATTTGGGGCGGGGAACGAGGATGAACAAGAAGAACACGATGAACAAATCGAAGGCAAACACACACACACACAAGATACACACCGGTTGTCCTCGTTGGCCCGATTCACCAACTCAATAGAATCACAAGGAAGAGACTCCAAGAGTAGAATTCCTTGTGAGAGATTGACTTGCAAGGGATAGAATTCCAAGAGGGGAAGAGACCAATCAATTGGATAGAATTACACACTCTTGTATGCAAGAGATCCAAATCAAGGTAGAATTCCCAAAATAGAAGAGATCCCAAACAAAGAGGGTGATTTCTAGATGTAGATCGAGTTGGGTTCCCACAAGGGAGAAGGCATCATGCCAATTCTTATCTTAATTCATCTCTATCTTATCTCTAGGGGAGGGGGAGCCATATATATAGGCAGCCACGAGCTAGCGGTAGTTTGGTCACTAGGGAGATAGATAACAAAGGTGGCTTCATGGCCAAGACATAGCTGACTCAAGCAGGCCGGCTTTAGCCGGTGGGGCCGGCTTAAGCCGGTGTGGGACCGGCTTTAGCCGGTCCAGCTTCAGCCGCAGCCTCTTCTTGTGGCGCTTCCAAGTTTCTTTCCGGTTGTTCTTCTTCTTTCTTCTCTTCCATGCCTCGATGATGTCGGACTTGATTGTTGACGCACATGATGTTGTGAGGTCTGAAAGCCACCCCGTATCATCTCCCCCCGCTTCAAAGAACGTCGTCCTCGACGTTGACTCCACATCATCATGTAGGGGAGGTAGATGTAGGCAATTGTACTTGGAGTGCGCCATGTGGTCGTACTTGCGAAGATTGGTTTGGCAACTCTTCCATGTTCCTTCACCTTCCATGAGGCCTACAAAGGTCACAAGCAAAGCAAAACAACACTCAAAGAGTAGCCAATTCTTGGAGTTTATGGCATGAGTTCGTGAGTAGAAGGAGGTCACCTTACAAATTTGTTGATGTGCTCTCGTTGGAGAAGTTGTTGATTGAAACCACTCACGGAAACGCATCCACCAATAGTATTCATGTGTATCTACGCACAACAAAGACCAAGCAAAGTATGTGTGTGTGTGATATTGGAGCATATCATTAAGGACATGTCCATTCTTGATCACAACACAATTAGCACAACACAAGTATAATAAACGGAATGCATATGCAAGGTCTATGTGTAAGCAAATTGTTTAAACATCTTCCAAATGTGGGAACACAAAAACTCCATCAAAATTTGAGAAGACCATGGTGTCCATCTCATGTTGAAAGATATGCATATTATTGCACTCAAGGCTTTGGAAAGAGCAAGTAGTCAACAACCTTGAAGCAATAAGAGGGGAGTTTGGCAAGAACACATACGGCAAGATGTCAAAATCATCATCAACATGTGTGCAAACAAACCATAGGAAAGAACAAGTTTTCATCGAGTTTGTTGCAACACAAGTCATATTCATCCAATAGGAGAAGAAGATATCATTATCACAAGTGGTTATGCATCCCAACCAAAAGAAAGAGCAATTTGTCGACTTGTTGGATGCAACACCAATGAACTCAAAGCGGGAACACATGTGACAAGTCATGACCAATATAGCAATGTGGTTGCACACAAAACAAAAGGAAGAGAAATCATTCCGCATGTATGTTGCAACACATAAAGCATCAATGTTCAAAATCATGGGAGCATGATTGTCACAAGTGGCACCAAAATCATCAACATGCTTGCAAAGAAACCATATGGAAGAGAAATTTTTCAACATGTTTGATGCATAGCATGTGAAGGGTATGCGAGCGGAGTTTGAGTTTGAACTCACAAGTATTATGCTCTCAAGAGCTCTTTTCGCCAACTCGTGCTCAATCGAGGTTGACGTTGTTATCCGCGTACCTACACACATAAACGATATCCAAAACAATGTGTGTGCATGGTAGATGAATACATCATCCATCATGATGCATCTCTTTATTTGCACAACACCATTAGCCTCAAGAAAGATATCATAATATTCATGGTGATTATGCAAAGTATATGTGGGAACATGCGTATCATGTGCAAATGCAAAATCTTCATTAGTTGAGAGAGCTATGGGGGCCTTCTCATTGTCAAACATAATAACATTAGTGCAAACCAAGCATTTGAAAGAGCAAGTGTTCAACATTTTAGTTGCATTAATGGAAGAATATTGCAAGCATTGTGCACAAAACATTTTCAAAATTTTATCCTTGTTGTCGACAAACCTAGGGAAAGAGCAATTGTTCGACAAGGTTGTCACAACCAAAGTATCATTGTCCTTATTGCAAGCAATATATGGGAAAGAGCAATTGTTCAACATATTGCATGCAATAGGCGATAAAGTGAAGCACTCATAGCTTAGCATCTTCATGGGAATCATGGCATCACCAACACCTATGTTGTTACCTTTGTGGTCGCACTCCTTTGAAGTAGGTGTTGTTGAAGTAGGTGGCTCCAATTGGCCGACATGCTCATCATCTTCTAAGCATGGTGTGTTATCATCATGTGTATGCACCATGTACATCTCGTCCAAGGTTGGCGTCGCTTCATCCATGGGATCTATTGCAACATGAGAAAACACACTCAAGGTAGAGGGTAAGTTGTTAGAAATCAAAATGGCCTCACTTGACCTATCAACTACCACTCTTGTCTCACTCGGTGTATCACTCATGCTCTCAAAGTGGAAGCACTCACACTCACGTATAGTGGATTCACTCATCTCACATATAGTGGAGTCCCTCACCTCCATGGATTGGACGTCCTCATTATCCGAGCAACCTAGGAAAGAAGAAGACAACACAAGAGGAGTAGAGGTTAAGTTGTTAGAAAGCAAAATGTCCTCACTCAACTCATGTGGTGTATCACTCTTGCTCTCAATGTGTATGTGGCTCTCATCCTTGCGTGGGGTAGGTTTCTTCCGCTCACATAGGCTATCAATATGTGGTTGTTGGTTTTCACTATGCTCTTGAGGGAGAGGTTGTCGATGGCGCTCATGGTGACTCCCATGGTTGGAGCGGGAAGAAGATCTTGATGAATGCGACCTTGAGGTGACGTTGGCGCGCCAAGTTGTCGACGGATGACATGAGTTGCTCCATTTTTGCGTCAAGCCTTGCGTGCGTGGCTTGCGAGTCCTTCATCGTTGCGGTGAGCGTTGCGCGCGATTCCTCCCACCTTGCGATATACTTGGCTTTGATGGAGGCATACCGGTCGGCGTACTTCTTGTCCATGGCATCAAACTCCTTTTCCTTGGTGGTGCGCCGTGCGTTGAAGTTTTCTAACCAAGGGTCTTGAGGTTCTTCATCTTGATTTTGGTTTGCATGGTGCCGATCTTGATTCACCATAGGTGGGGCACCATGATGTGGTTGGCCTTGAGGTTGATGTGCCGCTTGTCGCGGTTGTTCTTGATCTTGTTGATGATGTTCATGACGGCTTTGATGGTGACGATCATGAGCCTTGGAATGCTTCTCGTGGCGATGAGACCGTCTTGTAGGAGCCGTTGCGGAGGTGTCATGTGGGATGGGAGACACCATTGGAGACAAGGTCGCATCTTGGTAGGACATCTCATGGCTTGGCAATCTCGAAGCTCTTGTGGTGGTCCTCCTCGAGGAGTTGTCGTGGACGTTGTCGTAAAAGGGCTCTTCAAGGCATGGACACCATGTAGGTTGTTTGTGGTTAGCACCATGCTCTTGAGGTTGGCGACGACGCTCATGGTCACCCACATGATTGGAGCGTGAAGAAGACCTTGATGAGCTCAACCTTGTGCGATGAGCCGATGTACACCAAGCATCTAGAGATTTGGGCGCTTCATGATGTTCTTGTTTGGGACGTTCATGAGCCTCGGCACGCTTCCTTTCATGTATGCGTTGACGAGGAAGATCATGTTGGCATTGTGCTTGGTGAACTATGTGATGGTCTCGAGTATCTTGATGTGCCCATGCACGCTTGTCGTAGTCGAAGGAGTTGTCGATGTATTGTTTCTTGTCCACCTTGCTCATGTAGTCGAAGTTGTCGTCGATGTAGCGTTTCTTGTCCATCTTGCTCATGTAGTCGAAGTTGTCGTAGTCGGTGTAGTCCTCCGTGAACTTTTCATGATAACTTCTGTTGAGCCTAGACATAGCTCACACAAGGCAAGATATATATATGTAGAAGTGGTGGGGGTTAGAAAACTACAATTAGAACACTTCCCGTAGAAACTATTGAATGGATGAAACACCGAAAGGACAACCGTGGTGCACAAGTTAGAACACACGCAAAAGGCTATATAGTGGATGGGTAAGAAGAGTGGAAATGCCAAATGAAATGATCAAAAGAAAAGTCTATTGTCAAATGTGGGTAAAATCCAAAGTCAAATGTCAAGAACGATGATCTACGTCAAGGAAACACGGAAACACACACAAAAGATATAATGGGGTTAGCGTGACCAAGGAAGTGAGCAAATAAACAAAATGGTCCAAACGAAGACTATTAGCTCGGTGTCACGCCAACGCAAGAGAGACCGTAGCTTGGTTGCATAAGAAAGAAGCAACAAGATTTGCATAAGATGCCACTCTTCTCTTTTCTCTCTTTTTGCTTACAAGCTTTGAACTCCTTTGTATCGGTGGAACACACTCTCTTTTTGGTATTTTTGGTGTTTCAATGCTTAAAAGCTTATTTGCTATCTCTGTATGTCACACAATGGTTATTTCTTCTTTTGTGTATCTCTCTCACCGAGCTTGCTTCGGAGCTTTGCTCAACTTTTCGCACACACACAAACCCTCTCACGGTCGTGAACACTTGTGCAATGCTTCGCAACACTCGAAAAGCCACTCTCAATAGGATAGGTACACAAAGGAAGAAAAGAGGTTACAAAGGTGGTGCAAGTTATACCTATGTGAAGGTTAGGCGGTTTTCAAAACACACAACTTGCGGCGATGTCGATGAAGTCAAAAGACTAGTCGAAGTTCCGGGGTGCCGTTGTCGTCGTCGCGATGTTGATGTAGGCGCGATATTACTCGGCACGAATAAGGCACACAAAACCCGAAACCCGAACACACACGTCAATGCCCAAAAATTTGAGGCAAAAAGGACTCACAAATGTTGTCCAAATTTGTGTCAAGATAACTCCAAATTTTGTGCAAAGGGGTCAAAGAGATGTCCAAAGGGGTATTATGATGTTAAATGGAGTCAAGTTGGTGAGTGTCAAAAAGAAGTATGCCGGCTTTAGCCGGTGTCCTATTCGGCTATTTCCGGTCTGAGCAGCGAGGCGGTCGAAGTTAACTGGGCGGGAGCAAGGCGAGCGCGCGGGGACTGTCGGCGGCTGGTGCTGCGCTGAGACGCGCGAGGTGCGCGTGTGTTGGCGCTGGGCAGGGCGAGGCACGCAGGTGGGGCGGCTGGGCGAGCCATGGTGATGCGAGGCACTGGAGTCGGGTTGGCGAGGCGGAGCTTGGGGGGTGGAGCTGCGCGGGAGCAGGTGGCCCAGGTGGCGGCAAGCTGGTCGGGTGCTGCGGGAGTCAGGCGCTGAGGAGCTGTGAAGCTGGCGACGCAGAGCGGAAGTTGGCGAGCTAGAGCGGATGAGCGATGCGGCAGGGAGCTAGCAGGCACGGGACTTGCAGTGGCAGGGGATGGGCTCGCGGGGGCTGGCTGCTGCGTGTGCGGCTGGCTTTGCTTGGCGCGATGCAGCGTTGCTGGAGCGAGGCTGCGCGGTGGTGCGGGCGCTGCGAGGTGTCTAGCGGAGGCGTTGACCGATGCGAGTCGAGCGGAGGGAGCTGGCAGGCGGCGGTGGCCTCATGTGCGGGGAGCGGATCAAAGCCAGGCGGTCTGGGAGAAGATGGGCCGGCTTTAGCCGGTCCTGGGGCGGCTTTAGCCGGTGGGCCGGCTTTAGCCGGTTCGGACTTTTTTGAGAAAAATCTGCACGAGCTGTTGTCGAATTGGGCGGAAAGTGGAAAGAAAAAATTGTCGATTCCGGCCAAAATAAGAGGAATTGGGGCTAGAAAATTTGTGGCAATGTAGATCAACACCCAAAACAACAAATCTATGGATCAAAACCACAAAAAACTCAACAAATCTTGAGATCAAAATTTGAGGCAAATTTGGGGCTATTTTTTGGATTTTCAAAATTTATGGTGGAAATCACAAACGAGAGTAAATCCGTGGCAACCAAAAGCTGCTGATACCATATGATGTGGGGTGACCCCCGAGGTGTGGCCCGATCTTCATGGATTCACGAGATTTGGGGTGGGGAACAAGGATGAACATGAAGAACACGATGAACATGATGAACAAATCAAAGGCAAACACACACACACAAGATACACACCGGTTGTCCTCGTTGGCCCGATTCACCAACTCAATAGAATCACAAGGAAGAGACTCCAAGAGTAGAATTCCTTGTGAGAGATTGACTTGCAAGGGATAGAATTCCAAGAGGGGAAGAGACCAATCAATTGGATAGAATTACACACTCTTGTATGCAAGAGATCCAAATCAAGGTAGAATTCCCCAAATAGAAGAGATCCCAAACAAAGAGGGTGATTTCTAGATGTAGATCTAGTTGGGTTCCCACAAGGGAGAAGGCATCATGCCAATTCTTATCTTAATTCATCTCTAAGGGAGGGGGAGCCATATATATAGGCAGCCACGAGCTAGGGGTAGTTTGGTCGCTAGGGAGATAGATAACAAAGGTGGCTTCATGGCCAAGACATAGCTGACTCGAGCAGGCCGGCTATAGCCGGGGTTAAGGCCGGCTTTAGCCGGTGGGGCCAGCTTAAGCCGGTGTGGGACCGACTTTAGCCGGTCCAGCTTCAGCCGCAACCTCTTCTTGCGGTGCTTCCGAGCTTCTTTCCGGTTATTCTTCTTCTTTCTTCTCTTCCATGCCTCGATGATGTCGGACTTGATTGTTAACGCACATGATGTTGTGAGGTCTGAAAGCCACCCCGTATCAGGAGATGAGCTCAGCTATGTTCTCCAAATCCACTTCCCCACCACCAACAACATCGCGGAGTATGAAGCGCTACTGCACGGGCTACGCGTCGCAAAGGAGATCGGCGTACTACACATTATGTGTTGTGGAGACTTTGACCTTGTCGCTCAGCAGGTGGCTGGCACATACAAGGCTCGGAATGAAGTCATGGCGACCTATAGAGACGAAGTGGACGAGATGGCCAAAAGTTTCCTTGGCTATGACATATAGCACGTACAACGAGAAGATAATATGGCAGCCGACACCCTGTCCAAGCTAGGGTCTAGCCACAAGGCAGTCCCACCAGGCGTATTCCTCGAGCACCTGCACGTACCATCGGTCAAGATGGTAGAGCCAGAAAATCCGGAACTAGCGAGCTCCCCCATTATGGCAGTTTTGCCAAGCAACCCGCCATGGGCAGAGCCCTACCCGGAGTATCTGACGAACAAGAAACTACCCGAAGATGAAGTCCAAAAGAGACAAATCGAGCGTAGAGCAAAAGCGTATACCATCATCGATGGCCAGCTCTACAAGCGAAGTACCTCGGGAGTATTCATGAAGTGCATATCCCAAGTGGACGGAATTGAAATACTAAGAGAGATCCACGAAGGAGAATGTGGGCATCATGCTGCCGCCAGATCCCTCGTAGCTAAGGCATTCCGCCATGGGTTCTACTGGCCTATAGCCAAGGCAGATGCAGACCGCATCGTGGAGCTCTGCTAAGGTTGCCAAATGTACTCCAAGCAAACCCACATGCCTGCCACAACACTGCATACGATCCCTATAACTTGGCCTTTCGCGGTCTGGGGGCTGGACATGGTGGGCCCGCTAAAAACAGCGCCTTCGGGATTTACGCACCTCCTGGTAGCGGTAGACAAATTCACGAAGTGGGTAGAAGCTAAGCCCATCAGAAAACTTGATGGCAAAACTGCCCTAAAATTTGTCAAGGACATTGTGGTTAGATTCGGCATCCCATATAGCATCATCACCGATAACGGCACTAACTTTTCTCAGGGAGAAGTTGAAGAATACTGCCATCACAACGGAATCCGCCTTGACCTTGCATTCGTGGCACATCCACAATCCAATGGCCAAGTTGAAAGGACCAACAGACTAATCATGTTAGGGATCAAGCCTCGCCTAGAAGCACCGCTACATCGAGCAGCTGGAGCCTGGGCAGAAGAGTTGCCATCTGTGCTATGGAGTCTATGGGCCACGCCAAACAGATCAACGGGCCTCACCCCTTTCTTCTTAGTCTACGGAGTAGAGGCAATCCTGCCAAGTGATGTCCAGTATGATTCCCCAAGAGTCAAGGCCTATGAGGAGGAAGATGCAGAAACGTCCAGACAACTATCTGTGGACCCGCTGGAAGAAGAACGAGACCTAGCAACCCAGAGATCCGCCATCTACCAGCAGAATCTCCGCCGCTATCATAGCCGCCGAGTTCGCAAACGCTCATTCAAAGAAGGGGACCTGGTGCTACACCTCAAATAGCAGAAGTCACACAAGCTATCCCCGCCTTGGGAAGGACCCTTTGTCATCAGCAAAGCTCTACTGAACGGTTCCTACTACCTCGTTGATGTTCGCGAGCTAGATAAGCGACCTAGTAAGAAGCGCAAACGAAGAGACCCTGACGATATCTACGACGAAACAGATCATCCATGGAACATCGCACAGCTACGTCCTTTCTACACTTAGCACTTATCTAGGCTATGTAATAGGCACCTCTATATGATCAATGAAATAAAGCATCTGGTTTGCTCTTGATTTTTTCTGAGTCTTTTACCTCCTTTATTGTTCATTTAGATCGTATGGAACCTTTGCGCAATTGTGCTCTACACTTGTGTCTTTTAAATCCGCCATAAGCGGTCCATGTAGCATATCTGTGTCTCAGTCTCCACCTGATATTCTTTGTGTGGATTCCCGAGTAGTGACTTTTTGATGATCTAAGCCGCTGTCTGCTGGGGTTTTGGATGGTTGCTATTAAGTATTGTCACCCTGGCGGATTGTTCATGTGAAGATTCCGCCATGTCACGAAAAGTCAAGCACAAAGAGCCAGATGGCGGATTTTATAGTCCTACGCGTGATTTTTTTTCAAAGTGTCGTTTTTTGAGCATGTCAAACTGCTGCAAGTTGCATAAAAATAGGCCTGGCAGTTTTTTCACGCATAACCACTTAAAGACTTGACAAAACTATGCGATAAGTTCAAAAGCATTCTCTGATCCGCCACGGGCAGATCAGGCACAGTACAAGCATACATGCAGTTTAAAAGTTTAATTTACAGACCCACTCAGGGGCCGAATTGATGTAATTGTTTCTTCCTACCACACTGCAGGGTATAACTCAGGAAGGGGGCACAGTGGAGGTAGCGTCATCACCGCCATCAGCACCTGTGGTAGCTGCGGAGACCGACGCCGAAGCCTGGCTTGGAGACCCGGGCAGATCGTATGCTTCATAGTATACGTTTAGCTGAGTGCCCAAGGCACACAGCTGATCGTATCCCAGCACGCTCTGCTGGATAGCGGCCTCGTCCACCGGTGCTCTGTCTTTGTTGCTCTCCGGGATGCCGGAGGTGATCAGATCGAGGTCCAGCTCGGGGTAGTGGGCCTTTGCCAAAGTAAGAGCAGTTTTGGCACCACCCCGAGCGGAAGACTGCTTCCAATCCGCCACCAGCCCAGGCACGAGCAACAACTTCTTGGTGAGCCCAATGGCGGAAAGGCTGGATGAACCCGCTATCTGCAGGCTGCCACACTCCTAACGACCAGCATTAAGAAGGCCATCCAGCTCCTTCTTTGCAGTGTCGGTGGCCATGCGTAAGCCCGTGGCGGAATCCACCTCTCCTTGCTCCAGGGTCACTGTATAGCGGGAACAAACAAGGCGTCATACTCTACATAGCATATTATTACAAACTACACAGTATGGAGAGCCAACACTACCTAGCAGAGTCTTCTGGAAATGGTCAAGGACCTCGTTGAAGCCATTCTGCCGCTTTTCAAAATGAGCGGCGGCTTTGTGGAGATCCTCCACCTCTTTTTGCTTCTGGCGGTTTTGACGCTCCTGGTCCGTAAGTTGCTCTTCGAGGAGGGTATTCGAGGTCAATGATTTCTGGAGCTGCGCTTGCAACCCCTCCATCGCAATAGCATGACCCTTTTCCACCCCCTCGAGAGTGGACTTCAGCTTGGCAGCATCTGCATGGCGGAAATAAAGACAGAGTATTGATCGGCTAGCACAAGGGTACAATAACTTGCCAAAAAAAAGGGGCAACAGAAAGTTACCGCTATTCTCGAGCTGCTTCTGCAAGTCCGCCACGAGCGTACTCTTTTCCGCCAGCTCCTTCTCTTGCGAGCTGACGACTCCTCCACGACTTTCTTGTAATTCTGATAAACCATTGTTATGTGTTAGTCACTCTTGGAGCTTTATGCCGGAGAGATATCCGCCATAACGCTCGGGGGCTACTCATGATGATTTTTTAGTCTTCTTAGAGCTTTATGCCGGACAGATATCCACCATAACGCTCGGGGGCTACTCATGATGATTTTTTAGTCTTCTTAGAGCTTTATGCCAGACAGTTATCCGCCATAACGCTCGGGGGCTACACAGTGTATAAAAATTTAAGTTTTCTAAGAGCACCGCAGAATATGGCGGCACTCGGGGGCTATATTATGTAAAATATAAAGTAGTTTCTCTTAGAGCTCCATAACAGATCATCTACGAAAAACCGCCATGGCGCTCGGGGGCTACTGGGAGTACATACCTCTTTCACAATACTAGTTCTCTAGACAAAAGAAGACATAGCGGATGACACATGGTTGCTGGCCTCCTCCTGCAGGCTATCAAGACGGAATAGAGCATCTGCCTTCTTTTTCCATCTTGCAGCATCTCCAACTCCCGCGGCCATCTCGACTGCCCTTCCGCCAAAACTCACCTTCTTTGGACCCTTAACAGGATTAGCGGTAGGCCTGGCATCCTTTGTCGGGGCATCCGCCATCTTGCTAGCCTTTTGGGCAGAAGTTGAAGGTCCAGTAGGGCGGACAGGACCATCGGGTGTAGGTGGAACAATTGCAGGAGATGGTTTTGCCTTTGGAGGCTTTTGGCCAACAGTTTTCCTCCTCCTATGCACAAAGTCACAGATCAGAACAGGTCAAGTTAGAGATGGGATAAAGTTGAAAGATTGACTTGCTTACTTTCATTCTGGCAGCTTGATGGTAGCGGTATGCTCGGGTACGGTCTCCAGGTGGCCACACAGTGTCGGGGATGGATGGCGGGAGATAACTCTCTTGCCTAAACCATGTATGCGCCCGCCCAAGCCACGAACACCGCGGTGTACAGTCGCCACGGGCTCATCAGCCACAGTTTCCTCTTCCGCCACCGGTGAAGGCTTGTGTCTTTTTGGAGATGAGGATGTCTCATCCTCATCGTCGGTGAGTTCCTTTGATCGGGGATAGCAGACTAGACGGCTTAGCTCGAAAGGGAGAAGGGAGGAAAGCTGCAAAGAAATGCAAGTTAGTTGAGAGAAATAAACGATTATAGCGGAACAAGAAGGCACTCACCTCTGTACAATTGCCGTTCTCGTACATGGGGATCTTCAGCTCCAACTTCTCATCTCGCCCCACTTTGATGATGTCACAAATTCGATGCTCAATTTCCTTGGAAGACAATTTCTCCTTGGTGTAGCGTTGAGGATCATCAATTCCGCTATACTTGCCTTGAGGGCTGAGCGGTATTGAAGAGGCCGAATCCGCCTTGAGATCCAGCAATGGATGGTGTCTGCACCTGTCAGTCTAGAAAATACAAGTTTGGAAATCCGTCGTGAGCAGAGTTGACATTCGTCATCCATGGTAAAGTCATCCATAACGCCCCAGCTATCCTGCTCTTCGGCGGGGCCATCAACAAAAGACCGCAGGCCATACTTCTTTTCAGGAGGGGCCTGGTCAGCCTAATAGAAGAAAGATCCCCGCCATCCCTTTGCAGAATCATGAGGTTTGATATAAGGGTATGATTTTCTGCTACGAGGAACAAATGAGACGGATCCGCAGTTGTGAGGGTCTCCATTTGAATCCCGGTTATGGCGAATATTGAAATACAAGCGGAATAAGTCTCTGCGTGGATAGATACCTAGATATCCCTCGCACAGCGCAACAAATCCCGATATGATAGTGAAGCTATTCGGAGCAATATGGTGTAGCTGTAACCTATAATGCCGAAGCATGCTCTTTAAGAAGTAGGATGGTGGAAGGCTGAAGCTCCGATCGATGTGGGATTTGAGCATCACGATCTCCTCATCTGAAGGGGCCAGCGCGGCTGCCCCAGAATCTATCCGCCATCTTGAGACTTCCTTGGCTGCTATCCATCCTTCTTGCTCCAAAGAAGACAAGGTTTCCTCATCCAGGTTGCAAGGATCCCAGCTACCCCCCAAAGTTTCGAGCATAGTGGATTCCGTGTCTGATAACCTTGCTGAGTTCTCAGCAGCTTGAGACGTTGTGGCCTGGTGAGATGATTCTGGATCCATGGCGGCAAGAGGTGTGGCAGAAATGACGTCCAGGATCTCAAGAGAGGAGGAAGATGAAGCCAGCTTGTGGCGGAAAAATGACCGGCGGCGAAGAGTTCTGGGCGGTGGCTCATCAGAGATCACAGAGCTCTCGCGGTGGCACTGGGGAGAGAGAGTGCACGGGGGAGACTGAGGTGTGAAACGGCTAGGGGTGAGCGGCCGGGGTATATATAGGCCCCGAGCCTCGAGATTCATGCCCGCCATCAGCATCGTTCATCCTAATCGCGAAAACCCTAGATCTGCTACACGTGTCCAAGGGTAAAACAGTAACTACTATTTATAGTGCTCATGCTATGAATCTTGCCCTAGAAGGAATCACGTGCCAAAAGTTACGGCGGATTTTATGGTATGATCCAACGGATCCTAGAAATCTCGCTGAATTGAAACTACGTCGCATAATCCGCTATCTACGGTCGATTGAGAGATGAAGAAAAGAGGAACATCAAGAACTGCCATCCAGACGCAAAGAGAAAATGAGCTATGGTGGATGGACTTCACCAAAAACAAGGCATAGCGGATGGAGATGGCAATCTTGAAGTTCCCTAGGGGCTACTGTTGGGGATATACCAAATAGGTATACCAGCGACGTAGTCCCCACACGTTAGGTGGCCTTGTGTTGCTCATTATATAAGAGGATTACAAGGAGTCCCGGTTGCATACAACACGGACTATACACAAGGAATACACAAGCATACGTATCCTACATCTATACAAACACGTGTAGGATATGTATTCTAACACCCTCCCTCAGTCGAAACTGGGCAGCCGACGAATGTTGAGACTGTCCCGAAAGTCCAAGAAGAGAGGCGATGGTAATCCTTTGGTGAAGATGTCCGCGAACTGTGATGCACTAGGAACGTGTAGCACCTTAACCTCGCCAGTGGTAACGCGATCTCTGACGAAGTGTAGATCAATCTCCACATGTTTGGTTCGCTGGTGATGCACTGGATTCTGTGTCATGTAAACAGAACTCACATTGTCACAGAAGACCACAGAAGGATCATGTACCGGTCGATGAAGCTCCAAAAGTAGCTGTCGAAGCCAACAAGACTCGGCCACCACATTTGCTACCGCCCGATACTCAGCCTCCGCACTCGATCGGGAAACAGTGTGCTGCCGCTTAGCCGACCAAGACACCAAATTTGCGCCGAGGAACACACAGTAGCCTGAAGTAGACCATCGAGTGTCTGGACAACCTGCCCAATCAGCGTCAGAGTAGGCCAGCAATTTGTTTGATGTGCGTCGATACAAAGTGAGACCATAGTCGGTGGTGCCGCGGATGTAGCGTAGAACACGCTTCACAAGGAGCAAGTGATTAACCCGTGGATCATGCATATGAAGACATATCTGCTGTACTGCATAGGAGATATCTGGCCGAGTGAAAGTGAGGTATTGGAGACCTCCTGCAATACTGCGATATTCTGTAGGATCAGCCACATGATCACTGGACTGAGCTGCAAGCTTAGAAGCTGTATCAACTGGAGTGGAGATAGATTTACACTGTAACATACCAGCTTTGTCAAGAAGTTCCAATGCATACTTCTCCTGTGAGAGGAACAAACTGTCCTTAGTGCGTCTGACTGAGATGCCTAGAAAATAGTGAAGCTCACCCATATCTGTCATGCTGAACTCTTTACGAAGAGAAGTAATCAAACTATGCAACAAAGTCGGAGAAGACGCTGTCAGGATAATGTCATCCACATAGAGCAGGAGATAGGCCATGTCAGTGCCACGCCGGTAGACAAACAGGGAGCTATCAGACTTGGAGCCAACAAAACCAACAGTAGCAATGAACGAAGCAAACCGCTGAAACCATGCTCGAGGCGCCTGCTTCAAACCGTAGAGAGATTTGTTGAGGCGACACACCTTGTCAGGAAATCTAGGATCAGTAAACCCGGAAGGCTGTCGAGCATACACGGTCTCGATGAGTGTGCCATTGAGGAAGGCGTTCTTGACATCAAGCTGATGAATCGGCCAGTCACTAGAGAGCGCAAGAGATAACACCGTGCGTATAGTGGCTGGCTTGACCACAGGGCTGAAAGTCTCATCAAAATCAATACCTTCGCGCTGAGTAAAACCCCGGAGGACCCAACGAGCTTTGTATCGTTCCAATGAACCATCAGACTTCATCTTGTGACGAAAGATCCACTTACCGGTGACAATATTGGCACGGCGAGGAGGATCAACCAAGTCCCAAGTGTTGTTGGAGAGGAGCGCACTGTACTCTTCAACCATTGCAGCATGCCAGTTGGGGTCTTTGAGAGCACCATGATAGGTCTTCGGTATCGGAGATAATCCTTCAACATGAAGATCAAAAATCGTCTTGGGCTGCACAATGCCGTGCTTGGCACGCGTGAGCATGGGGTGAGACGGTGGCGGCGGTGGTGCTCGAGGACGGCGACCCCGAGGAGCATCCGTAGCGGGAGGCGGGGTCGAAACCGTGGAGGGCGAGCTCATAGAAGACTCCGGGCCACCATCATCCATAGACGCAGCGGGCGAGGGAGCTGACGAGGTCGATCCGGGTGGCGACGATCCGGCCGGGGACAAGCCAGGCGAAGTGGCTCGAGACGGCATGCGCGGGGCGGGAGATCCTGCCGCGGCAGGAGAAGTGCCCGCGGCAGGCTGCCGAGCAGCCGCGGTAGGCTGCCGAGCGCCCGCGGCAGAGGTTCCCGCGATCGGCGCGGTGAATGGCATCGACAACATCGGCTGCTCAACCTGCAGAAAGTCATAACTTTGTAAAGTAGGAGTAGAGGATGGTGGTGATGCGTTAGAGGCAAATGGAAAGACAGACTCGTCAAACACAACATGGCGAGAGATGATGATCTTTTGGGTGGAACGATCAAGGCAGCGATAGCCATGATGTTGAGATGGATACCCGAGGAACACGCATGGCACGGAGCGTGGCGCAAGTTTATGCGGGGCAACGGCGGTGGTGTTGGGGTAGCATAAGCATCCGAAGACCCGAAGACCGGCATATGCAGGATCTACACCATGAAGAGCTCGAAAAGGTACGCGATCCGCGATGGCCTTGGAAGGTAGCCGATTGTGCAACAACATGGCTGTATGGAGAGCCTCGGCCCAGAAACGAGGTGGCATGCTAGCTTGAATGAGAAGAGTGCGAGTGATGTCATTAAGAGTGCGAATAATTCTCTCGGCTTTACCATTTTGTTGGGAAGTATAGGGACATGAGAAGCGGAGTGCTATCCCATGGCGTTGGGCAAACGATTGTAGAAAGGAATTATCGAACTCACGGCCATTGTCACACTGGATGGCTTTCAAGGGTGCATGAAACTGAGTTTGGGCTAAGGCGTGGAGGGACGACAAGTGTGAGAAGGCTTCTGACTTGGCACGTAAAGGATACACCCAAGCGTATTGAGTGAAATCATCGAGACAAACGAGATAATACTTAAAGCCAGAAATACTCTCAACAGGAGATGTCCACAAATCACAATGTATGAGTTGAAACGGAGAATGTGTTACACGATTGGTAGAAGAAAAAGGTAGACGAACATGGCGACCTAATTGACAAGCATGACACAAACTAGATTTATTTTTATCCCTAGGAATAATGCAGGAGCGAGCTAGTGACTCCATGACCGGCCATCCAGGGTGTCCAAGGCGCCGATGCCACATAGCAGGGTCGATGACGAGGAAGGCTTGTGGGCGGCTAGGGGAGGAGGTGCTGACAGGGTAGAGGGGTTCGGGACTATTGCATCTGAGAATCTCGGTCCTGGTTAGAAGATCCTTCACAGAAAAACCAATAGGGTCAAATTCGACGGAAACACGATTATCAATGGTGAATTTACGAACGGACAGGAGGTTTTTGACTATATCGGGAGCTACTAAGACATTGCGAAGATGCAGAGGACGCGATGGAGTAGAAATAGGAAAATGTGCATGCCCGGTAGCGGTGATCGGAAGGGTGGAACCGTTACCGACAATGACAGCACGAGAGGAAGAAGGAGGAGGAGACACGGAGGTAAGCATACTGGGGTTTGATGCGAAGTGGGAGGTGGCGCCAGTGTCGAAGACCCAATCGGAGGTGGGCGCTTGGAGGCCCATCGTTTGGAACTGATTCATCAGCGCGGACTGGTCCCACGAAGCGGTCGATGAAGCCGGTGATGACGGAGGTGCAGCGCCGAGCCCATATGCAGGAGCCTGAGGAGCATAGCCGCCGTAGCCGTAGCCATAGTTGGGCGGCATGGTATAGGGCCCTTGCGCATAGAAGGCGTGCTACGGGGGCGAGGGGCGGTGCATGTAGCTGGGAGGCCGAGCCTGCATGCCAGGGCCATATGGCCACATCTGGATCGCGCCGTTCCAGGGCAGGAGCGGTGTGGGCCAGGTCGGAGGAGCGGCGGCCAGAGGCGTGACGACGGGCCGGCCTAGATGATGGCGGTGTCCTTAGCAGCCTCCGTTGTGGCCTTCTTCTTCTTCTTGCCCTTGCCGCCGTTGCCCCATCCGGAGTTGGGGGCGGTGGCGGCGTTGGAGTAGAGGGCCGTGTTGTCGTTGCCATTGCGCGAGCGACGATTCTTGCGCTTCATGTCTTGGAGCGCGAGAAGAGAACGGCACTTCTCGAACGTGATGCCGGGCATGAGGGAGATGAGATCAGCGGCGCTCTCGTATTGCTCGGAGAGCCCGTTGAGGCAGTGGATCACCAGCTTGGCGTCGTCTTCTGGGGAGCCGAGATCCGCGAGACCGTCAGCGAGAGCCTTGATCTTCTTCAAGTAATCGGTCATGGTCATGTCACCCATCTTGATCTCGCCGAGCTCGGTGGAGAGGTGGAGCTGGCGGTTGATCTTGTGATCGTTGAAAAGCCCGTTGATGCTTGTCCACAGCTCGACGGCGAGAGGGTCTTCGCCCGGTGTCATGACGGCGTCGAGGAGGCCGAGGGACACGGACCCGTAGAGCCAGGAGACGACCATGGCATCCAAGAGGGCCCACTCTGGAGTCGGATCGGACGGAGCAGGGGCGTCGACGTGGTCGAGCAGCGCGTACTTGCGGAGGGCGGCACGAAAGAAAGTGCGCCATTGGCGATGAACGCCGGTGTCGAGGGCCAGCTCGACGGGGATGTGCCCTTTGATGGAGTGGAGGCCGACGGCTTGGGCATGCAGCGAGGTGAGCGAGAAGGCCCCCATGCTGGAGGAGGGGGCGGTGGCGAGGGCGAGCTTGGACTGGGCGTCGAGAGCTTCTTGGGCCTCGCGGTCTTCTTTTTCCTTCGTGGCTTCCGCGATCCGATCGGCGTCGGTACTCATGGCAGAGGGGCAGCGAGGCTAGAAGGGGAGAGGTGGGTGGTTTGCAGAGGCCGGGCGCAGCGCCGAGATCGGCTGCGGCGGCGGCGGCGGAAGCGGGAGGAGGCGCAGGTCCGGTTTAGGGTTTTGCGTCTGATACCATGTAAGATAGGGGAAACCACACGTTAGGTGGCCTTGTATTGCTCATTATATAAGAGGATTACAAGGAGTCCCGGTTGCATACAACACGGACTATACACAAGGAATACACAAGCATACGTATCCTACATCTATACAAACACGTGTAGGATATGTATTCTAACAGTCCTGAACCAGCAAGCCAGGGTGGCCCATCAGGATGGTATGGCGGATTGCCTACCGGGCGGCCTAGTTGCTGGAAGCCCATGGCGGATACTGGATGCAGGAGCTCATGGCGGATCCGGAGACAGGCCCATGGCAGGTTGCCTTGTAGTACATGCATAGGACTTAGTCTAGGACTCCATATTGTATCCGCTCCGGTACCATCGTGATGCCCACGCCAGGCGCCTTTATAAGTTGGCGTGGAGGTGCCCTTGAGGCAGAGTCAGAATCACCGAGACTTAGATACGGCCAATCGCATAGCGAAATATCCAACCTCATCATTGTAACCGAGCACTTGTTGCCATATAGTGAATTATAGCAGCACGTAGGGTCTCGCCACCGTTGCGGGATCTGAAGCTGGGTAAACTCGTGCTACCACCGTCCCGGATCGCTCCGCCGTGTTCACCCCCTTTCCACAAACCGCCATACACCTACCCCTATGGCAGATCTGTTGACGAAACCACAGCAGCACCGTCGAAGTGCAGGACCCAGAGACCCGGGGCCTCTTCTCCAGGAGGGTGGACTCCACCTTAGGAGACTCGTCGGCGAATGGATCTGTCCACTCCGCAGTGAACTCAGCAAGGGCCTTACTCTTGATGACCTTGGTGGTTTTGAAGGCAATCTCGAATGGTTGGAGCTCCACAGCCCATTCCACCACCCACCCGGTGATGTTGGGTTGCGTAGAATTTGCTCCAGACGATGGTTCGTGACCACCTTTATAGGGTGGCCTTGGAAGTAGTGACATAGTTTCCTTGACGCGATAAGCAGAGTGTAGAGCAGCTTCTGTTGCATAGTGTAGCACTCTTGCGTCGTGCAGCATGGTGCTGACGAAGTAGACTGGCTTCCGTTCCTTAGATATGCCGGCGGGAGTTGCCTCCTTGGGAGGCTCAGGAGGGTCGCCTCGAGGGAGCAGCTCAGAGGTGGAGGATGCACGGGGCGGATCCTCGTGAGGTGTAACGGGCACTAAGGCCCCCTCCTTGGGAGGAGCCCCCAAGCATGGAGCGTCGATCTTCTCTTCTGTGATTACCTAAGAATCTCGCTCGACAACGAGGATAGCGCTTGTAGTTCTTAGCGTTGTGGCGATGTAGAGTAGCAGGGGCTCACGGGGCTGTGGAGCGACCATAATTGGCGGGCTCGTGAGGTACCTCTTCAGTTCGGCGAAGGCCTTGTCAGCTTCCGGGGTCCACTCGAACTTTCCGGTGCGCTTCATGAGCTTGAAGAAAGGTAGAGCCTTCTCTCCACTCCTCGCGATGAAGTGACCCAGAGCGGCCATGCACCCCGCGAGGCGCTGCATTTCCTTGAGTTTGCGCAGCGGACGCATCTCCTCGGTGGCCTTGACCTTGTCGGGGTCTGCCTCGATTTTTCAGTGCGAAACGAGAAAACCCAGAAATTTCCCTGAGGGCACCTCGAAGGCGCACTTGGAGGGGTTGAGCTTGATGTTTACCTTCCATAGATTGGCGAATGTCTCCTCCAGGTCCTCGACGAGGGTGCGCCCCCTCGAGTCTTGATGATAATGTCATCGATGTAAGCTTTTGCGTTTCTTCCCATGTGAGCCCCCAAGGCTGTACGCATCAACCTCTGGAAGGTCGTGCCAGGCCGAAGGGCATGCAGACGTAGTAGTACACCCCGCAAGGTGTAATGAAGGCTGTCTTTTCTTCGTCCTCCTTTGCCATCTTGATTTGATGGTACCCTAAGAAGGCATTCAAGAAGCAAAGGAGGTCGCAGCCGGCGGTAGAGTCGACGATTTGATCAATCCTTGGGAGCGGGTAAGGATCCTTGGGGCAGGCCTTGTTGAGACTGGTGAAGTCCATGCAGAGGCGCCCACTACCGTTAGCTTTCGGCACAACCACGGGATTGGCTATCCAGGT
Source organism: Dactylis glomerata (assembly GCA_007115705.1). Taxonomy (NCBI): domain Eukaryota; kingdom Viridiplantae; phylum Streptophyta; class Magnoliopsida; order Poales; family Poaceae; genus Dactylis; species Dactylis glomerata. The sequence goes on from QXEO01000270.1 coordinate 5,706,401, forward strand.
GGGGTGAGCAACCTCGCATATCAACTTGGCCTGCTTCAGCTTCTCGACTTCCTGAATGATGAAATCTTGTTTCTCTGGCGCTTGTCTTCTTGTCTTCTGCTTTACTGGGTGTGCCTGAGGACACACGGATATGTGGTGCTCGATCACCTCCCTGGGAATACTGGGCATATCCGACGATGTCCAAGCGAACATGTCAGAGTTTGCCCGCATGAAGGTGATGAGCGTGCTTTCCTATTTGGGGAAAGCCTGACCCCGATGGTGAGGAAGTCCTTTCAGCCCCTAGCCTTCAGGGGGATCTTCTTAGTGGCTGAGCGCTCTTGGGTGAACTGGGCCTCCTCCCTGAGGATGTTGCAGCTTCCCCAATGCTCATGTCTAGCATGGGATGGATGGGGTCCTCGCTTGGCTCAGCTGATGGAGATGCAAATGGCTTCTTCTCGGACAAGCCGGGCAGAAGGGGCTTGAGCATAGCCTTCTTGGCAGCAGCCCGCACTTGCAACACGAGCTGCTTCTTCCTCGCAAGGTCACCTGAGTGCTCCAACAGATCTTCATCGGCAGGAAACATGGTGGCAGCCTCGCGGTAGACGTGCTCCACCGAGCGGAGAGCATCTTTCTCGTTGCAGTGCACGATGATCATGCCGTGGGTGCTTGGAATCTTCAGGACGTTGAGCCATGGTGCGTTGCCGCCATGAACTTGGCCAAGGCTGGGTAGCCGAGGATGGCGTTGTAGGGAAGCGCGATGTAGGCGACGTTAAAGTCAAGGCTTTTTGTCCTGTAGTTGCCCCACGTGCCGAAGGTGACGGGAAGGAGGACTTGCCCGATGGGCATAGTAGAGCCCTCAGTCACCCCAAAGAACGGCTGGGTTGGCATGAGCCGATGTACGACACTTGCATCTTCTCAAAGACCTCGACAAAAATGATGTTGAGGCCCGCCCCTCCATCGATGAGAGTACAATTGATGGCGATGTTGTTAATTGTTGGTGTGCACACGATGGGAATCGTGCCCACCGCCTTGGTGGAGATCGAATGATCTTCCTCATCGAAGCCGAGCTTGTTGGAAGACCACTTCAGCCTGGGGCTGTTGGCGCTTGGCTGTGCCACCGCGATCTCATGCGACAGCTGCTTGAAGTGGTGATTCGAGAGCGGAGCTTGAGCTCCTCCATGGAAGCAGGCCGCAAAGCCCCACGGCTCCTGGTAACCCCTGGTTTTCTTCATGGTGACCGTTGGCCGGTGGGGGCAGCGGTAGAGGATCGGCATCCATGCGCGACGGATCGTTGCACCGATGACCCTCGTCTTGGTCGTTGTTGTGGCGGTCGCCTCGGGAGCCACCACGGTCGTAGCTGCGGCTGCTCCCGCAGCACTTTGTCACTCCATTCTCCTCATGAAACTTCCGTACAACCCAACAATCATCGGTATTGTGGGTGTCGCGCTTGTGGAGGATGCAGTAACAGCGTTGTCCGCCCTTGTCGCGCTCGGCGTAGTCTCCACGGCGGTGCTTCTGCTCGGGCTCCGCCGCGAGGACTCCTTCGGCTTGGACTTAGGCAGAGGCACCTCTGGCAGATTGTGCACGAAGAGCCTTCCCTCCTCGGCCTTGGCGCACCTGTCGGTGATCTCAAAGAGCCTAACCACGGAGGTCAGCTCATCGTTCATGGACAGCTTCTCCTTCATCTAGATGTCGGTGAAGCCCGTGGAGAACACAGAGATGACCTCCTCGTTGGAGATCCATGGGATCTTGCTCTGCATCTGGCTGAAGCGTTGGATGTACTGTCAAAGAGTCTCGCCCTTGTACTGACGCACTGCACAGAACTACCAGCACAGATCCTTCCATGAGGTGACGGACTCATGCGGAAGGTTCATGAGCCAAGTTTGTGCCGCATCCTTGAGGGCCATGGGGAACCAGTTGGCCATGACACGCTGATCTCCACGAGCGGCCTGGATGGCGACGTTGTAGAGCTGGAGGAATTCAACGGGGTTGGAAGATCCATCATAACAAGCACCAATGTGCGGCCTAAACTTGTCAGGCCAGACCAGATAGCATTGTTGGCGAGCGAGAGCGAGGCACCCGGGGTTGTAGACGAGCTCGCCGGGGACCTTGACGTTCTTGCCCGCCTCGCCGATGTCATCGATGGGGCGGTCATGATTTTCTTGATGGCGCTCGAGAGAGACGCGTGCATCTTCCGGAGTGCGTTGGACGATTTGACAGCTTGGTTCATCGCGCGGCGATGAAGCCGCACGAGAAGCCACCCTCTTTGCCACAGCAGACTTGCTATTTCCGGCACCCGAGGCACGGGGGGCCCTGCTGCTGGATCTGGCGCTCCCGCACCCTGGGCGACTCGCAGGGCCGGGTCTTCATTGCTGATGGCGATGAGCTCAGTGATTCGAGCGAGCCACCCCTCGCAGCCACCCTTAGTGGGTTGGTAGCGCAGTAACTCCAGCGCCGTGGCGAGAGCCTGCACAGGAGTTAACTGACTCCCCAAGCGAGCACGAGACGTAGCGGTGGTGGTGAAGGAGAGCGAAGGCTCCGTGCGCCCGGACGGGATGTAGGAGGAATCGAGATCTTCTTCCTCTTCCACCTTGGCCGAGGCGCGCTGACGACGAATGATCGGCTCGGTGTTGCCCCAAGCAGCGTTGTGGTGGCGAAGGTGCTCAAGTCGTGCGTTGGCGTGAGCCTGTCGATGAAGATCTAAAAAACACACCACAACCCCCTACCTGGAGTGCCAAATGTCGATGGATTTCGTGTCGTAAGAACATGGGTACCACATGAAGGAACCAAAGGTATCAAACGCAGGGGGCTGTATGCATGAAATCAATAGAGCGACGAAGCACGATGACGGAGGACTCAACACGCCGGAGAGCACACCGCACGACAGAGAGCAACACCGATCTTACCTAGGTTTAGGGCCCTCGTGGTGAGGTAAAGCCCCTACATCCTGGCTTCTTGTATTGCACTGCGAAACCTCGCGAGGCGTACAAGGTCTTGGTTATAGAGCTCTAGCTAGCCGGAGGTAGAAGAACCTACTTAGCCTAGCCAGAACTTGAGATTGGGGATCCCCTTCTAAGGGGCAGCTCCCCCTCCTTTTATAGCGCCAAGGTCCTCCTTCCCCCGATCAACTTGGGGAAGGGGTTGCCACAAACACGGCCAATGAGTGGGACAGCTATCCCGTTACAATCTTCGATGGTCTTGGTCTACGAAGAGTAGGAGCGCCAGTCCACGAGAGTGGTTGGGGAAGGCTGATGTCCTTCCCTGGCGCACTGCACCGTCCACGCTGATCTTGTTAGGAAAGCACAACTGATGCGTAGCTTTATGCAGGCGTGGCAGGAGTGGACGCTTCCTTGTCGGGGAAGCATGGGTGACGTGCTTTTCTTCTTGTCTTATCCCTTCATGAATGTGTGATTGCGCCGGGAGATGCAGACTTGGTCTTCATCCTCATGAGGATTTGTTGTGAGGGGGTCTTCGTGTCTTTTGTGCTTCGATGTCGTTCTCCTCGTGAGGCACCTCCTCACGAGGGTCTTCTTTATTGGGCTGAACTCTTCTTCCTGCTCCTTGTCGATGAAGATGGGTCGTTGAAGTGGCCCAAGAGTAGGTGGACTGGGATTCCCTGGAATCCAATACACCGACTGACAAGGGTATAGCTATTAGAGCCCGTTATCTGTGTACCCCTGTGGCCCATTAAGCTAGGCCCAAGAATAGTCATAGTTGAAATACGAGTCAATGTCGTATATAGACACTGTAATATGTATCGAACCCAACCGGTTCTTTGAGACCTGGCCACCTATATATAGGGGCCAGGAGAGGCCAGTTAGGGACAGATTGAGAGTAAGCCAAGTTGATCACCATGTTTATTTTCAATACACGCCTCGTTTGACTGATCTTTACCTTTGAGTTCATTCGACGCCCTATTCCCCCGATCCTAAGTCCTTCATCTTGGACATTTGTCGAGTTAACCCTTGTCACCAACAGTACCGCTCACAACTCACTCAAAAACTAACAAGAAAAAAGGTAATCTTACCGTTCCAAAGTGAATGCGTACCAGAAAGTAGTATCAAGCTCGTGCACAGATGCGATGAAGTGAATACCGAGGTCATACAACAAACCAGGAATATATGGTGGAGCTGTAGGTATGGAATCCTAAGTACACTGCAAATAACTCCTAGTGCTGATTGGATGACAAGACCCACGGAAACACACATGGTGGAGATAAACGGGGCAAAGCAACTCTGAACAAGAGCTCAATAGATATAAGAGACAACACACAATAGCTCGTGTTGAAATGCACAAGAGAGACGCTCGGTGACAGCCCGATAAGCACTCCACCTCGTGAAGAAAAAAACACGCATGGCCACCGACACAAGGAAGAAGATGAAGATCAAAGAGACTCAAGACAAGACCCAAACTCCAAACAAAGATGCAAAAAAAGATCGAGGACCCTAGACTCCTATGAATTGGAAGAAAAGATACACGAAAAAGATGATCAACGACTAAAACTGATATGGGCACGCAGGAGGAGGTGAAGCTCAATTTCAGGACTCCACCGAGATGAGGGAAGCTCGTTGCAGATTGGCACTCCAGGACGACCTACGATATGTAATAATTAGTCTAAGGTTGTGTCAGCAATTTATATTCATGCTTATGTTATTTCGTAGCTAGGTCAAGTTGTGGGCCACTTAGGTTTATTTGTGTTTTGGGTTTGGGCCTGTCCAAGCCCAATAGTTTTCTGGCCATCTATATAAGGAGGCCAGCAGTCTAGGGTTTAGAGGAGTTCAGTTGTTTAGTCTAAAACTATCGTGTGCTCCACCGTGTATCATCCCTCCAGGGAAACGGCGCTGCCGTGTTATCTAATAAAGATTGCTGTGAGGGTTCTTGCGTCATCAAGGATTATCGAGCTGTGGTTTGAGGCGTGGTGATCTTCATCACGTTGCTTGCTGGATTCATTCCTCGTCTTCAGGTGACGTTCTTCGCATTATTGGAAGATTTCTATCCGGGTAGACTCGCTGTGAAAGATCGGGACAAAACTCATAGGATCACCGGCGTGATCCTTATCATGTGGTATCAGATTACTGGGTTGCTCGCGGCGAGATTGATCTGCTGATTGTTCATCATACGAGCAGTTATCAGATTGGAGAGATTGAAGCAGATCGGCTATTAAAGTTTTTAGATCAGTTTGTTCTTCACCGGCTTGATTCAGATCGGAGTGGATCTGATCCCTCGTTTCAGCAGAGTCCAAGAGATCACAGATTTCTACCAATTTCTTTTGGCAGATCCGATCGGAAAAAGCAAGCAGAAAAGAAAAAAAAACGAAATCGCGCATGGAGGCTGTCTGACCCCCCGACGATCGAGGATCGAGGCCCCTGGCGATATCGCCCGCGCACCTGGCGGTGATCGGGGGACTCATCCACCTAGATCCGATCTGCTGTAAAGGAACAAAAAAAAATAGCGCTCGCCCGCGCACACCTGGGGACAGAGACTGTCTGGCCTCCAGTGAGAGCTCGCCCCGCCCCTGTGTCGCCCGGTTCACCTGGGTATCGTACGGAGGAAAGGCAAGATCTGCAGCGATCGATCTGAAAAAAAGAGCAAAGGAACTCGCCCACGTGCAGTAGCAGGTTTTCCTCGTATCAAGTCTAGGCCGGCCCAGCTTGGCGCTCTCGCGCACGCGCCCACGTCTGGGATCAAGGCGCTTGAGTTCGACACGCCAGCCCCGCCTCGGGCCGCTCGCATGCTCGCTCGACCATAGACGGTCTCTGTGGTCAGGCACCCGGATTGCTCCCCAGCTTTGGTTCTTTTTGTCAATTTAGTTTGTTGGTTTTCACTCCAATTTTGACAGATACTAATTAATATCAATAGCTTCCAGGAAAAGCACCGGTGAAATTGTTTTGTATTGAGAAATCAGTGAAGGCTGGGTTTGATACACACGTTATTTCAGATTTTGGTGTGACGGACCAAGAGGCACAAGATGGATTCTTTTCCTGGTGATTATTACGGCGAAAGGTGTCGTAGTGGCAAGAAGTCGGGTGACATTTTCAATGACTATCTTGATCTGTTAGACGGCGTAGCATGTGCTGAAGATGATCTCAATTGGCAACTGAACCACAATGCAACAGCTGCAGAATTTGAGTCATGGGAACGTCATATGCTACAGGGTCTTTATAGATGTGCTACCTATAGTCACAACATGGCCGATTCTACACGTTTGATTCTTGCAGACCGACGTGTGGATATAAAGCTACACAATTGGTGGCAAAAAGCATTGTGGGAGAAGCGCATTACCTCTGCAACTTGGGCGAATTTCAGGAAATTTCTGTGAGAGTGCTTTATCCCTTCTAGCACCGTGGTTCCTTCTCGAAAGCCCATGGTAACTGTAGATGTGCTTCAGCAGCCACCCAAGGTTGTGCATGGGATAGAGGATGTTGGCAAGAGCATCGCTCCTATACCGAAGGTGACGACAGCTGTGACTGCTCATGAGAAGTTGACAGTTGTTCCATTGCCAACAGTTAGCAAAGTGGCAGCCACGAATTCTGCATTGTCAGCGGTTGATGTTGTCAAGGCTGATGTTGTCAAGGATATCATGGAGGAGGTTGTACCATTGAGTGGGCTGAATATGCAACTCAAAAGAGTACATAATGAGACTTGTATGACAGCGGATAGAGGCCAGCGATGGAATTTATTTCAGGCGCTGTGCATAATCAAAGGCAAAGCATGCAAGTTGATGATTGACAGTGGTAGTTACTGTAATGGCATTAGCAAGGCAGTTGTGGAGGCTTTGGGTTTATCCACATGGCGTATTCCAGAACCAAGGCATGTTGAGTGGGTTAATAGCTGCGGTATGCTGAAAATTACTCACAAGGTGCGTGTGCCATTTACAGTTGATGACTATGTTGATGAGGTGGAATGTGATGTGTTGCCATTGGAGGTGTGTGGGCTGTTACTTGGACGTCCATGGCAGTATGATCACAATGCTATGCATGCTGGGAGAGCAAATACATATTCTTTTATGCATGATGGCAAACAGCGGACTTTGAAGCCTATGAGAGATGATCAAATCAAGTCCGATGTCGTGTTGGTGGTTCGCAAGGAGAAGTTGCATAAAGCTAAGCCACAACCAGGGCTAGCTCAGGTGCAGCTTGAGGAGCATGATGCGAAGAGCGTCAGTGGTGATATTGTTTCAGCCAAGCCTGTAGATGACGAGCCAGTTGTTCTTGTTAGTGACAAGCCGGTTGAAGTCAAGCCTCATATTGATGAAGGGAAGGATATGTCAGCATGTCTTCCATGTGTTCCACTTCCAGTTCGTGTTGACATGGGTGTTCAGACCGATGATGGTGGCGCTGATCGTGTTCCGGTGCATACGGTGCCGCGGGTAGTCAGCCACAGTTTTGTGAGAAAACCTCGGAAACATTTTGTTGGAGCAGCAGTACATGTGCACAAAGGCAAGGATGGACGTGTTCATCAGTTGTGTGGCCCAGGCATTACTACTTTGCAGGGTCGTGCACAGAAGGTTCATGTTCAGCAGCACAAAGCTCCATCAAGAGTTGAGAAGAAGAAGAAAAAGGTGGAGGCGCCTAAGTACAAGTTCATTTGGCGAAGAAAAGAGGTGCAGCCACCCAGGGCTGTATCAAGTCGAGCAGGCCAAGAGGGAGGATGTGGTGAGGTAGGCAAGCAGGACTTGAAGATGGCGAATATGCGTGGTGCTATTGTTGATATTCCGCCACCCTTTCGAGCAGACCCTCACGCGTTGGGGACAACGCTTTTTGAAGGGGGGGAGGATGATATGGGCACGCAGGAGGAGGTGAAGCCCAATTTCAGGACTCCACCGAGATGAGGGAAGCTCATTGCAGATTGGCACTCCAGGACGACCTACTTAGTCTAAGGTTGTGTCAGCAATTTATATTCATGCTTATGTTATTTCGTAGCTAGGTCAAGTTGTGGGCCACTTAGGTTTATTTGTGTTTTGGGTTTGGGCCTGTCCAAGCCCAACAGTTTTCTGGCCATCTATATAAGGAGGCCAGCAGTCTAGGGTTTAGGGGAGTTCAGTTGTTTAGTCTAAAACTATCGTGTGCTCCACCGTGTATCATCCCTCCGGGGAAACGGCGCTGCCGTGTTATCTAATAAAGATTGCTGCGAGGGTTCTTGCGTCATCAAGGATTATCAAGCTGTGGTTTGAGGCATGGTGATCTTCATCACGTTGCTTGCTGGATTCGTTCCTCGTCTTCAGGTGACGTTCTTCGCGTTATTGGAAGATTTCTATCCAGGTAGACTCGCTGTGAAAGATCGGGACAAAACCATAGGATCACCGGCGTGATCCTTATCAAAAACTCAAGAACAATGCAATCTAGGCTATGGCAGACTATGAACCCTATTTTTTGTGTGGCTTTTCTAGGTAGGACTGAAAACAAAAATGAATTACGGGGATGGATTTGTGGATGCTCACCGAGTAAACCATGGAAATTTGATACCAAGATGATATGGGGTGGCCTGATCTTGTCATGAGCGATGCGATGTGATGATGGCAGCGGATGATACAATTGGGGATAAATTGGTGTCATCAATGAACTCTCCTCACTTGAGCCCTGATGCCAATGCAACAGCCCTCAACCCTTTGGATATTCACGACTCCACACACTTGCGCACGTAGCCATCAACCATGAAACGGTAGTTTGCAATCTACTGATTCCCAGTGGAACAACAGATCACACTAAACTTGCAGTAGTATCTCACCAAATCCAGATGAATTGGTGTGGAGGAATTCAGATGAATGCTTATAGCAGTGCAACAAAAATAATTTTCATCTAAACGTGGTCTAACCCTAATTAAGGGGGTGCCCAGGCGTATTTATAGGTGGCTGGGCGTCCTAATCATAGACCTGGCCCAAAACCAGCCTGGTTTGGACCCAAACTGAGTTGGTTCGACTCAAACATGTACATACCGACCCATACATGGGTTCAGCCTAATTTGGCACGCATGCCATGAGTGTGGTGCACCTTAGACATGTAGACATCGTGTTGTAGGCAGTCCTAGTGCGCCATCAGGTGCTCTCGCTCATGCAGACTTGATCTTCTTCATGTGGTGATGTCCTCCATGCTTGTGGCACCGACCTCCCCTCTCCTCCCTCGCGCTCTCTTGCTTGATCACCACGTCATGCTCCATGTTCTGCATCTCCTTGCTCCCTTGAACTCCTTCTCCAATGAACCTGATCATACATATGAACACAGACTTAGGCAGTATAAATTCTCATTAAATATCAGATTCAATGAGGAGTGAGTTCACCTGTTGTTGTAGCAACTTAGCATGGGATCGAGTAATTGGTCCAATCCTGATCTCGTCATTGGACTTATCTTGAGGAGCAACACTAAGATCATCAATAGTAGGTGGAGATGGCTGTGTAGTAGGGATGTCCTCATCAAATTGTGATAATTGCAGCAAAAACACTACGAGTCTGCTACATGTTAACAGATGATCATTTTGCAATGTTAATGTTCTTTATGGTTCTTAAAACCTCCCTTTTGCCTTTGGAAGTCAACAATTTGTCACTTGAAGATGATGATCATAGTTGAGGTACATACTCCAGTGCAAAACATGTATGAAACATTGCCAGTTATGGATGTAGTCAGCTGCAGATTGCTACTTCTGGATGTATTGTGAATATGCATACGTATAAAACATCTTCTTTTGTACCCAATCCACAACATAATGTATTAAACTGCCACTTTTGGATGTATTTGTGAATTTGTATACGTATGAAACATCTGCTTTTGTGCTACCCTAGCCTGGAATGTATTTAAATACCAAATACGTGCTTTTTTTAATTCCAAAATCATAAGCAGTGATGGGAAAGAGCAGAGCATGTTAGTACTAATCTACTACTGACTAACATTACATAAAATCTGCGCGTCAGAGGCAAAACTTAATGATAGGCACCTAATAGGTAGGCCTTCAGCGGAAAAGTACGAATGACAGATTCAATGAAGAAAGCACGTCACAGCAACATTATAGTTCACGGCCGCATGTTATGCACACGCGTCACCGATGCATTACATATGACAGGAAGCAAAACCTTCTTCTCATCAGATCAGCACCATGACTGGCATGCCACCCATTATTTGCAAGTCACTGGAATATCATCGCCTAGCGTCGCTCATCAGATCAAGAAACTACCGCTGACATACGGAATTTTATCTGTGCGTCACCGCCAAGTGCTATTCATGACTGGCTGTCAGCGGTTGGGATTACCAGTGGCTGTAAATCGGTGACGGACGCCTCTATCATTAGTGAAAACACGCCCGTCACTGCTAGGCCTTTTTGGCGCAGTGATAATGAAGCTATGCTTGCATGTTTTTTTTGGTGGTTTGAATAAAGAGATTCAACATATTTTATACTATAAGGAGTACAACACCATTACTCGTTTATTTCATCTTGCTTGCAAAGCTGAACTTGAAGTGCAGGATCATCAACCACCATGGAGAAGAGCTAATATTTCTGCAGGTTGTACTTCATCATGGTGTTCGCGAAAATCAATTCCACCTACTCGTGGGGACACACTTGCGCCCTTATCTCCAAGTACACCATGCCAACATCAAGAGCACCACCTACTACTACTCCATCACCATCTGCTAATCTGACATGAAGTTCATCTTTCATGGCATCCACAGGGAAGACTCGTGACATTCAATGTCACAAATGCTTTGGGTTTGGTCACATAGGAAAATAATGCAAAACCAAACGTGTGATGGTGGTGCGTGAAGATGGCGAATATGATTCCGCAAGTGATTTTGATGATGATACATTGGCCCTTATTGTTGCACATGATGGAGCCAATTCTGATTCTGACAAAGAGATGGAGGTAATGGGAGCTGAAACTACTGATCAGTACAAGAGTTCAGTTGCACAACATGTCTTTAGTGTGCAATTGTGCAAAGCTGAGCATGATCAATGCCACAATTTGTTTCAAACAAGAGGCATTGTTAAGGATGAGCTATCCGGATCATCATTGATGGAGGGAGTTGTAACAATCCGGCTAGCATTGACACGATGGAGAAGCTTGCTCTACCTACACGACAACGGCCCTATACATATTACATTCAATGTTTTGAGAGATCTCGTAAGCTCAAGGTAACAAGAACTACATGCGTGCATTTTACTATTGGTACATATTTTGATTTTGTTGATTGTGATGTTGTACCTATGCGAGCTTGTTCTTTGTTACTTGGTTGACGATGGCAATTTGATAGAGTATCTGTGCATAATGGTAAAACTAATCAATATTCTCTTATGCATGATGGAAAGAAAATTGGTCTTAAACCCATGACTTTGGAACAAATTTTACAAGATAATCTTGCTAGATCTAGTGGATTAAAAAATGAGGAGAAAAATTAGAGTGAGAATTAGATTATTGCTGCAGATTTTGTACCACCTAAGCATACTTCTAAATCTGATTCTAACCATGCTATTGAAATTCATTTGAAGAACCCTTGTTTACTTGCAAGCAAATCTGATATTGCTGAACTTGATGTAAACATTACTCCATGTTCTACAATTATTTGCAAAGAAGTTATGTTTTCCTTTGAGGATATGCCTCCTTCTTTGCCTGCGGTTGCTAACCTTTTATAGGAATTCATGGATGTTTTCCCACAAGATGTTCCACCTGGACTACCACCTATTCGTGCGATAGAAAACCAAATTGACTTGATTGCAGGAGCTTTACTACCCAACCTTGCTCCATACCATACCAATCCTGAAGGAACCAAATAAATTCAACTACAAATTCAGAGTCTATTGGACAAAGGTTACATACGCGAGTCTCTTAGTCCATGCGATGTTCCTATAATTTTGGTACCTAAGAAAGATGGTTCTTCGCGGATGTGTACTGATTGTAGAGATATTAGTAATCTTACCAGTCGATACCATCACCCTATACCACATTTGGATGATATGCTTGATGAGTTGAGTGGTTCTATTATGTTTTCTAAAGTTGATTTGCGTAGTGGTTACCACCAGATTCGTATGCAATTAGGAGATGAATGGAAAAAAGAATTTAAAACTAAGTTTGGTTTATATGAGTGGTTAGTGATGCCTTTTGGTTTAACTAATGCGCCTAGTACTTTTATGAGACTAATGAACAAAGTTTTACGTGCTTTTATTGGTCGTTTTGTGGTGGTATATTTTGATAACATTCTCATATATAGCAAATCTTTGGAGGACCATTTGGATCATTTACGTGTTGTTTTCAATGCTTTACACGATGCACGTTTTTATGGTAATCTTGAGAAGTGCACCTTTCGCACCAATCGAGTTACTTTTCTTGGCTATGTTGTTACATCACAGGGTATTGAAGTTGATCCAGCCAAGATTGAGGCGATTGCGAATTGGCCGCAGCCAAAGATGGTCACATAAGTGAGGAGTTTTCTTGTCCTTGTTGGATTTGATAGACACTTTTTCAAAGATTTTGGATCCATTGATGTGCCACTGAATGAGCTCACAAAGAAGGATGTGCCCTTTGTTTGGGGCACTGCACAACAAGAAGCCTTCATTGGACTGGTTCGGACATTGGAAACTTCACAACATTATGATAAATAATTATATGCGCTGGTTCGGACATTGGAAACTTGGCAACATTATTTATGCCCTAAAGAATATGTTATACATTCTGATACTGAATCTTTGAAGCATATTCGTAGTCAAGCAAAGCTGAATCATCACCATGCCAAGTGGGTTGAATTTATTGAATCTTTTCCTTATGTTATAAAACAAAAAAAGGTAAAGATAATGTTACTGCTGATGCTGATGCTTTGTCACGTTGTTATACTATGTTATCTCAACTTGACTTCAAAATCTTTGGATTGGAAACTATCAAGGAACAATACTTGCATGATGCTGCATTTAAAGATGTGTTGCAGAATTCTAAAGATGGTAGACCATGGAACAAATTCGTCCTCAATGATGGATTTGTGTTCCGTGCTAACAAACTATGCATCCCCAATAGTTTCGTTCGTCTTTTGTTGTTGCAGGAGCCGCATGGAGGAGGATTGATGGGTCACTTTGGTGTAAAGAAGATGGAGGATGTACCTTCTGCACACTTCTTTTGGCCACGCATGCGTCGTGATGTTGAGAGATTCGTGGCATGCTGCAGTACTTGTCAAAAAGCTAAGTCTCGCCTTAATCCCCATGATTTATATATGCCTCTCCCTATTCCTAGTGTTCCTTCGAAGGATATTTCAATGGACTTTGTTTTGGGTTTGCCTCATACACAGAAGGGGAGGGATATCATTTTTGTTGTTGTGGATCGGTTTTCTAGGATGGCACACTTTATTCCTTGTCACAAGACGGATGATGCTGCGCATATTACTAATTTGTTCTTTTGTGAAATTGTTCGTTTACATGGTGTGCCAAATACTATTATTTCTGATTGTGATACAAAATTTCTTAGCCACTTATGGAGATGTTTATGGGCTAAGTTGGGGACTAAATTGTTGTTTAGTACTACATATCATCCCCAAACCGATGGACAAACTGAAGTAGTCAATAGAACTGTGTCTAATAAGCTCCGGGCTGTTTTAAAAAACAACTTAAAATTATGGGAAGAATGTTTACCTCATATTGAATTTGCTTATAATCGTTCCCTGCATTCTACCATTAAGATGAGGTCTTTTCAGATTGTGTATGGTTTTGTTCCTCATGCACCTATTGATTTGTTGCCATTACCATCTTCAGTGCAAAATAATTTAAATGCCACACAATGTGCTGAATTGATATTAAAATTGCATGAGACTACTAAGGACAACATAGAACACATGAATGCTAAGTACAAAATTGATGGGAATAGAGGAAGAAAGCATGCTGTGTTTGATGTTGGTGATCTCATTTGGTTGCATTTGCGCAAAGACCGTTTTCCTAATTTGTGCAAGTCTAAGTTAATGCCACATGCTGATGGTCCTTTTAAGGTGTTAGAGAAAATTAATGATAATGCATATAAACTTGAGCTACCTACAGATTTTTATACGGTTAGTCCTACATTTAACATTGCAGATTTGAAGCTTTACTTTGGTGAGGAAGATGAGATTGTGTCAAGGATGACTTGAATTCAAGAAGGGGAGCATGATGAGGACATTCCATCTATTGATACACCCGTTGTACCTATAGCGATACAGATACAAGGACCTATCACTTGAGCTCGTGCTAAACAACTTAACTACCAGGTAGTTTTGATTCTTGCAACTTTTCCTCACATACATGAGAATATGATGCTGCCTATATCAGATGTTTTTGTTTCTCTTAGGAATGAAGGACCTAGCATGGACAAGAGGGACAAGCATTGGAGCATGGTCATGCATGAAGATGGCAGCAAGCTTGTGGGAATTGAAGACGACGCCACAAGTGGAGATTTTAGAACTTTGAAGCCACCATAATGAAGATTGAAGACTTGGACGAAATATACAGGATTATACTCCATAAATTCGTCCATAGCTTAATATGGTGCTGCGTCACCTTCAATTTTGGTCTAGGCCCAAGTAATTTTCATAGCAATTAAGTTAGCCACCTTTCAGAGTCCGTAAATAAGGAGAAAATGGTTTTTAGGGTTAGGTTCGACCACCATACTTATGGCTGGACGCACCCCACCTTTTCCTCCTTAAATACCACCCATAGCCGTCACTTTAGACATGGATTTTGCTTAGATTAAAAGTTAGCCATTGCTGCAACTTCTTGTAGTTCTTTTGAGGCCAACGCCTAGAAGAAGGCCGACTATTCAGAATCCCACTTCTATAATAAAGCTTCCATCTTCATCCTTAATATCTTGATTACATTATTAGTTCTTGTTCTCAATTTTGGGTAGGAATTAAGACCCTCACTGGTCAGGCTGATCGTGCTTTCGCAAGATCAGTAACTCCTGAAGATCGTCCTAGCGATTGCATTGGCGCACGAGCTTTGCATGTGTAGTCAAATCGTCAAGCACGAACTCTTCTACAAAATTGAACCATCACCATCTCATCGAAAGATCGGACACCTTTGCCCTATCAGAACAGCAAGGCTTCCTGGGCTCACCCCACCGT
The DNA here is from genome assembly GCA_007115705.1 of Dactylis glomerata. Classification (NCBI taxonomy): domain Eukaryota; kingdom Viridiplantae; phylum Streptophyta; class Magnoliopsida; order Poales; family Poaceae; genus Dactylis; species Dactylis glomerata. Next base: position 5,721,433 of record QXEO01000270.1, read on the forward strand.
CAGCTAGAACATGCAGCCGTGCACCTGTCTGTGGTAACTGATATGTACGATTGATGGCGTGTAGATGACCGCCCAATTGGGAACCCCAAGAGGAAGGTATGATGAGCACAGTAGCAAGTCTTCCCTCTGTATGAAACCAAGGTTTATCGAACTAGTAGGAGAAAGAACCAACTTCCGAAGGTTGATGCTCGCTAGCTTTGCGACAGCTCCGGATAATTTATATATGGCGCCTCGTCCAAGGCGTAGCTTTGCACCAGCAGCAACGTGGAACGTGCACACAACACAACCAAGTACTTTGCCCCAACTTGCAGTGAGGTTGTCAATCTCACCAGTTTGCTGTAAACAAAGGATTAAGCGTATCAAGTGGTAAAAGATAGTAGTTTGCAAGAATGTAAATAAAGTGAGTAAATGGTAAACGGTAATAACAATGTAAAAGAATGGTCTGGGGTCCACAGTTCACTAGTGGCGTCTCTCCATAAGATAAATAACATGCTGGGTAAACAAATTACAGTTGGGTAATTGATAGAATAAAGCAAGCATACAAATGTCATGAGGATCACTATGAGATTCACTTGGGCATTACAACATAATACATAGACCGTAATCCAACTGCATCTATGACTAATAATCCACCCAACGGATGTCATCCGAGCAACCGTTGGGTATTAAGTTGCAAGCAACAGATTATTGCCTTAAGCAAAGTGTGTAATGTAAACAATACGAATGTCCTTGAATACAAGATTGTTGTTTTCTCCCTAGTAGCAACAGCACATCTACAACCTTAGAGGTTTCTGTCACTCCCCCAGATTACTAGAGGCATGAACCCACTATTGAGCATAAATACTCCCTCTTGGAGTCACTACTATCAACTCGGCTAAGATATCTACTAGCAACGGAGAGCATGCAAGATCATAAACAACATAGAGATAACAATTCAGTAAATCAACTTGACAAAGTATCAATATTCATCGGATCCCAACAAACACAACATGTAGAATTACACAATGATGATCTTGATCATGATAGGCAGCTCACAAGATCTAAACATGTAGCACATGGAGGAGATGACAACCATCTAGCTACTACTATGGACCCGTAGTCCAAGGTAGACTACTCACACATCACTGCGGAGGCAGTCATGGTGATGAAGAAGGACTCCGGCGGTGATTCCCCTCTCTAGCAGGGTGCCGAGAAGAGCTTCTAGACCCTCCTGATCTCGCGTCGATGATGGCGGTGGCTTGCAGTATGTTTCGTGGAAATTGATCGGGTCCTTTAGGTTTTCCCGTCGAGAGGAACATATAGGCAGAAGGGCGGCGTCAGAAGGAGGGCCAGGGGGCCACACCACCTGGTGGCACGGCCAAGGGCTGGGCCGCGCCACCCTACGGTGCGCCTGGCCCCTAGCCCCCCTCCGTCTCTGCTTTGGACTCCGTCTCGTGTCAGAAAAAATAGGAACTTTGGCTTTTGTTTCGTCCAATTCTGAGAATATTTGCTGTGTAGCTTTTCTGAAACACAAAAATAGCAGAAAACAGGGAACTGGCACTGTGGCATCTCGTTAGTAGGTTAGTTCTAGAAAATGCATAAAAACGCCACAAAGTGTAACAAAACACAAAGCAAATGGTGTATAAACAAGTATGGAGCATCAAAAATTATAGATACGTTTGAGACATATCAAGCATCCCCAAGCTTAAGTCCTGCTCGTTCTCGAGGAGGTAAGTGATAACAAAACAATAATTTTTGAGGTGACAGGCACCATCACAATCTTGATCAACGATGTAATGCATTGAGTGCTGAGATCAAAGGACTTAAAACATGGGCATAAGAGACATAATCTTGACAATAAAACTTAGCAACCATGTTATAACATGAAAAGTAACACAAACAAAAGATCATGAGTAATGAAGCATTGAAAGTCAAGTGTGTGTTTCAACCATATAGAAAAACATAGCAAAGTGGTTTTCAGCTTGTCCTTCATGGAATAGCAAAACATAAATGCATAGGACACCTTCAAGTTTAAGAGAGCGACTAGATACAAATAATTTAAGAACAAGCAAAACCATAATCATGAATCAATCAATAATAAATTTTGGGACTATGCACATTAAACTCAGAATGACAACTATGCTCTCTTAGACGATACATCACTCACCATGAGTCCATGCAGTGTTTTTCCATTTTTTTTATTTTTTCTGAATTCCCTAGGCCCCCCTTCCAGATCTGGGTCAAACTGGCGGTGCCATCAATGTGTGCCAGGTCGGTTGGGAACCATGGTTTGGTCTTGGTTACAAGGTCCCACACCCTCAGGGGACCTCCAGGTAATTTTCCCCAATTTTTTTGATGTGCATTTCTTGTAGCCCCAGTTCAAATTAGGATTTAAAGGGATATAGGGCAAAAATAATTCATTATATGGCCGGAGGCCGAGATAATTCCTAAGAACCTAGATGTTGCACCCCTAGTAGGTCCCCACCCATGAAAATTAGAGTGGTGAGGTTTTGCACATTGCCCTTGGTGGCCACTTCACAAAAAACACCTGTTTTGACCCCTCCGGCCACCTGAAAAATAGAAAAAGCATTTTTATGTGGAAACTGAAAAAACACTAGTTACAAAAGTTGTTGGGAATGCAAAGATGCACATCTCCACCAAAAATGGGACCATGGTTCCATAGTTTGTTGTGGAAGTTGCACAAACCATGGTCACCTGGCAAAGAAGACCAAGAGAACTCCTGCCTGGAAGCACCTCTTTGTGAAAGAGTTCACCTGAGAACCCTTGGCATGCCATGTTTGGTATTTTTCCTAGGTGATACATCACTCACCATGAATCCATGCAGTGTTTTTCCATTTTTTTATTTTTTCTAAATTCTCTAGGCCCCCCTTCCAGATCCAAGTCAAACTCGCGGTGCCATCCATGTGTGCCAGGTGGGTTCGGAACCATGGTTTGGTCTTGGTTGCAAGGTGCCACACCCTCTTGGGACCTCCAGGTAATTTTCCCCAATTTTTTTATGTGCATTTCTTGTAGCCCTAGTTCAAATTAGGATTTAAAGGGATTTAGGGCAAAAATAATTCATTATATGGCCGCAGGACGAGATAATTCCTAAGATCCTGGATGTGGCACCCCTAGTAGGTCCCCCACCCATGAAAATTAGAGTGGTGAGGTTTTGCACATTGCCCTTGGTGGCCACTTCACAAAAAAAACACCTGTTTTGACCCCTCCGGCCACCTAAAAAATGGAAAATGCATTTTTTATGTGGAAACTGAAAAAACACTAGTTACAAAAGTTGTTGGGAATGCAAAGATGCACATCTCCACCAAAAATGGGAACGTGGTTCCATAGTTTGCTATGGAACTTGCACAAACCATGCTCACCTAGCAAAGAAGACCAAGAGAACTCCTGCCTGGAAGCACCTATTTGTGAAAAAGTTTACCTGTGAACCATTGGCATGCCATGTTTGGTATTTTTCCTAGGTGATACATCACTCACCATGACTCCATGGAGTGTTTTTACATTTTTTTTGAATTTTTCTGAATTCCCTAGGCCCCCCTTCCAGATCCAGGTCAAACTCACGGTGCCATCGATGTGTGGCAGGTGGGTTGGGAACCATGGTTTGGTCTTGGTTACATGGTCCCACACCCTCAGGGGACCTCCAGGTAATTTTCCCCTATTTTTTGATGTGCATTTCTTGTAGCCCCAGTTCAAATTAGGATTTAAAGGCATTTAGGGCAAAAATAATTCATTATATGGCCACAGGCTGAGATAATTCCTAAGATCCTGGATGTGGCACCCCTAGTAGGTCCCCCACCCATGAAAATTAGAGTGGCGAGGTTTTGCACATTGCCCTTGGTGGCCACTTCACAAAAAACACCTGTTTTGACCCCTCCGGCCACCTGAAAAATGGAAAATGCATTTTTATGTGGAAACTGAAAAAACACTAGTTACAAAAGTTGTTGGGAATGCAAAGATGCACATCTCCACCAAAAATGGGAACATGGTTCCATAGTTTGCTATGGAACTTGCACAAACCTTGCTCACCTAGCAAAGAAGACCAAGAGAACTCCTGCCTGGAAGCACCTATTTGTGAAAAAGTTCACCTATGAACCATTGGCATGCCATGTTTGGTATTTTTCCTAGGTGATACATCACTCACCATGACTCCATGGAGTGTTTTTACATTTTTTTGATTTTTTCGGAATTCTCTAGGCCCCCCTTCCAGATCCAGGTCAAACTCGCGGTGCCATCGATGTGTGGCAGGTGGGTTGGGAACCATGGTTTGGTCTTGGTTACAGGGTCCCACACCCTCAGGGGACCTCCAGGTAATTTTACCCTATTTTTTGATGTGCATTTCTTGTAGCCCCAGTTCAAATTAGGATTTAAAGGCATTTAGGGCAAAAATAATTCATTATATGGCCACAGGCTGAGATAATTCCTAAGATCCTTAATGTGGCACCCCTAGTAGGTCCACCACCCATGAAAATTAGAGTGGCGAGGTTTTGCACATTGCCCTTGGTGGCCACTTCACAAAAAAAACACCTGTTTTGACCCCTCCAGCCACCTGAAAAATGGAAAATGCATTTTTATGTGGAAACTAAAAAAACACTAGTTACAAAAGTTGTTGGGAATGCAAAGATGCACATCTCCACCAAAAATGGGAACATGGTTCCATAGTTTGCTATGGAACTTGCACAAACCTTGCTCACCTAGCAAAGAAGACCAAGAGAACTCCTGCCTGGAAGCACCTATTTGTGAAAAAGTTCACCTGTGAACCATTGGCATGCCATGTTTGGTATTTTTCCTAGGTGATACATCACTCACCATGACTCCATGGAGTGTTTTTACATTTTTTTGATTTTTTCGGAATTCTCTAGGCCCCCCTTCCAGATCCAGGTCAAACTCGCGGTGCCATCGATGTGTGGCAGGTGGGTTGGGAACCATGGTTTGGTCTTGGTTACAGGGTCCCACACCCTCAGGGGACCTCCAGGTAATTCTCCCCTATTTTTTGATGTGCATTTCTTGTAGCCCCAGTTCAAATTAGGATTTAAAGGCATTTAGGGCAAAAATAATTCATTATATGGCCGCAGGCTGAGATAATTCCTAAGATCCTGGATGTGGCACCCCTAGTAGGTCCCCCACCCATGAAAATTAGAGTGGTGAGGTTTTGCACATTGCCCTTGGTGGCCACTTCAAAAAAAAACACCTGTTTTGACCCCTTCGGCCACCTGAAAAATGGAAAATGCATTTTTTATGTGGAAACTAAAAAAACACTAGTTACAAAAGTTGTTGGGAATGCAAAGATGCACATCTCCACCAAAAATAGGAACATGGTTCCATAGTTTGCTATGGAACTTGCACAAACCATGCTCACCTAGCAAAGAAGACCAAGAGAACTCCTGCCTGGAAGCACCTATTTGTGAAAAAGTTCACCTATGAACCATTGGCATGCCATGTTTGGTATTTTTCCTAGGTGACACATCACTCACCATGACTCCATGGAGTGTTTTTACATTTTTTTGATTTTTTCTGAATTCCCTAGGCCCCCCTTCCAGATCCAGGTCAAACTCGCGGTGCCATCGATGTGTGGCAGGTGGGTTGGGAACCATGGTTTGGTCTTGGTTACAGGGTCCCACACCCTCAGGGGACCTCCAGGTAATTTTCCCCTATTTTTTGATGTGCATTTCTTGTAGCCCTAGTTCAAATTAGGATTTAAAGGCATTTAGGGCAAAAATAATTCATTATATGGCCGCAGGCTGAGATAATTCCTAAGATCCTAGATGTGGCACCCCTAGTAGGTCCCCCACCCATGAAAATTAGAGTGGTGAGGTTTTGCACATTGCCCTTGGTGGCCACTTCACAAAAAACACCTGTTTTGACCCCTCCGGCCACCTGAAAAATGGAAAATGCATTTTTTATGTGGAAACTGAAAAAACACTAGTTACAAAAGTTGTTGGGAATGCAAAGATGCACATCTCCACCAAAAATGGGACCATGGTTCCATAGTTTGTTGTGGAAGGTGCACAAACCATGGTCACCTGGCAAAGAAGAACAAGAGAACTCCTGCCTGGAAGCACCTCTTTGTGAAAGAGTTCACCTGTGAACCCTTGGCATGCCATGTTTGGTATTTTTTCTAGGTGATACATCACTCACCATGACTCTATGCAGTGTTTTTCTATTTTTTTATTTTTTCTGAATTCCCTAGGCCCCCCTTCTAGATCTGGGTCAAACTCGCGGTGCCATCGATGTGTGCCAGGTGGGTTGGGAACCATGGTTTGGTCTTGGTTGCAAGGTGCCACACCCTCAGGGGACCTCTAGGTAATTTTCCCCAAATTTTTTGATGTGCATTTCTTGTAGCCCTAGTTCAAATTAGGATTTAAAGGGATTTAGGGAAAAAATAATTCATTATATGGCCGCAGGATGAGATAATTCCTAAGATCCTGGATGTGGCATCCCTAGTAGGTCCCCCACCCATGAAAATTAGAGTGGTGAGGTTTTGCACATTGCCCTTGGTGGCCACTTCACAAAAAAACTCCTATTTTATCCCCTCCGGCCACCTGAAAAATGGAAAATGCATTTTTTATGTGGAAACTGAAAAAACACTAGTTACGAAAGTTGTTGGGAATGCAAAGATGCACATCTCCACCAAAAATGGGAACATGGTTCCATAGTTTGCTATGGAACTTGCACAAACCATGCTCACCTAGCAAAGAAGACCAAGAGAACTCTTGCCTGGAAGCACCTATTTGTGAAAGAGTTCACCTGTGAACCCTTGGCATGCCATGTTTGGTATTTTTCCTAGGTGATACATCACTCACCATGACTCCATGGAGTGTTTTTATATTTTTTTGATTTTTTCTAGAATTCCCTAGGCCCCCCTTCCAGATCCAGGTCAAACTCACGGTGCCATCGATGTGTGGCAGGTGGGTTGGGAACCATGGTTTGGTCTTGGTTACAGGGTCCCACACCCTCAGGGGACCTCTAGGTAATTTTCCCCTATTTTTTGATGTGCATTTCTTATAGCCCCAGTTCAAATTAGGATTTAAAGGCATTTAGGGCAAAAATAATTCATTCTATGGCCGCAGGCTAAGATAATTCCTAAGATCCTGGATGTGGCACCCCTAGTAGGTCCCCCACCCATGAAAATTAGGGTGGTGAGGTTTTGCACATTGCCCTTGGTGGCCACTTCACAAAAAACACCTGTTTTGACCCCTCCGGCCACCTGAAAAATGGAAAATGCATTTTTTATGTGGAAACTGAAAACACACTAGTTACAAAAGTTGTTGGGAATGCAAAGATGCACATCTCCACCAAAAATGGGACCATGGTTCCATAGTTTGTAGTGGAAGGTGCACAAACCATGGTCACCTAGCAAAGAAGACCAAGAGAACTCCTGCCTGGAAGCACCTCTTTGTGAAAGAGTTCACCTGTGAACCCTTGGCATGCCATGTTTGGTATTTTTTCTAGGTGATACATCACTCACCATGACTCTATGCAGTGTTTTTCCATTTTTTTATTTTTTATGAATTCCCTAGGCCCCCCTTCCAGATCTGGGTCAAACTCGCAGTGCCATCGATGTGTGCCAGGTGGGTTGGGAACCATGGTTTGGTCTTGGTTGCAAGGTGCCACACCCTCAGGGACCTCCAGGTAATTTTCCCCAATTTTTTTGATGTGCATTTCTTGTAGCCCTAGTTCAAATTAGGATTTAAAGGGATTTAGGGCAAAAATAATTCATTATATGGCCGCAGGATGAGATAATTCCTAAGATCCTGGATGTGTTATCCCTAGTAGGTCCCCCACCCATGAAAATTAGAGTGGTGAGGTTTTGCACATTGCCCTTGGTGGCCACTTCACAAAAAAACACCTGTTTTGACCCCTTCGGCCACCTGAAAAATGGAAAATGCATTTTTTATGTGGAAACTGAAAAAACACTAGTTACAAAAGTTGTTGGGAATGCAAAGATGCACATCTCCACCAAAAATGGGAACATGGTTCCATAGTTTGCTGTGGAACTTGCACAAACCATGCTCACCTGGCAAAGAAGACCAAGAGAACTTCTGCCTAGAAGCACCTCTTTGTGAAAGAGTTCACCTGTGAACCCTTGGCATGCCATGTTTGACATTTTTCCTAGGTGATACATCACTCACCATGACTCCATGGAGTGCTTTTACATTTTTTTTGATTTTTTCTGAATTCCGTACGCCCCCCTTCCAAATCCAGGTCAAACTCACGGTGCCATCGATGTGTGGTAGGTGGGTTGGGAACCATGGTTTGGTCTTGGTTGCAGGGTCCCACACCCTCAGGGGACATCCAGGTAATTTTCCCCAATTTTTTGATGTGCATTTCTTGTAGCCCCAGTTCAAATTAGGATTTAAAGGCCTTTAGGGCAAAAATAATTCATTATATGGCCGCAGGCCGAGATAATTCCTAAGATCCTGGATGTGGCACCCCTAGTAGGTCCCCCACCCATGAAAATTAGAGTGGTGAGGTTTTGCACATTGCCCTTGGTGGCCACTTCACAAAAAAAACCTGTTTTGACCCCTCCGGCCACCTGAAAAATGGAAAATGCATTTTTTATGTGGAAACTGAAAAAACACTAGTCACAAAAGTTGTTGGGAATGCAAAGATTCACATCTCCACCAAAAATGGGACCATGGTTCCATAGTTTGTTGTGGAAGTTGCACAAACCATGGTCACCTGGCAAAGAAGACCAAGAGAACTCCTACCTGGAAGCACCTCTTTGTGAAAGAGTTCACCTGTGAACCCTTGGCATGCCATGTTTGGTATTTTTCCTAGGTGATACATCACTCACCATGACTCCATGCAGTGTTTTTCCATTTTTTTATTTTTTCTGAATTCCCTAGGCCCCCCTTCCAGATCTGGGTCAAACTCGCGGTGCCATCGACTGTGTGCCAGGTGGGTTGGGAACCATGGTTTGGTCTTGGTTGCAAGGTGCCACACCCTCAGGGGACCTCCAGGTAATTTTCCCCAATTTTTTTGATGTGCATTTCTTATAGCCCTAGTTCAAATTAGAATTTAAAGGGATTTAGGGCAAAAATAATTCATTATATGGCCGCAGGACGAGATAATTCCTAAGATCCTGGATGTGGCATCCCTAGTAGGTCCCCCACCCATGAAAATTAGAGTGGTGAGGTTTTGCACATTGCCCTTGGTGGCCACTTCACAAAAAACACCTGTTTTGACCCCTCCGGCCACCTGAAAAATGGAAAATGCATTTTTTATGTGGAAACTAAAAAAACACTAGTTACAAAAGTTGTTGGGAATGCAAAGATGCACATCTCCACCAAAAATGGGAACATGGTTCCATAGTTTGCTATGGAACTTGCACAAACCATGCTCACCTAGCAAAGAAGACCAAGAGAACTCCTGCCTGGAAGCACCTATTTGTGAAAGAGTTCACCTGTGAACCCTTGGCATGCCATGTTTGGTATTTTTCCTAGGTGATACATCACTCACCATGACTCCATGGAGTGTTTTTACATTTTTTTGATTTTTTCTGAATTCCCTAGGCCCCCCTTCCAGATCCAGGTCAAACTCGCGGTGCCATCGATGTGTGGCAGGTGGGTTGGGAACCATGGTTTGGTCTTGGTTACAGGGTCCCACACCCTCAGGGGACCTCCAGGTAATTTTCCCCTATTTTTTGATGTGCATTTCTTGTAGCCCCAGTTCAAATTAGGATTTAAAGGCATTTAGGGCAAAAATAATTCATTATATGGCCGCAGGCTGAGATAATTCCTAAGATCCTGGATGTGGCACCCCTAGTAGGTCCCCCACCCATGAAAATTAGGGTGGTGAGGTTTTGCACATTGCCCTTGGTGGCCACTTCACAAAAAACACCTGTTTTGACCCCTCCGGCCACCTGAAAAATGGAAAATGCATTTTTATGTGGAAACTGAAAACACACTAGTTACAAAAGTTGTTGGGAATGCAAAGATGCACATCTCCACCAAAAATGGGACCATGGTTCCATAGTTTGTAGTGGAAGGTGCACAAACCATGGTCACCTGGCAAAGAAGACCAAGAGAACTCCTGCCTGGAAGCACCTCTTTGTGAAAGAGTTCACCTGTGAACCCTTGGCATGCCATGTTTGGTATTTTTTCTAGGTGATACATCACTCACCATGACTCTATGCAGTGTTTTTCCATTTTTTTATTTTTTTCTGAATTCCCTAGGCCCCCCTTCCAGATCTGGGTCAAACTCGCAGTGCCATCGATGTGTGCCAGGTGGGTTGGGAACCATGGTTTGGTCTTGGTTGCAAGGTGCCACACCCTCAGGGGACCTCCAGGTAATTTTCCCCAATTTTTTTGATGTGCATTTCTTGTAGCCCTAGTTCAAATTAGGATTTAAAGGGATTTAGGGCAAATATAATTCATTATATGGCCGCAGGATGAGATAATTCCTAAGATCCTGGATGTGTTATCCCTAGTAGGTCCCCCACCCATGAAAATTAGAGTGGTGAGGTTTTGCACATTGCCCCTGGTGGCCACTTCACAAAAAAACACCTGTTTTGACCCCTCCGGCCACCTGAAAAATGGAAAATGCATTTTTTATGTGGAAACTGAAAAAACACTAGTTACAAAAGTTGTTGGGAATGCAAAGATGCACATCTCCACCAAAAATGGGAACATGGTTCCATAGTTTGCTGTGGAACTTGCACAAACCATGCTCACCTGGCAAAGAAGACCAAGAGAACTTCTGCCTGGAAGCACCTCTTTGTGAAAGAGTTCACCTGTGAACCCTTGGCATGCCATGTTTGACATTTTTCCTTGGTGATACATCACTCACCATGACTCCATGGAGTGCTTTTACATTTTTTTTTGATTTTTTCTGAATTCCGTACGCCCCCCTTCCAAATCCAGGTCAAACTCGCGGTGCCATCGATGTGTGGTAGGTGGGTTGGGAACCATGGTTTGGTCTTGGTTGCAGGGTCCCACACCCTCAGGGGACATCCAGGTAATTTTCCCCAATTTTTTGATATGCATTTCTTGTAGCCCCAGTTCAAATTAGGATTTAAAGGCCTTTAGGGCAAAAATAATTCATTATATGGCCGTAGGCCGAGATAATTCCTAAGATCCTGGATGTGGCACCCCTAGTAGGTCCCCCACCCATGAAAATTAGAGTGGTGAGGTTTTGCACATTGCCCTTGGTGGCCACTTCACAAAAAAAACCTGTTTTGACCCCTCCGGCCACCTGAAAAATGGAAAATGCATTTTTTATGTGGAAACTGAAAAAACACTAGTCACAAAAGTTGTTGGGAATGCAAAGATTCACATCTCCACCAAAAATGGGACCATGGTTCCATAGTTTGTTGTGGAAGTTGCACAAACCATGGTCACCTGGCAAAGAAGACCAAGAGAACTCCTACCTGGAAGCACCTCTTTGTGAAAGAGTTCACCTGTGAACCTTTGGCATGCCATGTTTGGTATTTTTCCTAGGTGATACATCACTCACCATGACTCCATGCAGTGTTTTTCCATTTTTTTTATTTTTTCTGAATTCCCTAGGCCCCCCTTTCAGATCTGGGTCAAACTCGCGGTGCCATCGATGTGTGCCAGGTGGGTTGGGAACCATGGTTTGGTCTTGGTTGCAAGGTGCCACACCCTCAGGGGACCTCCAGGTAATTTTCCCTAATTTTTTTGATGTGCATTTCTTATAGCCCTAGTTCAAATTAGAATTTAAAGGGATTTAGGGCAAAAATAATTCATTATATGGCCGCAGGACGAGATAATTCCTAAGATCCAGGATGTGGCATCCCTAGTAGGTCCCCCACCCATGAAAATTAGAGTGGTGAGGTTTTGCACATTGCCCTTGGTGGCCACTTCACAAAAAAACACCTGTTTTGACCCCTCCGGCCACCTGAAAAATGGAAAATGCATTTTTTATGTGGAAACTGAAAAAACACTAGTTACAAAAGTTGTTGGGACTGCAAAGATGCACATCTCCACCAAAAATGGGAACATGGTTCCATAGTTTGCTATGGAACTTGCACAAACCATGCTCACCTAGCAAAGAAGACCAAGAGAACTCCTGCCTGGAAGCACCTATTTGTGAAAGAGTTCACCTGTGAACCCTTGCATGCCATGTTTGGTATTTTCCTAGGTGATACATCACTCACCATGACTCCATGGAGTGTTTTTACATTTTTTTGCTTTTTCTGAATTCCCTAGGCCCCCCCTTCCAGATCCAGGTCAAACTCGCGGTGCCATCGATGTGTGGCAGGTGGGTTGGGAACCATGGTTTGGTCTTGGTTACAGGGTCCCACACCCTCAGGGGACCTCCAGGTAATTTTCCCCTATTTTTTGATGTGCATTTCTTGTAGCCCCAGTTCAAATTAGGATTTAAAGGCATTTAGGTCAAAAATAATTCATTATATGGCCACAGGCTGAGATAATTCCTAAGATCCTGGATGTGGCACCCCTAGTAGGTCCCCCACCCATGAAAATTAGGGTGGTGAGGTTTTGCACATTGCCCTTGGTGGCCACTTCACAAAAAACACCTGTTTTGACCCCTCCGGCCACCTAAAAAATGGAAAATGCATTTTTATGTGGAAACTGAAAACACACTAGTTACAAAAGTTGTTGGGAATGCAAAGATGCACATCTCCACCAAAAATGGGACCATGGTTCCATAGTTTGTAGTGGAAGGTGCACAAACCATGGTCACCTGGCAAAGAAGACCAAGAGAACTCCTGCCTGGAAGCACCTCTTTGTGAAAGAGTTCACCTGTGAACCCTTGGCATGCCATGTTTGGTATTTTTCTAGGTGATACATCACTCACCATGACTCTATGCAGTGTTTTTCCATTTTTTTATTTTTTTCTGAATTCCCTAGGCCCCCCTTCCAGATCTAGGTCAAACTCGCGGTGCCATCGATGTGTGCCAGGTGGGTTGGGAACCATGGTTTGGTCTTGGTTGCAGGGTCCCACACCCTCAGGGGACCTCCAGGTAATTTTCCCCAATTTTTGATGTGCATTTCTTGCGCCCTAGTTCAAATTAGGATTTAAAGGGATTTAGGGCAAAATAATTCATTATATGGGCCGATGAGATAATTCCTAAGATCCTGGATGTGTTACCCCTAGTAGGTCCCCCACCCATGAAAATTAGAGTGGTGAGGTTTTGCACATTGCCCTTGGTGACCACTTCACAAAAAACACCTGTTTTGACCCCTCCGGCCACCTGAAAAATGGAAAATATATTTTTTATGTGGAAACTGAAAACACACTAGTTACAAAAGTTGTTGGGAATGCAAAGATGCACATCTCCACCAAAAATGGGACCATGGTTCCATAGTTTG